>CM068315.1:52056661-52189161 GCA_034766995.1 Acanthacorydalis orientalis | reverse complement strand
AAATTATTTCAAAGAGTGAGAAACGGACGCTACAGAGAATAGCGACGGTGTTAAGTACCTGACTGGGTCCCTTCGCTCTGCTGCGCATTTTACACCGACGCACGCTGTTACCCATTAACAATCCAACTTTTAAATTTAGCAGAGGGATTAACAACGATTTATGGCACACTTTGCAAAGCCGCTTCAACAAGAATGGACAGTTTTTTGTACGCGACTCATGAAATATAAGTGGTATCATAACAGAAATTTTGTGAACAAAAAACCTCATGTACCCTTCTGTATATAATGGACTTGTCTAAATTTTCAAATTATTCACAACAGTCGCCATCACTTGATGAGTTCATATTTTATTTTAGTATTTCAGTTGAACGAACGCGATTTGATTGCCGTGTTTTATATTTCATGAGAGTTCTTGATTACTACATATATATTTGCCAAAGTATTGTGTTACGAAATGAAACGAAAAATTAACTATAACAAAGTCAATCTTCACCGATTCATACTTCTACTGAAAACTTTACCAATATCTAACGTTCTCGAAAATAAAACGGTTCATTAGTCAACATATGTCAATATCAACTTTCAAATACTACATATGTTTAATGTTTATACACACACACACACATATATAAATATATATGACAGTAATTATTATAGTGGACTGTCATATATTTGTCGTATTGAGACATATAGACTTTTGCGTTTGTGTGTAATAAAAAATATTTTTTCATTATCTAACAAAATATTTTCCACAGTACTTTTTGTTATAATGTACATATTTTATGTAATTATAAATTTTTTACAAGTATCATGAAAAATATATGTTTTTTAATACTTTATATTACTTAGGCTATTTTCAAAATTATTCAAACATCTTAAAAATGACTTATAACAAAAAACATTTCAGTTTTATTCAAAAAAGAAAGTTATACACAAGAGTAGTCACATACATTTCGTAATTATAATCATATTAACTTATTTTAGAATAATACTACAGATTTTTTCTTGTTCTTCAATAACAGTATTTCTCTTTGGTGATGTTTTGAGAGTACGAAAATAATAATGGAAAATTGATGGAATGTACGGTAGCAGATCTATTATATCCTTAATTTTTTCCTTTTTTAGTGGTCAGATATTCACATAAAGTGAAAATAATTGAATTTTTCGTATATTTTCGGCCTTCCTTTTTGAGTCAAAAATCTAAAATCTGAAATTCTACACTATCATTGAAAATGTTTTATAAAACATCTGATAAGAGGTATATTTTATCTTATTATATTTTCAAGCACCAAACAGATTCTTTCTTAATATTTTTCGTTCTCTTTGTAATTGATTTCTCTACAAATTTTGTTCTCCAATAGTAATATAATTGTTCGTTTGAGATCTTTACGCAAATAAGTTGACTTAAGGGTAATTTACCTTGAAAATAAATATAGTTTTATGGAAAAAACAGATAGTTACATGCATTTTTCCAGAAAAACAAAGTATACCGAAAAGCAAGTAACTTAATCCACTATCAAAATAAAAAACAGAATTATATTTACTCATCAACTTTGCAAAGTTATCAAATGCTACATTTTTATTTTTTTCTAAGTTCTCCTAGACTATTAAAATATAAATACTTGTAATATAAAATAAATCATAAAATCATTTTTTTCAATTTTTTGACTAAGTTCACGTCATAATTACTGGAACACACACACACACATATACATATATATATATATATATATATATATATATATATACAAGTATATAATATTAACTTCTCTAAAGTGTTCATTGTTTATGTAACTGAAATTTAGAGAAAGCTATAAATAAGTTTAAATTTTAAATAAAATATAATTTAAAACTACATTTTTATATTATAATTTCATTTTGACGTTATTTTTAAATTCACATACTATTTTTTGTATAAAATTATTTATGTGCAAAGGAATATTTAAAACAACGAAATAACATCACTGGAAGTGCACACCCACACACACATATACACACACACATATATATAATATATATATATATATATATATATATATATATATATAAAACAGAAAAAATCACAACAAAATGGAGAAACCATGAATGTGATGAAGTTCATTATTTTGTACAATTTTATTATTTAAATTATAAATACACTGTCAACAACATTTTGCATTCTCTACTTATATTTTATTTTAATATGACCACATGTACGTGAATACAGTAACAAGGGCACACATATATTATTATCATCATTATTTTCAGTCACTCTCTATTCAGACAGGTTCGGACAAATTTAATTATTTTTTATATATTTCATGCGTGTCTTCTTCACGTCGACACAATGAATTTGAGAGGATTCTTTTTCAGTTTTCGTTTAATAAATTAAAACCTTACAATAATAATTAACAATTGTAAAAATTATTATTTAAAATATTCTTAAAATATCTTAGAAAATAATAGGTTACTAGATTAAGAAATTAAAATTTATTGTGCAACAGTTGAGAAAAAACATTATACTTTTATTCTATAAAAAATGTCTAGTTCTTAAAAAAGTCTTTAAAAATGTTTTCTAATGAAATGAATTTTTTTTCTTATAATATAACATAAGTTACCTTAATTACTTATTAATAATGATGACTATTAATCAAAAAAAAATACCCACTTCTTTACTAATTAATCAATAGGATAATTTATTATTTTAATCAATATGCGATTTATTTGGTCTTATTTTCACGACCCAAATTCATTAATTTAGATATACATATGACATTGATTGAAAATTCCTAATTAAATGTATGTTAATTTTAAATGACATTCATAAAAGTATGTTTTGTACAGATTTTTAATTCGGTGCACTAATTTATACTTTTTTATTAGATATCTCTATACTAGATAAAAAAAATATTTTTTTCCAATAAATTCAGTTAATCTATATGGATGTTTAAAGAAATTTAAAAAATTCTTCATTAAATTTGATTTATATTCATGATTAAATATTAGTAAATATTTATTAATAAAACACAAAATAATTTTTCCATAAATTTTGTGGAATCTCTTAAAAATTGTCAATTTTGTCTATTTATTCATATATATAATATATATATATATATATATATATATATATATATATATATATATATATATAATCAAATATTTAGATTATATTCAATAAGTTTAACAGATATTTATATTTTATTAATAATTAGATTATTTTTATATTTTATTCTATTTAATAGTAAGAATGTATTTATAAACTCACGGTATGTAGTTGTAAATCTGTTAATACGAGGCACAAATAATTACAAACAAATTTTCTAGTGATTGTTTTATTAATAAATGAAAATCTTTTCGACTTGCATTTTATTTTTCAATACTAAGTGAACTTACTTCATTTCAAAATGACATCAATAATCATACTTGTTGAAGTTTAATTCAAAATAATTCGTATTTTCATTCATTAATAACTCGTTTTTTTAATTTTAATAAAAAAATTGTTACAAGTAATTATTAACTTCAACACCAAAACATCTTCTTGACTATTTCGTTCATTTATAATTCTGTGTAATCGTCTTACGTTTTCATTTTTCTTTATACTTTTATATTCATAATAATATTACTTTAAAAGAAAGTATATAAAAAGACATAAAAGATTACTTTTCGTAGACTGAAACAAAGTGAATATAAAAAATTATTTGTATATTCAAAGTAATTCTCAGGCATGTTTGTTCGCTTGCTATGTAGAAGACAAATTCAAAACAAATAAAAAAAATAAAAACATAAGTAATGCATCTATAAAACTAATAGATATAAAAATATATTTCAAGTTTTTTTTTAATATAAGAATAGATATGTTTTAAATTTGATTATTTAAAAAATATTTATTTATTAACAAATAAAGTGCATGTTTTAATTACTTTTTCAATATTATATGAACTGTAAATAGAATCATAAATGAAATTAATATTCATCCCTCGTTTAGCCGAAACGGCTTACATTCTAACAAAAAAATCGAATGACAGTAGATGCCAGTTATTTTCAAGCTCCATCGACAAAAATTAAAGTGGACCACTTCCGCAACCTCTGTCGTTTCTGTAGACAACAACATGACAACAGGCGACATTTTCATACATTATAAAGCACTATGTTTTGTTATTATGTGATGTCACATCCTCTCGAATTTTATGTATTTTTTTGTCTTTAGCTGCGTTTTCGAAACAAACACCCTCGAGAATGAATGCAATGTTTTGCTTCTTTCATATTTTGTGGTACATTTATGTCTAGTTGTGGAAACTTTTTTTCCATAGAACCATTTGTCATAAACTCTATCCTCTTTTTATAATCCAACCACAATACAAATTAGAGTTATTTTAGAAATTTCGTAGTATTAATTATTTTAAACAGCATATATATTTTTTATTTTATTTTTACTATACGATTCGAAATGAAAAAACTGAAAATATACAACATTATGATTTTATTAAATATTCAAATTAATTGTTACAGATACAAATATATTACAAAAATTATATGAGATATTTCTAGATATAATTACAAACAGATTTTTGAGGTTTCAATGTATAGTTAAGGTACAGATTTCTTTTTGGAGGATAAAGTTTTCGAGAAATAAAACATGATATATCTTGAATTCTTTTACAATTTAAAGTTTTATTTAAATTCACATAATAATAATAAATATTTTCTAAATATAGAACTAAAATATGAGTATAAGAAGAGCAAGTTGTAAAAAGAATTTTAAAAACTCGTTACATTTTACATTTCTTATTTTATTTACATTACCAAGTAATGTATAAAATAATAATAAAACATAATAAATCAACATAAAATAAATCTTTTTCACATTTTAAAGTAATTTTGTTGTGTGATCCAACATAATTAACATATACTTACAATCTATAGAAAATTTAATTCTTTCCAGCTCATATATTAATACTTCTCATTTTTTATTCATGTAAAAATAAATACAATTTGATTTATAAAAACTTTAAAAACAATTTCGACAGTTTCACGCTTTTATCTATTAAATATTGCATACATAAATATAAACTATTCTTACAATTGAAATCTTTTCTGTATGTATTAGATTGGTAGGAAAATAATTGCGGGTTTTGTTCTGTGAATTCTAACCTTAATTTTTTTTAATTAAAATGTTATTTCAACGTGTTCATGTTACTTTAATTTTAAAATTCATTTTTCGGTCAGTATTTTGGTAAAATCAACTTTGGTTTTATTTTTAATCTTGCTTCAAATTGAGCAATTGAATTAAAGATGGAAAAGAAGTAAATACGCGCAATTTTTTGTTCAAAACAGGTGGTAAAACAGCAGAAATTGCTCGTTAACTAAATTATGCTCTTAGTATGAGTACTGTTAAGGAACTTACGGTACAATGGTGGTTCCAAAAATTTCGTGCCGTGGACGAAAGCTTTGAAGAAAAAGAAGATCGAGGGCTTCATTCTTCTGTTCATAACGACCAACTGAAGGCGTTAGTTGAATCAAAACCAGACACAACAGTTCGAAAGCTTACACAAAATTTACACCTTAGTCACCTAACAGTTCCCCTGAACCACGCAAAACCAGTTAAATTAAAAATGTATATGAATTTAAAAGCAATTATTTTTCTACCAACCTAATATATTCCAATAATGGAGCTATTTAACTGAAAAGAAATTTTCTATAATACTATGTGTCGTATTGGAAATATCAAAATATATTTTATATATAAAAAAATGGAATAAATTATGAGTGAGATTCTCAGTTATATATATATATATATGTATATATATATATATATATATTTATACTGAAGTAATATATAAATTTTATTGACGTATTCATCAATAAATAACTGTCATTATATTATAAAATCATGTAAAACATGTTTAAAAACTGAAAACTTAATTCTTCAAACAAATCATATTTTGGATTGGAGTGAGAATATTCAATATTCATAAATACTGTGACGAGCTTGCTAGTATATAAGCTCGTCAGGACATTGAACAAGAAGTTAATCTGTCTAGAAAACAAGAGAACATTTCTAATAAGCTGCAGTTCTCCCACTATCGCACATAATACAATCGCAGTTACGAGATTATAACTAGTATTGCTACGGAAGTGATAGTTCGACATTGTGACTGTGCTATTCTGTTATATTATCAGAAATTGACGGTATAATTCTACAATTAAATACTCTGTTTGTATATTAGTCAAATTATTGTAAATTCTTTGAAATCATGAAGAAATGAAAATCAAACCAAATGTACTAAATATAACATTTCATCTCTTTCTCTCCCTCTTTCCATATCTCTCTCTGTCTCTCTCTCTCTCTCTCTCTATATATATATATATATATATATATATATATATATATATATGTAGAGAGAGAGAGAGTATTTTCTTTATTTGCAATTACTTTATATTTCATATTGTGTTCCCAGACTATCTATTGTTACGATCTACTACAACAATTTTTAACTTTTCCATCGTATATAAAATTCTCAAATAGATTAATTTTAATTCATTTATTGCACATCTTTAAAATTAAAAAAAAAGAATGTAAATCAAATTTACAGAATAAACGGGAAATATTTAAGTTTAGTTTGATTGAAAATAACTGGAAATACAAAAACGATCCAAAGAAATTACTGAATATTAATCAATATAATATAAAGAATAAATATTTTTAAAATGTTAATATTCAAAACAAATTTTATAATATTTAATCTTATGTAGTTATCTTGATGATTTAAAAAGAACGTTCCATATATATATATATAATGAGTATACGAAAACAATTCATGTGATATTTTATAATTTTCTCATAAATATTCAGACAGTACGAAAACAAGGATTGAAATCGAACGCAGTTAACTATTTTAAATGTAACACGAATTTAACGCAATACATTTAAAGCAATAAAAATAAAAAACCGGTAATAAAGAAACAAACATTGTATTATTTTCTGGCATACATACACACGCGGGTATAACGTTAAATTCGTCAGATAACTACTGACTGTATGCCAACAACATGAGAAAAGGGCAGAAATGTGTTTTCCCAGTTACGGTCTATGTACGAGTGCATGTCTCGTATGTACAATATACAACAGTTGTCGGTGACAGCTACTTGTATTTGCTTGCTATTTGCTCTGCGTAGCAAATTATTTTCGTGACTGAAATAAATTGGAATAATGTAGTACACGGTAAAACTTGATTCTTTACATGAATTCGTTGCATATGCTTTGTACAGTTAAAGTGGTTTTTGACTTTCATTCATGCTGTAATCTCATGATACTATACGCAGGAAATTTCGATTTTCGAACCAAAAACATATTCATATATTTTATTTATGACACAAAATACGGCGTTTATTTAGAGAGGAAAGTGAATGGAATTTCTATATACACACAAGCACATATATTCATACATACATACATATATTACATACATAGAATACATACATACAATACATAGATATATGTATATATACATATATATATATATATATGTGTGTGTGTGTGTGTATATATATATATGCGAACATCGTTTGATAAGTTTGGTAATTTTTATAAAATGGCACCATCATTCATTTGATAACTTCACGATTATCAAGTGTATTTTTCAAACTAGCATAGGCGAAATTTCAGTCAGAAACGATGCATTGTTCACGTTCTACAGATGTTTGAAGTAAACATTGTAACAGTTGCCTCAGAAATGGAAAAAAACGGGCAAAATTTTTTGTGTCAATTCGTCATCGTGGATTAAACATAGATCCACCGCTATACACATAAGTCGAAGCAGTAGTCAAAGCAGTGCACAAGCACGGATGAAAGTGCGCCAAAAAAAGGGAAGATCATTTTGTCGGCTAGAAAGGTAATGGCCGCTGTATTTGGGATTATTAAGGAATTATCCTGATCGACTACTTAACGAATGGAAAAACGATAACAGCAGCTCATTATGCACCATTATTGGATTGTTTGAAAAACGGCTAAGATTGGCGCACAAAAAAATACTCTTTCACCAGGACAACGCACCGTCCCACAAATCGACCGTCGTGATGGCAAAATTGGACGAATTAGGCTTCGAATTTAATCCTCATCCATTCTATTCTTTGGACTTGTTCCCGTGTGATTTTTTCCTATTGCCACACTTGAAAATTTCGCTCAGTGAGAAGAAATTCTCGTCGAATGAGGATTTGAATGTGTATTTTGAAGACTCGCTGGACCAAGTGTTTAGCGCTCAATGGGACTATGTTGGGAATAAAATCGATTATTTCAAAAAAAATGGTGTTTAACAAACTTTTTTACCATACGTATCAAACGACCCTCGTATATATGTGTGTTTATATATAAATATATATATATATATATATATATATATATATATATAATTTGAATATGTGTGCATGTAAATATTATTTTAGTATGCTCCCTAAATCTACTTCAATAATATATCCATGAATAGTTTATCTGATAAAGAACGATGTAAAATACACAATCTATTGTTTACTGATCCGACATGTACTCGTAGTTCTACTTAATTCAAGAATATTTCCCATTCATACATTCAGTCTCGTCATTCATTTCATCCATTCATACACACGCATACACATAAACATATATATATATATATATATATATATATATATATATATATATATATATGTAAATGTAGATTTTTAACATTATTTTTTATTTAAGTATTTTGTATAAATTTATAGAAATGCAACTAATATCTTAGAACAAACTCTTAAAGGAAATTAACGATTAACTTTTTATGGAAAAAAAATGTTTTATTATTCATTATCACACTTTTTTACCATAATATTTAATATTTTAATTTAAAAAAATCAGTCTGATATTTTTATTTGTTTATTTATATGTTTCTGTGGTACTTAAAATTAAGTAAAAAATAAACATTGAAATTTTTAATGATTTAAAACTAAAAAAAAAATGCTAATTATTTAAAAAAGTGTTAGTTTCTGAAAAACGTTTGTTTCTTTTCCCTCTCACATTCTCTACATACAAAAACCTGTTTTTTATCTACGAGCAAACTATAAAAGCAATTGCATATTTTAAATGTATTCACCACTTACTTCTTTTCGCGATTTGCTCACAAACGAATGTTCTTCGAGTGGACACGATCTCACTGGACCCCAACGATAAGCGTCTTACGCCTGAAATATCGAAACTATAGATTCTGTAAATGTGACTGTCCGGAGTTGGGACGACGGGTCGTTGGCTTATGACTCAATCTAAATGAGATGTGATAGTATTCGAAGTATCAGGAAACGATTTCTTCCAAAACTGATTCAATAAATTGATGGCGATTTATCGTCTCGTGTCACGTGTGCGTTTTCAAGAAGTATGCGATATATAAAGAAGATATAACATTTTTTGTAAGTATTCTGTATCTTACTACTACGGTACTACAAAGAAATTTAAGCAATATATCCTCATTTATATATATATATATATATATATATATATATATATATATATATATATATCTGTATGTTAAAATCGAAGTTTAATAAACGATTTTTGTCAAAAAATGGTTTGTTTATAAGATAAACCTTAGCATGGTTTTAAAGTTTAACTTGTGGTATTATAAAATATTGGTTAAATCATTCTCTTTGTTTCTCTCCATTCCTTCTTATAATTTCACATACATACTTTTGTGGTGTTATTTATACAAATAAGTAAGGTAAAAAAAGATAAATATTATAGTTATATTTGTTTTTAATTTTTTTTTCATTTACTATATATTGATATTCAGATTATTATGTTTAACTGATTCTAAAAATGAGAGTTTTTTTCAATATCCTTCTTTATTAGTTTTATTTCAATTCAGGTGTAATTAAAGTGTAACTCTGTATTTGAAATAAATGCTATTTCATTATATATACTTTACTCGAAAAGAAGTGCTTTATTTCATATTGAAAATAATTTTCTCTTTTATGAAAAAAAAATAAGACTGGCTTAGAGCAATCAATTAGAAAAAATTAAAGCCTGGTTCAATATTGGAATCTCTTCTAGCAAATTCTCTATCGTAAACACGCACTATATTTTTAATTATTACTATTTTATTTAAATGGCAGTTTAAATGATTTTACTACTTAGCACCAAAAAACCCTTTTTTACTAGTAAATAAGAGAGAATCAATTTTTTTTATAAACTTTACAAAAAAAAATCACAAATAGTAAAAAGCATTTATTATAAATTTAAATTATAAATTGAGTAAATATGATTTGTTTTATATATCTAGTTATAAAACAATGAATTAATTTTTTTAACTGATATGCTTTTATAATAAAAAATGTATTGATATTTGCCTATTTTTATTTATATAATTTCGCTAGTGTATTTCCTAGTGGACTTACTTTTAATGAATTACACAATTATTTATTTTCCTGAGCTAGTTTCACTTCTGTACGTTTCTTGAATCATTCTCGGGTACACTTATTAATAAACTATAAGAAAATCTAGATTGAAATAGTCATTCGCTTAAAATTTATCCCTGTTCAAAAATAATCCAAATAAAAAATAAAAGTTTTAATTTTCATTAACAATCAATTATGATAAATGTGATTACAAAATATATATTTGTTTTTAATAAGATAAATAAATAACATTAGATTTCAATCGATTTAGAAATAAAAAAGTAATGATACAAAAAAAATTCTTTCACTCATGCTGTATCGTGTTGAAAACGTGCGTGAAACGTTTGTCAAACACAGACATGCTGCTCTTCATCTCGGTTTACCACGCATTCGTATCATATTCTACACATCCGTTGATTTCAGCCATAAGAAATGGTACAATCAGTACGTTCTCGATGGTTTTAGCTCGCATGTGATTCGTATTTTTACGAATCATTGTCGAAATAAGCATTTGAGGTGAAAAATATCATTTTCGTCAGGCATAGTAACGTTTCTTCATCGTTTATTTGCCTTGATTTATTTTGTACGTTTTGAATTTTAACACGTTCATTAAATAGCATCGAAATAAAACGAATAAAGACTTGAATATCATCGAAAATCTGTACTAAGCAACTTTAAATAAATATTATTATTTTTTTTCATTTCACATACAATTCATTTAAAAATCGAAACTGATGAAAATGGTATGAATATATTTATTCAGTTTCTTCAAACGAACTAAATATTATTTGTCTAAATAATGTTTTTATAGTCTTTTCGAACTTTTTTTATTAATTAAAAATTATAATTACTATCAAAATAATTAAATTTGAAAAACAGTTTAATTTATATTTTATCTAAAAAATTTGATTGGATTTTTTGTCACGCACCCATTATTAAAATTAATACTTAATTACTATTTATATATATATATATATATATATATGTGTATGTGTGTGTGTGTGTGTGTGTAATATATGTATATATATATATATATATATGAAAATGTTTGATAAATAATTGATTATGAATATAAATTGTATTAAGCTTGAAAATTACTCAAATATCTACTAAAGTAGAAGTAATACGCGTTAAAAATCTAATTTTTGTTGTCCAAAGAAATAATGTGAATCCAGTAATTTAAAATGAATTTATTATTAGAAATAAATAAACTTGACAGATGTATTGGCAACTAATCCACTTTTATGGTTATCAGCACAAATTGATTCTCGATGCGAATCAATCCACGGTCTTCGACTGAACGTGTTTTCTTTTTCTTCTGCAAATAATGTTGCCTTCACGTGACTACACTGAATTTGAATACTTCTTTTATGGTTGAGCAATTTTCTCGATCTTGGCGAAAATAAAACGAAAGTGGTAGGGCGACGAAAAAACCTGGAGGGACCCATTCAATGACTCCTTGCTACTAGTACATAACAGTTGCTACATTTATACTCGATTTGGGAAGTTTTGATATCACACAATACACAGTTGTAATCAGGTAATCTCTGAAGACAATTATTATGCTGACAAGGGTATAAAAAGAAGCGTCGTTTTCGCAGTTTACGTGTGTCGTTCTTTTTACTCGTTTGTTCTTTATCCCCGCGGAACAATTATAATAACTGTCCGGTGGAACTATGAATAAAAACACTTATATTTATAATTTTGAATTTTCCATAAATGCGTTTATTATATATTTTTTTAATATAATAAACGCATGTTCATAAATTTATACATACGCATACGTGCATACATATTTATTGGAATCAGTACAAAAATGAATTACATTTTTGGAAATAAAAAAAAATTTAAATAATATTTTCAAGAAAACTTCATTAATTCCACTCACATTTTATTTTATACTTTTTATTTAGTTTTATGATATCTTTATGTCCTTTTTAAATTTCTTTATAAAAAATTTACAAACGTCCTCAGATTAACAATTTAAAATTTCTAATTATATTTTTTAATTTATTTAACATGTTATTTTTTAAAATTATCTTTTTTATTGTTTTAATGTAAGGCATTTACCTTTAGATAATTGAAAATATAATTATATAAGTAAATAAAAAATATTATGTAACTTGCATATAATTAAGGATAAATTAATATTTAGATTGCGGAAGTATACATCAGAGAATTTTGCATTTGACTATCTTGATTAGCCTCATCGTGACATAAGTTTAAAGTTTGGAAACTTTCAACACCTACGCAACTCATACCACTCTTTTGTAAGATCTTACATTTTCGGAGCTTAAAAAGTTGGTCACACTTAATCATCAAAAATATGAAACTTACTTTTCAACTCTCAATCTTATTTAAAGGTTGAAAAATGTATCGAAATTTACACATAAATAAATATATTTTTTAAAAAAATGTTAATGGAGATTCCTGTTACTTCTTATTAATATTTAAATATTTTTGTATTATTTGGCTACTTTTCTTGATAAAAATGTATTTTTTGAACACTAATCTAAACAGTGTTAATAACAAAAACATCTCATCGATATATATATATATATATATGATAATCATAATTAGCCTTTTTCGATCCATTGCTGGACCAAGGTCTCATCCAAAACTTTCTAGTTCAAACGATCCTATGCCAATCTTTCGTTTTTTTCGACAAGCGATTCGACAGTTATCCGACAGACGAAGCAAAGTTAATATATATTCAATAATGGGGGATCTTTTCAAGTTTGAAAGGTATTCCATTTTTCCGTAAACATTCATTTTCTATAAAAAAAAGATACCGAATTAATTTGTACATCTAATATGTATATATAATTTATGATATCGGATAAATTAAATACAATTTCAATATCAACGACAGACACATAAAAAAAATATATATACATACAACACAAATGTATATATGTAAATAAATATATATATATATATATATATATATGTATGTATGTGTGTGTATGTTTATGTGTGTATGTCTACATATAGAAATTAAATAACCAAAGCGTAATGAAAATTTTAAACAAACATAAACAATTATTTTATGGAAAATAAATATTTATAATTTGTATGAAAAATTTATTAATCACTCATGATATATTGCAAGATAAAACGAACCCCTTTCATCGAATACAAAATTAATAAAATTGCGTTAAAAATAATCTAAAAATAAACCAAAGTCAATATACTTTTTTCAGTATGAAAGTGCAAAATCATGTCAATTGAATATATCATAAATGAATGTTTTTTATTGTTTGGAAAATGATGAAAGTATGAATATGGATATATACAAATACACATTATATATATATATATATATATATATATATATATATATATATGTAAAGTATATGAAAAATAAATTTTCAATAGAAGAAATGTTGAAAAAATATTGAAATAAGTACATCATCCATTCTAGTTATTTATTAATACAAATAACCCATTTTCATTAATGGATTTGTACGATACATTTATTTAAATTGGCGTTTTTCTGCAATATACTGGTATATAATCAATTAATAGTTTTAATGTTCCTAATATTTTAAAACAACAAATATGTTTAAAAATATTTACAAAAACATTTATATTTAAATATATATAATAAATTTACTTAAATTTTCGATGTGGTTTCTATAAAAAAAAGTACAGAGATTTATTTTAAGCATGAAAGTTCTTTCTAAATTTAGTAATGAATAATTTTGTACATTTTATGATTATTAAAAGCATATTTTCTTCATTAATATTTCTGCGGCTATTTAACTAATCCCTTTCAGTACTAATCTCTTCAAGTGCTCGCTATATATAATTCTGACTTTTTTGTGTAAAGTGGTCAAATACGTGTTCAAAACAACCCAAAAAACAATGTCATACTTGACACCATTGTCAAGCAGGTTGAAGAAATAATTGTAAATAAGTAATTTTTATACCAAATGATTATTGAGAAACATGCTAAATTTATTTTGTTTTGGCTTTTTTTTTAAAAAAAAAACAGAATTTGTGTTATTTGGTTTCATTGATAAACATATTTAATATATATATATATATGAATATATGAATGTGTGTACTTTGTGTGTGTGTGTCCTTTAATACATATCAATCCGTATTTTTTCATTAAAAAAATCAACAAATAAAGTCAAGTAATTAAAAAAACATTTTAAAGAATTCCTTATAATTACATTCCTATGTGTTTAATATAAGATGACTGATGATTTTTTTTGCACTTGATTTCTTCTTTAAAAAAATGTCACAACTTATAGAGTATACCGTTACGAATATTAAAATTTTATTATTAAACATTTTTGAAAAATTTTTGATAATTTTGTTAAATAATAAATTAAAAAACGTATTGAGAAATTTGTGTTTAAAAAAGTATTTATGATTTTATAAAACGATAAATTCAAGTCATATCAATCATAAAATTATACATATTTGTAATATTTATTCTCGCAAAATCATCAGAATATTACAAATATAACTTTAAGTTAAAATATATTTTTCATAATATATTCTCAAGTTCTAGTAAAACTTATAAAACGATAAATTACATGTAATCGTTAACATTCTGGTTATTTAAATTAAATTTTCAAAATTAAATTATTCTTTAACAATAAATTGTACTGTAACTTCAACAAGAAACGTTGAATAAAAATTATAAATCGAGGATAATATAAACATCAAAAGTGTTTTATCGTTATTTGCATCGTTGTAAATTTTCTCACAAATTGAATTTACAACTAGTTATTTTTCAGTTCTGTTATAAAAAATACGTTTATTCGAACGTATTATCTAGTTTATTTTACCTGTACAGAATATTACACATAAATGCTGTTATAGAATAACTACATAATTTTCATTTCTGTTGAAGTAATTTTAAATGAAGTAATTAGACCAATTTTCGTTTAATATAAAATATCGAAGAACTATAATTACATATAAATTTACATAATAAAACGTACATAACACTGTCATATTTGAAATATTCTAGATGAAGTTAACAATTTTCCTCAAAACTATTAATAACTCATACTGCAAACAAGACGATTGCACATTAAAATTTTTAATGGTATTCTTTTTTATAAACTCAATTTTAAACGCTTTGAAATATGAGTACTAAATGGAAATTTTCGCTTAATTCTCAAATATAAAGTGCTCTCAGAAACAATTACGTACTTAATTCTATTCTAATTTATTATTCTCGAACAAGCAGAATAACCAAATAAAAGTAATTGAAATTACTTTATTTTAGTTATTTATTCACTACTTCTTCTCGTAACTGTAAATACAGTCAATATTATATATTTTTCAACATACTCAATTAATTATAAAAGTGGATTAATGGAAAATTAGTATTTTTCTGGGAAACGAGTTCAATTATTCAATAATTAAATATAACATGTAATCTAACTACATTTTTCTGTCAGTTCACAAAACAAAGATATATCAGGATTAATATACTTAATTAATATATATATATATATATATATATATAAATTAGTTTAAAAATTAAAATCTTTATGGTATCAATTTTTTATGTACTTTTATGATCAATTAATTTTTTAATATAAATAAAATATGATTTCCGTAAAAGTATTTATTTGTTTCATAAACTTACTTAGTACTTGTTGGTTAAATAATAATTTTTTATTGTGAAAAATATATTAGTATTACAATCATTCCTTTCATTCTATTATTTTTTTTGTTAATAAGCTAATAATTATTTTAGGAAAGTTTTCTTAAATTTTCTGAAAAAACTTTTTCAGACGTTATGTTAAAAATAATATATATTTGCATATATATATATATATATATATATACACATGCAGAGAGAAAGATAGGGGACTAAATATTCTATGCATACCAATACTTCGCTGCAGTTCCGCTTGCAACTGAGTTAACTTTACCTATTTCCAATAACTAGTAACATAAATAAGCTTCTTATCAGTAGTTAATAAGTTACAATTAATATTAAATTATGTTGTGTCGATAATATTTGACCGTACATAATGTTCGATGAATATTTAATATTTATTACTAAATACAAAATGAACTGGGTTATGTATCCTCTTTGTATCGATATATGAAAACCGATAAGCAATGTGAAGTATAAGCAAGTTGAAATGAATTCATACGTTTTTTTTGTATTACTTTTATAATATATAGAGGACAATTTGAAAAGTTTGCGGGCTTGAATGTAAATGGCGTTTTAATATCTGCAATTTATACTGCGCTGTATTACTACACCTGTCTTATAAATAGCTGTAAAACATCAAGTCGATCTGTTATGAAGATTCATATAAATAGCTCTTTGAATAAAATCATCTTCGTTTATTTTTTAAAAAGGATAAAATTGATATTCGCGTAGTAAAAATGTTTTTTTATTAAAAAAGAAATTTTTAAAGAAATGAATAATGTGTTGTGTGATAGTGTACGTTCATTTATAACTGTAAAAAATTGACTGCAGAATATATATATATATATACATACTCTACATATGAATGAATAAAAATTAATAAACAACATATGAGGACAAATGAATTCATAATATTTGTAAATCAACGGAATAAATGTTTTCATGAAAGTAATTAACTTTGATAGTTGTTAGATACATACAAGTTATATCTTACATATATATATCTCTCTTTCTATATATATATATATATATAATATTTGTTTATATCTTTTGTAATTGGCTGTATTAAAACAACCTTTTTGAGTCAAGAGCAAGTAATTAGCTTCAGCTTCGAAGTATCTAATAATCCAAGTTCTAGTGGTATTGCTGCACAGTGTAGAAGCTTCATTAGCTCGCTATAGTTCGCCGCAACTGCAGTTATAAATCTTTCCGTATTTCTGTATTTGCAGAAAACTAAATAATTTGTATAATAAATGTGTTGCTCTGAAATTATGCAGTCGTGTGTAATACTATCGTAACACTTGTACTACCCACATTTAAAGTGTTTTCTTGTAAGAACCAGATTTATGTCATATTTATTTAAATGAAATTATTAAATTAAATAACTGAATTAAACTGATCTACTGTACCTTGATAAGAAGTCAAATAATTAATTTATATATATATATATATATATATATATATATATATATATATATACAAAGAGAGAGAGCAAGAGGCACTTACTGGAATTCTTAATTTAATTTTCAATATATTTAATAGTATTTATTAGAATTTTCTTTGAGTTTTAAAAATAAATTGATTTGCTTTTCCTAAGAATGTAGAAAACGGACGTAGAGAACATACCTAGACCATTATCTCATTTTTACTGAATTACAATTTATAATGTGGATTAATGATCGTCTATCATTATTTTCTTCATCTAAGTAGTTTAAACCTATTGATTTTTAAAACTATTTCCTCACATTTATAGATAAATTAAGTATTAGAAAAAAATTTCATATAGCAGTATATTCGAATTTCAACTTTTTGACAGTTAATAATTTCATGGGTTTATTTCTTTGATCAAATAATAAATATGTAATTATTTTAATGAAATAAATAATATAAATAAGTTATAATTAATAATTTTCATATATTTTTCTAAATGTTATTAAATATTAATGCATTATATTCTGAGAAAAGTCAATTAGTTGTCTTTACATAATGCATTTAATTGTAAAATAAAATACTAATTAAATATACATAAAACAAATATAAAGTTTCTTTATGATTTTTATCGTTGTTTTAATAATCACAAACGAAAAATGAAACAAATAAAAATTACAAAAGTCCTTTTATATAATTAATTGAATGGTGTTAAATAGCTTTATAATTCATATAATCTGTGATATTAAATAAAAAAATGACTTGTTTTTAGAAAATTTTAACGGTTATGTTAAACATTTCATTATTGTCATTTTATATGTTAATAAAACTGAGAAAATAATGAGTAATAAAAGAAAATTAGTAATTTACTATGACGACATATCTATTAATATGTAAATATTTAAAGCAAAGTGTTTTATAAACAGATAGGTAATTTACACATCATTGACTATAATATGAATGTTCTCTTGTATTTGAATATTTCACAAGACAATTTACATGACATTACTAGAAAATTGAACAGAGAGAATATTCAAGTAAGAAAGCATCCATTAACGTTTAACTAGATTCAACAAAGAATGGTTTTTATATTATATTATATATATATATATATATATATATATATATATATATATATATATGTAACAGAATGATAAAATTATTAATGCAATAAAAGATTCAAATACACATTTAGCAAATACAGAAATGTATTGTATAACAAATAAATTTATCTTTTAATTCATAGCGTCTAATTAAATAATAAAACAATACAAATTTTTCATAAAATTATTAGACAAGATAGATTACAAAATAAATGAAACTATTTTATAGAAATAATTTATTTAACTACAGTAGAAAAAATAATAAAATTAAAACAAATAGTACAAAATGTGCGAGTCATCAAATATTCGTAAAATGTAAACATTTTAAATATTTTAGTACTTATAAAATTTGAACGGAAATAAATATTAATGCATTTTAATTTATTTTAGTTAAATTTTATTTTAATGTTTTTATAATTGATATATAAGTTAAAAATGTACAAAACGATATACAAAATTAATATACATATTTTAATAATATTTATGTATTTTTACACATAATTTTACGAAATTTATTATACAACAGCGTGTTAATATTTACTTTAAATACATTATATATCATTATCTACTTATAAATTATATTTTCTTAAAATTACTTATATTCGATATTTTAACACACAAGAAGATAGAGAGAATGTGGTATTATTATACGTGGCATCTCTGTGGACTTGGCAACATTATCGTACATACTAGTAGAGTTTTAAACCTAACAATCATAAAATCTAACAATACAGATTTCTGTTCATTCTTATTCATTTTGCTAAATAGATGTCTCTATGTAATTAATCCTCATATAGTTTTCTTTTATAAAAATGCTCCTTAAAATTTAATAAATAAGCATAGAGCATAGATAAAGACTGGTACATATAAGATTCAAGAAGAAATTGATATTTTTTTGTTCATATTTATAATATCTTTATATTGTGTTTTAAGCGTTTATATTTATATTATTAAATCTATGCATTCAATTAATAAAACATATTTTGTTGCTAAAATAACAAACACTACTCAACAAAAATTAAATGAAATCTTCAACTCGGTTCCGTTGATCAATCTTGAATTAAAACCAGTTTCGATTCTTGACCCATCTTTCAATAGCCTGATGTATCTCATAATATCTTTAAGCTCATATGTAGATTATATCAAGCTACCAAAAGACGGCTTAAGTGTCGAAACCGGTTGTAATAGAACATGAATGATCCATCGACATCAATACAAATACGATAAGATCATGCTTCTTTCTAATTAACTTTTGGAGACTAAATTATTTTATATTTTTTTTGTTATTTATGCAGAAGTATGTATATAAATTTATTGAATTTTTAATAAAAAAACTGTATAAAACATGCATAGGAAAAATATGTTTAATGAAATAAGTTTTACGAACATGTCTCTAATTATGAAAAATATCAGTTATAATTCAGAAGTGAGAATATTATTGATTTGAAGATTATTTTTAAAAAACTGTCTAATTTAAATTATACTTCTTGGGCTGATAAATTTTGAATTTCAGTCTTACCCATGTTAACTTTAAAAATTCTTTAATATTATTAAAAAATCTAATTATCAATTGAACAATAATAATTATTTTTTAAAAAATCAAAACCTAAAATATTTCAGTAATATTCATATTTTCATTTTCTTGCTAAAAATATAGAAAGAAAATATAAAATAGTTATTCATTGAATAGAAATATAATATAATTTAAGACTTTATTGAATACTCATATGATTTCATATAATTTATTTCATTTTACTTAATGTTCTATAAATGATCTGTATCATAAATATCAGTAAATTAATAATAAAATTGAAACATAATCATTTAAAAATATAAAGATGTTAGTTTGTAAATATAGATTTTTTTTAGAAAATGAACAGTAAAAACTACAACCAGATTCTGTGTACATAAAATTCATTTTATTCTGTAATTTATTTTGCAACAAAAAAATACAAAAAAGGAAGTAAAAATTATCGACAAACAAAAAAAATGTCTTTTATCTAGAATATTTCTTTATAAATGAACGTCTAAAGATCAGATAAAAAAAAATGAAAAAACATATTTGAGTGAAACTTGTTTGAAAGCATCGACAAACAATATGTTTCAGACAAATAACAAAAATAGATGACAAGTCTTCTTAGAAATGCGAGGGCATTTCAGAAAACAAGATTCCATATTTTCTAATTCTGAATATAAACAAGATATCTATAAATTTAATATAGACACATATTTAATCTATCTTTCTGTGTAATTTCCTTAACTGTTAATTTATTTATCATAGAGGTAGAATAGAGAATGAGTTCTTATGTTAAGAAAATATTAGATGCGGCCATCGCTTGACTTCCTCTTGGACATATAATTAAAAACACTTTAATAATTTCACCATTCGTACCTTACCTCTTTGTGGTCATTTGACACTTGTCTAGGCACCTATTTGATGTAAATATTTTGATAGTCTGGGTACTTTAAAACAATATGCCACATGAAATAAAATATTTTTCAATTCAATAAAAGAGACGTTTCTGTCTGCTTGCATTGTTGCAACAATGTCATTAACACATGAATCGGTTTATTTTTCCAAACTGATAAAGACTTTCAAGAGCAAGTCAGCTTAAGATTACGTCTGTATGAGACATTTTTTAAACATCAGATTTTTGATCTACTGTTAAACTAAATACTCATAACATAAACGACGATTAGAATAAAAAATAGATTTAATATATTTCTTTTACGAGGGATGTGTAGAGTATATTGTAATTTGCTTATATTCAAAATTAAAAAAAAAGAAAAAAAAACATAAAACCTAACTTTTAGAATTATTTTCGTGAGAATAATATAACAATAGAAAAAAATCAAAGGTTAAAGTAATAAAATATAGCCAATAATAAAAATTGCTTGAATAATATTTTTAAGTCTATGAAATGATTGAGACTCAACTAAAACAGGTTAAGAAATCGAGAGTAACACTTGTTTGCTACTTAAATGTATTTTTAAGCACATATTTTAAAAAAAGAATTGGCTATTTTTCATATTATTTATCATTTGAAAATAAATTCAACCTTTTTGCACAGCTTTAATATCATTTAAAACCCTAACGAATTAATTCTGAATAGTCTAATTTCAATTATAAGTATCCAAACAAAATAAATGACCGCACAAAAATAGTCATTACGTGTGTTTTCACAAAAGAAAAGGATTTTTTTTATAATCTAATACTTTGTATTCTGTCACTATTTTGTGCATTTATGGTATAAATCGGCTTACTCATTATATACAATTAAAATGAAGCTTATGTGGAATATAATAATCATGATGTAATATATTTACTGTTAGAGTACGCATTCAAAACTATGAGTAGGTGCTTATCAACGAATGTTTCCATTTATTACTAGCTCTCTCATTGTTATACTATTTACCATATTTTAAAATTTACAATTCGTTGCAAAGTCTGCCATTGTGCGCGACTTGTATACTCAAATTCTCACTAGATGTACAGTTTTGAAATAATGTTATTAGCATTTTGTGAGCAATATTTTACATTATTTAATATATAAATATGGTTGTTTATCATACATGCATCATAATTACAATTTAAGTCATTTTTTCTGTCGTTAATCTTTCAAAATTAATCTGTTTTTCATTATTATGATTTATATGTAATAATAATAAGCAAATAAATCATAGTCTATATTAAACATATAACCTATTGTATACTCATATATATATATATAGCTTCATTGTACTATAGTTAGATTTTCCTATTGATGGACATTAAATATTCATAAATAAATGTAATCAATTTTGACCACCAGTTATGATGATTATTTTTCATACAATATTTTAAAATTAATTATATATTTCGACCAGTAAAATATTTCGATACATAAAATAAAAATTCTGGTAAACATACTAACACAATTTGATTTAAAATATAATTTTTAACATACAGACATCTACAAATAATTTATAGTACATTTAATTATATATTTTTCTTCAGTTATTTTCCTAGCTATTTTAAGTGATCCAGAACTGTTGAATGATTAACGTCTAACTTTTGTGCAAGCTCTCGAATTGTGCGTGGTTCTGATTTAACTGACGCCTTCAGTTCATCGTTACGAACTGAACAAAAACGCCCGCGACCTTCTTCATCTTCAAGACTGTCGTCCTCAGCACGAAATTTTTAGAACCACCATTGCACCGTACGTTTTTTAACAGTATCCATACCAAAAGTATCATTCAATTTACAATCAGTTTCTGCTGCTTTACCACCTGTTTTTAACTTTTAAGAACAATTACTCATGTTTATTATTTTTCCATTTCTATTTCAATAGCTCAATTCGAAACATTAATAATAATAAATCCAAAGTCAATATTACCAAAATACAGACCGAAGAATTCACTTTAAAATGATATTACCATGAGAAAGATGATACTTTCATTGAAAGAATTAAGGTTTGAATTCAGAAAACAAAAACCGCAATTATTTTCGTACCAACAAAAAAATTAATGCTTCCACCTCTATTGTATTTTATATATAAAAAAATGATTAAAATTTAAACCTTTATTTCTCTTATATTTAATTAAATACTAATTATTCCTTACTCAAAATTAACTTGTATGCGAATCAATTTAGATTCCAATGCATTCGATATTTGTATCGATTTTTAATTGAATTTTTTAATATAAAATTTCATTCCAACGTAGAAAGCAGTAAATAATCAATTGTAATCAAAAAACCGATCAGTAGATAAAATCATCGCATGAATAATGGTTTTTATTTTTCAGCATTATTACAACTTTGCACACAGGTATGAAATGTAAATGGAATTATTACTTTCACGTGCAAATACATTTTTTAAAGGGTACTTGATTGAATTCGTATAACAATGTCAACAATTTCAAAATGAATCCAGTTGCACCAATTGTAATCATTCATAATGCGTATTTATGCGCATGTTTGTAATGATTTATTTTACAATTATGTGAAAGGATATGCATCATTTCTAATTATGAATTTACATAGACACATTTGAATATATCAATACAGTTATTTGCATACAGACATATACATACATACATACATTCATTCATATATACATATATGTATATATATATATATATATATATATATATATATACATATATATAAGCAAAAAAACATTCTAATTCCGTAACAAATCCAGTATATTAATCTAAAAGTTAGAAATAATCTATTATATAAA
Source organism: Acanthacorydalis orientalis (assembly GCA_034766995.1). NCBI lineage: Eukaryota > Metazoa > Arthropoda > Insecta > Megaloptera > Corydalidae > Acanthacorydalis > Acanthacorydalis orientalis. The sequence goes on along the minus strand of CM068315.1, from coordinate 52,165,393 downwards.
AAACGTGACAAAATTTTGTTGGTCAAGGCAAACAAGCAAATATATACTGACCACAATCATATACTTTGGACCATAACCTCGCACTTGTAATTTATTAAGCAGTGAATATATTTATACTTTTAGTCACATACATATACACATAACACATAAACACAGCCATACACACGGATACACACACATACATACAATATATATATATATATATATATGTATATATATATATATATATATATATATATATATATTCATAAAAACAAATTAAATAATATAAATTAAAAAGAGCAAAACATCATTATGCCCTCTGTTAAATTTATAACACAATTAAGGAACTCGATTTAATTATTCTTTAAATATTTCCAAATTTCTCTCCCGAACCTGATATACATTATTGCTTATATACGTCATACACTGTAAATAATAAAAATACCTTATTTTCTATATGATAATGTAACATGAAGAACGATTTCTCTGTCAGTTTTTACATTATACAAGTTCTCGATATAAATAACATACATACAATACTTGCATTCTACAAATAATAAAAGTATTTCTAATTCAGTACCAAGAAAGAATGCTCGAATCGACGTTACTTGTCATCCATAATAATAATTTCAGTTGAACTATGACTGTATGATAATTATCAATACATACATATATATAACAGTAATTGAATCTAGTCAATTCTTGCATAGAAGTTAATAGATAAACAAGTATTAATATTTCAATTTTACCTTTTTTTCATCTACATCTCTTTATATTGCGGAAATAATTCACTCCAGTCGTGCAAAACTGTCAAAAGTTTGTATTTCCTGTTGTACAAAAAGAAATAAACAAACTTGTGTACTGTTATCTTGTTAATAAATATTGATTTAAATTGGTTGTACTTCATGATGTATTTTACATTTTATTACTTAAAAAAAGAAAAACAATCTGGTTTATTGGTTTTAAACAGAACGAAATCCTCTTCTAGATGGCAACACAAAAACATCTTAGAGGGGTGAGATGAAGGAAGGAAATTCACTCGTCACCCTAAACTATTATATTCAATGTTTATTTTTCGTTAAAATTTATGTTGAATTTATTAACGCAACTCTATTAGTTTTATTAATATGAATACCTTTTTTATAAAAATTTAAAAAAAAACTGACAAATCGCAAAATGTCTTCTATTATTAATTATTAACTGAATGTATAAAATGTCTCGGTACTTTTCATTTGTTTGGATTTTTTGAATTTTATCTTTCATAACTAGTTTCGACATCACTTCCGGTAGATACTAAATTTAGAGTAATCTAATGTTCCCCTGTATATGAGACACGTGCAGATGCTAGTTGTGAAAAACAGAAAATCAAAGGATTCAAAAGGGCGTACACTTCTTGAATAATGTATCACAGGTGTAAGGACAAATAAGTATTGTTTTAAATTTATAAATAATATTAATTTAAAAAGTACACATTATTTCAATATATTTTAATTTCGCTATATTATTTTCAAAATAAATAATTTATAAGTAACTATATATATATATATATATATATATATATATATATATATATATATCCGTTTGTTTTTATTCTTTTGAATTCTAGTCTAAGTGAATTCAAGAACAATTTAATAATCCGATTATCTTTTATTGTCTAGTTTCATTCTTTTATTTTTCCTTAAGGTTCATTTTTTCATTCAGAAATATTCGGAATTCATGTTTCTATAATAGTTCTTTTTATTTTGAGTCAGAACAAAAAAGAGAGATATTACAATTTTTACAGAATGATTTGAAAAGTAAGGCATATTCATAAAAGGGATTTCATTCTGAAAGAAACTGGTCTATATACACTCATATGAAATTCTTACTCTAAAAAACTGCAGACAATCACATCATTTATACGTGTGTTGTTACGACAAAATGTAAATCGTTATTCCCAAAGGTAAAGTATACTGTTGGAAAGTAGAGCGTGCGTCTAAAATGTTGATTTGAAAACGTATAAGAATTGAAAAACAAAACGAATAAATCAAAATTAAAGAATGAAAACAAAGTAAATTTCTTGAAAAGTAAATATTACTTGTAATAGAAATATTTAGTAATAATAATAATAATTTATATATTTATTTTATCGTTATTTGAGATTAAAAATATTAATTTCATAAAATAATTTTATTTTGACATCCACGTTATTCATGTCATAAAATGTAGCTTTATCATAGACGAAATTTCTGATATTTTCAAAAGTAAAAATTTTCAGTAGTATATTTATATGTAAATATAGGGCGCTAATGACCTTAGCTGTCGAAGCGCCCTACAACTCCAATAACGAACCAACCATATGCAAATAAAAAAATTACATTTATTAATTTTAGTAATTAATCAATATTTTTTTGAAAAAAAAATGACCAGATTTATAAACTTTGTTTTCAATGATACTTTTTAGAAATAGATACTTTTCTCTTGTGATGAATTATTTTATGATAACAGGAATTGTAACCATAAAACATAAATAAAAACCTAAAAAATGATTCTTTTATAAAAAAGTCATTCGTTACAGATTTTTCATCATTCTAAAAATCCATATAAAAATGTTTACGGTTTTAATATTATCAAATGGCAATAAAAAAAAGAAAACAAATCAATTATTCGATAATTTCCATTTACTTAAAAACAACTTAAGACATATTTTATGACCTATATAAAATCTTTATTAGAGAAACCAATCAGTAAAATATACTCATTGTACAGAAAAATCCCATGAATTGCAACAATAAAATTTATAATTGAAGAATATAAAAAATCCTTGACTGTATGCGACAGTTACATTCTCTTTTTGCGGGATGATTATTCTTTGTTTGATGGCGATTCTAGATACCGGTTCATAGTACAATGCTTTACGGATATATTATGAAACACACGATTCAGCTATGATTTCTAGATTGTCAACAGTGACTCTCACACCTAGAGCTAAGTTCCAACGTGACCTCCTTTAAATCCTCCTCGCTGTATTATATACTTCTTCATCCATAGTTCGATTATCGAAACCACATTCAAACGAAGCAAACTAATAAATGAGCTATGCTTCTATGACCCCGTTCCAACGTACTGCAGCGAAACACTGATATTCTACGTTTACTACTAATGTGCAGATTTTCATAGAACTATAAAATTATTCTTTTTTACACTAGAATACAATTTTTTTCTCTTAATCTGTATATTATTGTCAAAGTATACTTACATTATTATTATAATTACTATGAGGAATTCATCTGAAAATATAAATATATTTCATTATTTGTAATTATTCGAGAAATTGTATTCACTTATTAAAAATCGCTTAATATTTTTTTATTGAAGAAAATCTATTTAATAATGAACTCTGCTGTTCTCTTAAATTGTCAATAATGAAATTAAAAATATAAAATATGAATGAATATTATTTTAAAATTTTAAATGTTAAATAATATTGTTTAATTATTCTATTTAATACTTATACTTGTATTTTATGTATATACTCAGTGGCGGGTTAAGCAGGTGTTAGACCTGGCGGAAGCAGTGGCCCCGGTCTCAGAGAGGTCCCGAGCTTGGGAAAAAAAATAATCATTAAATAAACGAAGCTTATACTTCAATATATTAGCTGATAATAATAAATTTACGTGAAGAATGCAAAGTGATATTAATATTCTGCATTTTAATGATGAATTGGAACAATTCGTCCTCTTTAGATAAAAAAAATCAATACTGCCACTAAATATACCAAACAGTAAATGAAATGTCCTCAACATTTCTACTTGTTGAAATTATTTTCTAATTTTCTTTTACTATTCCTATTTCAAATGTATCATGAGAAAGATCGTTCTCAGTATTAAAAATTGTGAAAACCTATCTTCGAAATACAATGTCAGATGAAAGGTTAAACAGTATGGCGCTTTTGTATATAGAATAAGAAATATTAAATAATATCGATACTTTGAAAATAATTGATGAGTTTGCTCGACAAAAATCCAGACAAAAGTTTATTAATTTCTTCACTCCAAATAAAATACAGTTTCAGTTATAGTTTTAGAGAGTTGAAAGTTTTTGTTTCTTTATTTTTCTGAAAAATAATTCGGAATATTTTATTTTTATGTAATTTATATATTTATAAATTATATCAAAAGCCGGTTTTTTTTTGGTTACCAGATAAATTTTGTGAGCCCGTAAATCTTACCGCTAGCCCCCCTCCATGTGGGTTATTCCTCCCCCGCATATACCTATTTTTTCTGAAAACAGTTACTCTTAATTTTATAATAAAATATCTCTTACAATAAATTCAACAAACAATTTGTTAAAAGAATGAAATTTATTTTTATATTAACATATTTATAAATATTAATACACATACAAAATATACGTGAATTAAAAAAATACACACAAAAATATTTACAATTAAATTAAATTATTATAAATTTTTTTTTTAATTCGCATATAACTAAATTCTTACGATTTATTTATTTTTTTACAATTTCATACGTTTTAATGTTCAGTTATACAATGTTAATTGAGCAGTACAACCCTTAAATCAGTTTAAAATTTATTCTTTATAATAAAACTTGGACAATTATTTTCACATGTTATTTGAAACAATATAATTTGGTAAACAGGTTATAAATTTTTAAACTTAAATTAAAGTCAATATGTTGCAATCTGTATCAATGTTACATTTATACAAATATATATATATATATATATATATATATATATATATATATATATATATATATGCACACATATATGTATATGTATATATTTATATCACACACATATATACTCAATCCGGTGGAAGAGATTTCTTTTTAAAAAAATCTTATATCGCATATTCTTCACTTTAGTCTTTTTTTGAAAGTAGATGGTTGCAACATATTCTAGATTTGATAGACCTCTATTGATAATTTAATATTTACTCATCTTTTTGATACAATTTTTAATTTAATTTTAAACTTATGACTGTTTTTGTCTTAGAAGGATAGATCAAATAATCTGTAATAAAAATTCTTCCGTGCTAGAGATTCCTTTTAAAGGCATCCTGTCTTACTTTCGATATAATTAATCTATAACATTTTTCTATCATTTCATTTGGTTTATTGAGATTATAATATATGTTCAAAATGATAAGTGTTTCTCTATATTTATTAAATACATTTATTATTATTATATACAATAGAACCATTTTCTAATTATATTTTTTTAGAGACAGAAAAGTATATCATTATGAATTTTTACTTTCGTAATATGGTTTACTGATTTAACTACTTTTTACTTATTTATGTCTCGATTAATGTATGAATATTTATTTTAAAATTTTATACAGTATCAGTATAAAAATATGTTTTAATTTTACATTTTACTATTTAATTTAACTAAATAATTATTCTTTTCACAGATATTCGAAAGAAAATTAGTTGACACAGTTATTCAAAAATCAGTAAGTGTTTAGATGTATTATTCTCTATATAACGGTGATGATTTCACAAAATTTATTCAAATATTAAACATGATGTTAACAATAATTGTACTTAATATTAAATAAATTTACTGAAATACTTTTATTTGATATAAATTTTAATTCGAAAAATATCTATAGCATATTTATTAAATTTTTTTTGAGAATTTAATAAACATCTTTTATTATTTGTACACTCAATTTTTTAATGAATCTTTTTATATTCTTGATATTATTTCCTATAACAAAAGATTCGTTATGATTCAATTCTTGAACGGTAGATTATTTAAATTATTTTATGATTATTAAATATACGACGAATAAAAAATGAGTGAAAGTTGAATAAATTTTGTGGCAGTTATACAACTTAAAAATAAAATTAATTTATTTTATACATACATAGAACACACACACATATGTACATATATATATATATATGTAAATATATTTATATATTGTACATATATGCATGTATATATATATATATATATATATATATATATATATATATATATATATAATTTAAGTGTATATCAAGTCTCAATTAATTTTCTTCAGTTCATAAAATTAATGGTAATTTAAGATGTTCATAAACTTTTCATGTTTATCAGATTTCAAAAAGGCACAAAAAATAATATTAATATTAAGTAAAATAACCATAAATGATTAAGATGATTTTTAAAGAAGTAACCATTTAATGGCAACTATAAGAGACAATTATCCTAAGTTCTAAATATTTGGTACATTTATTCGCATAGATTCGTATATATATATATATATATATATATATATATATATATACACACACATATTTATATGCATAAATCCATAATATATGTGTATGCTGTGTATATTTTCAGCAATATGTATGAATATATAACTTTCTTTTCGTATTTAAAAACAACGAAATTGTAAATTCTTATTCAAAATTATGTCACATTTAAATATTTAAACATAACTTAATATTTCAAATGTAAATATCTTATTAATATTTTAAATTATTAACAAAATTATATTCGAAAAAATAAGTGTTAGTTTAAATACGTCATACATTTTTTAATATATATATATATATATATATATATATATATATATATATATATATATATATATATATGTATATTGAAAAAAATATTCAATTTTCAATCTAACAAAAATAATCACAATTCATGAAAAAAGTATACAATTTATTAAACTACAATATCGTTTTACAAATTAATATAATCTAATATTCTTATCGAATTTAATAAATTATACAATGATTGAAATCCAATAAATTTATCGTGTCTAGGAAAAGCTCAATTATCCCCAAGTTACTGTACAGTACTTCTATGTCAAAAACAGAGTAACATAAAGAAATGAATTAAATTGTTTAACTGTAAATTTTTGAAAAATGCTATTAGTTGGATGCAATTGCATACCGCTGCACTCCATCAAAACAACTCATTTTTGGATTAGTTCGATCTAAAAGATTGTTAATAAATAGAACAAACAGGAGATGAGTAATTAAATTAATCTCGAAAACAGTAAAGTTATTTAAATATAATCTGATTGCAATTTAATGTTTTTACCATTTTGCATTCTATCATGAAAGTTTGTTTCATTCCATCTTATGATCAATATTTCCAATTAAGTTATGATAAACTATCCAATGCTGGAGAAAAATCTAGAAAACCTCCATCTCTTTGTCCACCTGTGTTGAGTACATCCAATAAATTTTGAACTATATATATATATATATATATATATATATATATATATATATATATATATATATATTATATGACCGATAAGAAATCTGCCTAATTCAGTGTACACATGTATACGTTTATGTATTATAATAATATCTAATTCGATCATGAACAAAAAAACACTCTACAACGTATATTGTCACATAGTAATACATATAACAATTCCAATTAATTTTTATTTTTCATAGAACGTTAAATACATATTCAGTGCATGGCCTTTACAATGGTTAATTGTATGAGGAAAATTATTTCGAATACTGAATATAGAATAGAGAATTGTAATTTTAAAAAAAAAACACTTTATAAACTGATGATTTTTCTAGTACATAAATTAATATAGAGTTCTATGTAATTCATACAAACAAAACAATGTGGCATACACGTACGTATGAAGTGGAGAGGCCTTGGTACCAGTCCGTGGCAGGTACACAAACTAATAATACCTATCCTTTTTTCCTACGTATACCTTCGTTTACTCGTTCTCTGTCACTCTTTCACCTAGAGTCAAAGACCTTTTCTTATAGTTGCTGATTCGCTCAGCAACGTCATGCTGGATACTATATAAAAGGTACAGGTAATACGATTAAATATGCTAAAACGTTCACATTGTTTTCACATTAATAGATCATTTCATGTTCATCAAAATGGACTGTGCCGTGTGTGGATTCAAAGAGCACAATCTAATTGTTCAAAAGTATTGCTATTTTCATTTGTAAAGATTAAAATATAGGCCATGTTGAAAATAAATGTCAGAATCACGTTTTACGACTTTAACAATTTCGGTTTATCACAATTTCAATTGTTTTACGTTGGTTATTTTTATGTACATTTATAAAAAAACCCTGTTGTTCTACCTACAATCGTAACATTTTGTACGTCACGCTTGATTTCTTAAAATGGAACATGATATACAGTGATAACAAAGGTGGAATGATAATATATTTCTTCCACATTTTTACTCCTTATACATATAAGATAAATATATACTTTATAGTTTATTATATATATACATATATATATATATATATATATATATATATATATATATATATATATATATATACAAACGTATATTTTGATCGTATTTTCTTTGACTTAAATTAGTGTTACATTTTTTTACAATCAAATTGTAAATAAAATATGACATACACCATAAGGCCGCATTCGAACTCATCACACTTAAATCAACAGTTCAAAGTGGTGACCATTTGGCGTGACCGAGATTCAGTATGAGAAAACAAATAAAAGTATTCTTGTAACATTGCAAAAACGCAGTAATAAACGTAAATTTAATTAGAGCGATGAGAAATCAGCTGGATTCCATTAGTTGATACAAGCATTATTATACTTCTTCAGTGGATACAGTGATCGTTACAGTTCGTTTACAGGAACTGGATTTATCAACACACATTTTAGTTTTTCAGTAATAAATAATTACTAAATGATAGTTCATATTGATTGGATAATAATGACATTGAAACCAAAGAAATCGCTTGTAAATTGCTACTTCATGTTTTTACGAATTAGGTATTTCTGTAGTCGTTATTATAAAAAGCATATGACCGGTCAGAAGTTAATGTGGAACGAAAAATGAGAAGCACTATTTTAATTATGAATATTTTACTATTGATTTCACAATATATGCAGCTGTAAAAGCTGATCATTTACATTAAAGTTAAAATAAAAGCTAGTTTCAGAATTTATATACTTTCTTTGTATATTTTCATCAAACACTGTTGATTATTATAAAATAATAATAATTTTATTATAGAGGTGAAAGATTACTCATATTAATTTTACATTTGGTTGACTCATTGTATGCCAAAGTTTAAAAACACTGGATTAATATATATCTTTTTATATTAAAGTAAGTATAGATCTCTACAGTTAAAAAAGTATTATCTTTTTTAGATAAAATAATTACATCCCTCTAGTAACATTATATATAATATATATATATATATATATATATATATATATATATATATATATATATATACATACACGCATGTATGTGTAACATCCAAAAATTTCAAATTAACTAATAAAAATATAGATTTGAGTAAAAAGTATTTTTACATTAATAATACAGTTTTTATTATTCTTTTTATAGCGACTGTATCCTATAAGGAAATGTTATATTATATTTTCAGTTATATATATATATATATATATATATATATATATATATATATATGTATATATATAATTTACCTTATAACTTGTTTTCTTTTCTTTAACCTTGTTTTAAAAACTAGTAAATTCTTTGGAATTAATGTTTATCTGTAGACTTTGATCAATATCTTTCTTGTAAACAATTTAGTCAATGTTTTTACTAATTTTTATAAATAAGAGATATTTAAAAAAACATCTTGATTTTATTTTCGTCTGTAAATATATTTTTATTCTTTTAATAAAATTACTTACCTTAATATTATTTATGTTTTATAATTGTTTACATATTTCATTTCTTTTATTTATATGCTTTTTATAATAACCTTGGTTCTGTTTAGTATTTTTTATTATATTTCCTGTTTATATTATTTCTAAAAAATAAAAAAATAGATATTAGTACATAATAATATGAGCGTAATTATGTAATTCTGTATAAAATTTAAATAAACGAAACATTTTTAAATAATTATATTAATAAAATAAATTAATATATATATATATATATATATATATGTGACAGAATACTTGTATAAAGTGTATTTAAAAACTGAAATTTGATTTTAATGTATTTTCCTTATAGAAACAAGAAATATTGAAAAATAAAATATAAAAACTTAATGTTTTTACATATTAAACAATGTACAGGAAAAGAATTATAAATTTATTTTTATGTTCATTTTTTTTTTTGGAAATAGTTCATGATATTTCTCTGTATTACCAATTCGATTGCAAAAAATTATGAAACATATACATACAACCATATACATAACAAATATAATACATTTGATAATGCATCCGGAAAATACGAAAGCTGACTTTGAATTTTTTTGTGGTTTGTATGAAATAAAATATGTTTGTTATCAGAATTAATGATAAACCATAAAAAAGTATTCATACGTATACATTTCTCACAATAATACTATTTCGTTCGGTTCTGATGATTCTAGTGACAGCTTTATAAATCACTATAGTCATGCGGTTTATTATGGTTTCGTAAAAGATTTTGAAATCTGATTCATATTTTCAATTTAGCTAATGACATTGTTCTTATATTAGAAAAGTATTTTAATAATTATTTAAATTATTCATATCTCCTAAATAAATTGAAATTATTTTTTTTCTTTTAACTTTTCCAGTATAAATTTTGTTTTGAAATTGGTCATAAACCTTAACATAGACTTTAGTTAATGTCAGTTAATTTTAGTTAATAAAAGTTTATTTTTAGACATAGAGAATGAAACAATTTTGATTGCATATAAAAAAAATATTTTAATACTATTATGTGATATTTTTACTTAGGAACTTGTTTATTTGATATAAAATTATTTCCGCACAAAAATCGTTTCATATGTAAGTTTAATGAGAAAATAATCAGTTTATTCTATTATTTCTATATGTTAAACACGGATATATTCGCAACAATGTCATTATGGTATATTTAATGCATTTATTATATATGCTGTTTCATAATGCGTTCCATAAATTTAAATACACTTTCAGGGATATATAATGATGTTGTGTATTCCTTTATTTGTTATGTAAAAAAGTCTTTATAAAGATTTATAGCTGAAATTATTACCAGAAACTACCTTCCGTTGAATAAAGAAGAAGTTCACATAGATTTTCATAGATTTGTTTAAAATATATTACTATTATTGTTTTATTAAAAAATATGAAATTATGATAAAATTTTCTCTATGAAAAAAATTTCCACAATTTATTTAAATACACCAATTAATAAAAATGAATGAAGCTTTCATGGTGACTGCTTTTGCTTCCTTGAATGCCGCCTAAATGTTATTCAAACATAAAATATTTACATTATTTTGATCCGTGTTAAAATTCGCAACGTTGATGTGAAAAAAAGTAAAACGAGTACACATATATTGAATTAATTTCGAGGTGTCATCAAAAATGAAATAAAAAATAATAATATTATTTTAAACGTGTTATTAAACAATATATTTAGACGTGTGTTCACTTCAAAATATACAGAAGGTCAATTTAAAGTCAACTAACTCAATCGTATACAATGAAAAACAATTAAAAAAATTAATGTGTAAAAATTAATGCTTTGAACGAAATGATTTTAATTAAATCGTTATGCCAAACTTATTTAATGTTTATGTTTATTTAATCATTCGTTTTTATGTGTAGTCATGTAGATACACTTTTTATGCTTAATGTAATCTCAATTAGATACCTGGTTTTTTCAACAGGTTGTTAAAAGTATTATTTTTTTTCACTATATAATATTTTTGAACGCATCTCTATGAGGTAAATTATTTAAAAGTAAATAAGTATAACTTTATATTTAAATAAAAACGACGTTCATTTTTAACAAATTATACGTATAATTTTTCATGTAAATTTACAGAATAAGATAATCACTTATATTATGAATATTTACTTAATTAATTAAATATATTTTATTATTCTTTATTTTTTCATGAATCGTTATGTTTCTAATGCGTCTCATGCAATGTTGATTTTACATGATTTTCCGTTTACATTCCATGAATCACAGATGACCTACGTTATATGGGTTCATAAATTTTTAATGAAATTACTAACAAAAAAAAATGCAATGTGTAAAATGGCCTATAAAATAATATAAATGCTTTAACTGAAAACAAAGTTTAATTGAAGTTCATGTTACTGTTTTGTATGTAAAAATAAAATAAACAGAGAGATTTATTAGGACACTTTTTAGAATAGTTTACTACTTATATAGTAGAATTCTTTTAAATACATCAACTTAGAAATATTTATCTTCACAGTATAGTTTTTGGTACTGTGCTTAAATTAATTTTTGAAAATATTCTTTTATCTTTCACCAAGACTTTTTTATGTTTAAAAAATAGCAACAGTTAATTATAGAATATTTTTTATTAGAGAATTTTTGTTGTGATTATCTTGAGAGTAAAAATTCATCTATGAAAATGATTATCTTGTAAAAACGTATTCGTTATCGTCAGTGCGATTTACATTTATTTTTCATATACAAAATATAATACAAAACATATACAGATAGTTATTGTATCATGTATCTGACTAATTGGTATTTCAGTACAACAATCGAATAAACAATGATGTGATATATGAAACATTAAATAAAATATTATTCTAATTCATAAGCTAAAATGAATGAAGATCTCTATACCCTGCAGCTCATCTATGCTCCATGAAATAATAAGTTTACTACATATGATAATTATACATCATTCAATGACAGAAAAGTTTCATTTTAATATTATTCTAAATGTTTAATATCTTAAACAGTCTAAACGAAAATTCGATCATCGGTGAATCAGGCAGTGTGAAATATTAGGTTGGTAGGAAAGTAATCGCGGTTTTTGTTTGCTCAATTCTAATCTTATTTTTTCAATGAAAATGTTATTTCATCGTTTTCATGTTAATATCATTTTAAAGTGCATGTTTCGGTCTGTATTTTGGTAATATCGACTTTGGTTTTATTATTAGTTATATTTTTTTAAAACGTTTTTCTCAACTTATAAATAATTGAACTTTCCATGCATTTTTTTATTAACAACTATAAATTTTTGTACGTAATTTTCATTATTGTTATTTGTAAATATTTAATTTTTGATTTGATGAATGTTATTTAGCAAAAAATTAACAAAAAAATCTATTTAATTGTCTACAAAACTATTTACTTTTACTTTATTCCACTGTTGATCAAACATATTCAAATATTTATTTTCAAATAATTCAATTTCATTTAGTACATAAAATTTGGACAATATCTATATTTAACAGCAAAGCAAATAGAATAAAATACACATAACCCACTCAAATACAACTAATATATTATATACATAAAATTATATACATGCATATATATATATATATATATATATATATATATATTTGATAACATTGAATAAAAAACTTGCTATATTTAATATAACAATTGAGTTCAACGTACTTGACATTTTTTAACTCTTGTTAACATAATATTTACTTATTAACACTGACAAAATAATAATTGATATGTGTGTATATATTAGAGTGTAACATATGAAATTGTGGAATTTGTATGTGAGAATTAAAACGCAATATTTTTAACAAAACAAAATATATTTAATCAACATAAGTTCCATCAGCTTCAATGGCCTTTTGCCAACGAGAAATTGGATTGTTTATCCCATTTTTATAAAAATCGACATTTTTAGAACTTATAAAGTTTTCAAATCCTTGAATCACTTCTGTTTGGTTTCGGAATTTTTTATTTCTTAAATAATATTTCAAGTAGCGAAAAAGATGATAGTCTGTCGGTGAAAGATCTGGTGAATAAGAGGGATGCGGTAAAATTTTATGATTTAATGAATTTAATTTGGGAATTGTGATTCGAGATGTGTGTGGTCGAGCATTGTCTTGCAATAGTATTGGCCCATATCTATTGATCAGCATTGGCTGTTTTGTTTTTAATCTTTCATTCACATTGTCGATTTCGCAACAATATGAATCAGCCGTAATTGCCACGCCTGGTTTCAAAAAAGAATAATGGATTATTCCTTTATTTGTCCACCACACAGTAACCATAAGTTTTTTTTTTAGTGTAATGACTGCTTGGGTGGGTGCCCTAGAGCTTCATTTGCATCTAACCTTTTTCTGTTATCATACAGAATCCATTTTTCATCACAATTAATGATTCGATTTAAAAATGGCGTTTTATCATTTCGAATCATCAATGAAGAGCGTCAAGCGTCAATCTAAGCGTCTCAGTTTCTAACCATCTGTCAATTCGTGCAGCATCCACTTATCCAGCTTTTTCACCTTCCCTATTGCAGCGAGGTGACGAGAAACAGTCATAACCCTAGCACTTAAATCACATGCGAGAGCTCGAATTGTTGTATGTGGATTAGCTTCCACCATGGCTCTCAAATGTTTTTCGTTCACAATAGTTTTGTTCACAATTGTCGAGATTCATGTTACCGGAACGAATTTTTTTGAACCATATTGAATTGTTCTCTGACTATCCAACCCTTCTCCGAAAACTCCATTGATATTTCTACCTCCTACCTCTGCATTGTGTCCCAACTTGAACTGTTATAAAAAAGTAGACGCAAATCTTTTGTGGATACCATCCGGTTAAAGGGTGTAAAAAAATAAAAATTACAACAATAGCTCCGTATTTAAAAAACAATTGAGGGGTACAGTACATTAGTAAATTCCAAATAGCTGACTTGTAAAATATTGCACAGAACCTTTCTCAATCGCGGTCGACCCCTGACTGACTGAAATTCGGCAACTTGATATGTTACAACCTAATATATATATATATATATATATATATATATATATATATATATATATATATATATATATATCTATGTGTGTATATATCTAAGAACTGATTTTCTCTTCATTTTCGTAAGAGAAAATTATAGCAAAACATTGTGTTATATGTGATACAAATTCGATTTGGTAGATATAACACATGCGTTTCCTTACAAAAGCTATCGTCAACATCGTATTTAGCTTGAAGGAAGAAATTTGATTGTGTATGATATTCTCCAACTAGGAATGTGTAATGTTATTCAAATAGAGTTCGTGAAATATTTTAAATATGATATTTACTTTTAATGAAGTTCACATAAATGTTTATGATTCAC
Organism: Acanthacorydalis orientalis; assembly: GCA_034766995.1. Lineage (NCBI taxonomy): Eukaryota > Metazoa > Arthropoda > Insecta > Megaloptera > Corydalidae > Acanthacorydalis > Acanthacorydalis orientalis. Next base: position 52,150,364 of record CM068315.1, on the reverse strand, counting down.
TTTTATTTCAATGTTGTTTTCCTTTATGTTATTGTGTTTCAGCCGTTTGTTTTAAAAATATTTATACTTTTCTTAATATATATATATATATATATATATATATATATATATATATATATGAGTGTGTGTTTTAAATGAAAAGCTATTCAAATAATTTCTTGAAATCTGGTAATTTACTTAAAAAAAATTTAATAACTTCACATTATTTCAATTCTACCGTATGCTTATTTTAATTACATATATTTTAATTCTTATATTTCAGTATACTGATTGTTAAATATTACATTTTTTTACATAACTAGCATTTTTTTAATAATTTAATACTCAATATTTCCTTGTCCAAAAAATAAATTATAGCTTTTTTAACTATATTTTTACAAGAAGTGAATTTAAAAAATAGGCCTAATTTTCTAATGTTAGTTGATATTTTAGCACACCATTGAAATAAATATCTGAAAGAATTTGTGCAGTGACATTGTATTAAATTAAATAATTCTTATAAATTTAAAATGAAAAATTAATTTAAAAAACTGAAGTTTTTAACTATTTTTAAGTGATTTCTATTATATAAATTTTTTAGAGTATTCAATTATCAATTCTTCTCTTAGCTGGTACTTTTCAACTTGAAATTATTACAATTAATATCATTATAAAAACAATCACAATATACAAATGATTATATAAGTACAAATTGACAAACAAGATCTAAAATTTGCATCTTGAACAGAAGATTATTTTTATAAGAAAGTTTTGTTTAATACTTTTATTATATATTTTTAACTGCACGGATTATTTCATAACCACTTGAATTTTTATAGAAGATTACTTAAATCACAAGTCTGAAACGGTTTATAAAATCTAGAGATTTTCATTTTACATTTTCCATAAAATACGTCAATGTATCGTATCGTCAATGCATTGTATTACATTATAAATTATTGATTGTTGAACGTCACATTCTGCAGACGTGTAAACTATATAAATACATAGTTCTCTAATTTCACGCATCGTTTTCTACACAGTAATGACATCAGTATGTATTAGAGCAATATGATATGGACCATTGCATCTGACTTTGTTCAGTATGAAACGTTCAACATGTCTACAATCAAAAATCAGTATAACCTTGTTCATAATCATTTATATTTTTTGTTAATTTCATATTAAATTATATATAATTATAATTTAATTGAATTTAATATTAACAAATAATATTTAATCTCGCATAAATAAATATTTATCTGTTAGAGAAAATACTGTATATTATTTTTAAAAAGAATGAATAAAATTAACCAATATTATATAAATTCTATTTATTTGAACACTGTAGTAAGGTGACAAGTATGGAATGTCAGTAATAAGTTGTAAAATTGATTTTTGAAACTATTTATTCTAAGATTGACATTTTAAAAATATTATTATTATATATGCTTTTAAGGCAATAAATAAAATAATACAGAATTTTACTTGTTTTATAACAATTCTTCACCTTGCATTTAGGTCAGTTTTACCACCCGTTTTAATCTCGTACAAAAAATGTTTCTTATTTGCTTCTTTTCCATCTTTAATTCAGAAGTAGCGCAAGTTGAATCAAACTTAATAACCAAACCAAAGTCAATATTACTAGAATACAGACCGAAAAATGCACTTTAAAATCATATTAACATGAACACGATGAAATGATACTTTCATTGAAAACAATAAAATTAGAAATCAGAAAATAAAAACCGTAATTATTTTCCTACAAGCCAAATATATGTGATCATTTTTTACAAATAAAAAGTTTAAAAAATAATTCTGAAAAGTAAATAATCTGATAAGATTATATTATTGAAAAAACATATGTCATTTCTTCAACAAGTATCAAATTACATCTATTATTAAAATCAATATCTGTCACAAGTTATTGGTTGTTAAAAAAGCTTATTTCTTAGTAGTTTATAACAGAAAGAATAACAAGCTAGTAATATGATCAATTTTATTTATGGATTCAGTATGATATTTTTTTAAATATATATTTCAGTCAGTTTATCATTGAAGACGAAAGGAACAACTTCTCCATATAATATTGATTAATTCTATATAAACATTGATATAAGTTTATTTAACATCTTTCATGTTTATAAAAACTTTCAAATATAAAAATATATTTGTATCCTTGTAAATGTCAAGAATCCAGTTCATGTTTGTATAACATTTCTAACCAGTAAAAATATGAAATATGGTCTTGAAATGCTGACGATATGGAGTTATCGGATATCATGTGTTAATCAAATATGGTATTCTAGGAGTAGAAATTAAATTATGTAGGGACTATATCTAAATTTTATTTAATAAAATCCTTTTTAATATATTTTTAATGAAATATTAAATACCTTTAAAATGATGAAACTTATGTTGAATTCTTTTTCATAATCTAAGCAATTATTTATTTTATCTTCATTCCTTTTTGTTTTTATATAATTGTTTAAGTACGTCAAATATTTTTTACATTCTTTTCACTTGTACAAATTAATATTAAATAAATTTCATTTAATTTAAGCCTACAAGAGTACCTCTTTTGAATAAATAATTATTTAAAAATTAAAGTCAAATATAAAAAGTAAGAACACAAACATAATACCTCTGTCTTACTTTTTTATTTACGTTAAACGTTATAATAATTAAAAAAGATTCAGTTATACTTGTAATTAGCTTAAAGTCTTATAGAAATTTTACGGAATAAAAAGCAAATATTTTTACTGAAATATTAAATATTACATTTTGTACTTCATAATTGACACAAAAACATATTTATTAAAACAATTATATTCGTTACATGTATTTTAACAACTTATAAAGTTAACACATATTTAAATGATCTGCTAAGATATGTAACTGTTTATATACTTATATATAGCAATTTACAGTTTTGAATCCAAACCGGTCTATCGATACAATATAAAAAAAATGAATTTAATCAAATTATTTAATAAGTTTGTTGAGATTCACGAACTTATATGCAAATTAAAAACAAGAATGCAAAATATTTAAATGAACAATAAAAAAAATAGATATTGGTTATTAAATAAGCTGAAGTCTTTATTTAATTATAAATTATATTCAGTGAAATATGAGTAAATAAATCGTATTTTATATATATATATATATATATATATATATATGCAACACGGGATCTATTAGCTACTAAATGCAAAATATATATTCAAAAATAACCAAGGTACAATATTACAATATTTTAATTATATGTGTATTTTATATACAAATATTAATATTATCTTGTCATAGATGTCAATAAGACGGGTTTATTAAAAGACGTATCATAATATTTAAATTATAATTCATTTTTTTATCATACATAATATATATATATATATATATAAATTAATAAATATATTTCCTTTGTTTACGTTAAAAATGTTTAGATGACTGAAAAAATATTTATTTATTTTTAATGTATAAAATTGTTATAGCCTTGTCAAGGCATTATTTATGAGATGATTAAATATTTAAATCATAATTTAAAATTCCAGTAGTTGTCTTTCCACTCATTTCAAATAAATTTTCTCACAACTTATATATATATATATATATATAATTTAAAAAAATGTTCGATAAAAGTCAGTTATTGCACATTTTTGATCAAGAAAATTTTGTATTTGTCGGAAAATAAAAATTCATTTTCGAAAGTGAATTTAATCATAGTGCTTAACATTATATTACGATTTTTAAATGTTTTAAGTTAGATAGAAAAAATATTATTAAATACAATACATCAAAGTCCATTAAATTCTCAAACATATGAAACGTGGATTTAACAGACAAATTTCTTCACTCTTCCACGGTGTGTTCTGGTTGATACATCTGTGTTTATTTAAAATAGTGGAGATTATATATTTTTTACTTATTGGATGAAAAATATAATTATGGATATCAAATAATGATAAAGAGAGAGAGCTGAAATTGTGTAAGGAACAATATATATATATATAATTACAGTTCATTTAATAGCTGAATCTGGTTTATAAATCCGTAAACAACTTAAACATTTGCCGTTAATATGAAGGTCTGTCATCTGTCGTAGAATACATTTTGATGATAACTAATATCTATAAAATAATTCTATATCTTATTTTTATATAAACTTGGCTTATATACTTTTTTAGTACAAAATAAATAGATACATTTACATAATTTAATAATTCTGCTCAAATATGCATAAAAATTGATTGCTTTTTATAAGAGAACATTTATTTTCAATCTTCTATTTTATGAAAATTCCATAAATTATTTATTTTATAGATATAGAAGCGCATATTTTAATAAAATTTACATATAAAATATAAAAAAAATAAGCAACTATAAGCATCACTGTAAACAAACATGTTTAAAAAATGAAATTTTGTGCAGTACCATGTGCTGTTTAGTAAATAGTCTGTAAACTAGTTAAAGCTACATTTTTCTGAAAATAAACTCGGTGCGTGAGCATAAAAATCCTAAATAGAAATTAAAAATTCAAGTCAGGATTGAGAACAGTACGTAGTAGACCTATAATATTATTCTTTACCTTTTTTTTCGTAGACAGTACAAAATATTCTTTTTTAATATAAAGTTTATATAAAAATATTGATTTCATTACGATTCGTAATATTATAAATACAAGATTTTTCTAATAACATTTTTTTTTAAAAAAAAAACACACACACAAATACACACACACATATATATTTATATACATCTATATAATATGTATCTAAGCATATCAGAATGTATAGATACACATGTAAAATATATTCATAAAAATAATTTTCTCATAGGTTGTTATTACATACAATAATTATGAAATTTAACTTTGTTACATGAAAATATAATGAAGATAGTACAAACATATTATATATATATATATATATATATATATATATATATATATATTTGTGTGTGTCGTATATCAAGGAATTAATTAATTTTTTAGAGTTTATAAAGTATAAAATGGTATATTGAAAAACACTTGAATATTATTATTATTTATAAAAATTATTTTTGTAGTCAGAATCATAAATTTATTTTTTTTATTAAAAATTATATCATAACAACTGTATATTTCTAAATATTTCATATATAATAATAAATTATTTATCTCCATAAGTTTTAATTAGAAAATTGAAATCAAATTGTAAAGAAATAATTATGGTTTAGTATAAATAATAATAGCCATATAATTTACACTCTTCATTAGATATGCATGACGAACCGTTCAAGATATTACCATGAATATTTTTTAACAATTATCGTTGAAAATGTATAACGCTTACTTCAAAATTTTTATTATTTTTTCCATAAACTAGCATTCATTAATAACAAAATACTGTTACTAGACTACAACTAAAAAGAAACATTAGTCTTTTTTAAACTTTCAGCTAAAACCGTATATTTATTTTAGTAAAAACACACATAAAAGTAATAAACATATAAATTTATACGAAAATAATCCTTTGTTGAATCTGAGGTACAACGATATGTATAGTATATTAATAAATTTACTGTTTGCAGTGGTTGTAGCAAACGTACACGAGACTACAAATCTATGCGTCAGCTTTCCATAAATCCACTTGAGAAAGCGAGCTTTAAGTCAAGTGCAGTAAACTTTTCCCTCAAGGGATCGTTTTAAACAACTGTACACAGAAAAGCTTTTCAACATTCATCTTTGTTTGGCCATCTGTAAAACTCTCGCCTGCTTTTATCTGTAACTTTTAAGTGTTACTGCGGTATGGTTATACACGGAAGTCGCTTTTAAAATACTTTTTATTATACTTTTTTTCATTCGCATCTAGGTAAAAATCTTAAAAGTATCGGCGCAAAATCAGTTATTTTTTACACACGCACACACACACACACACACACACATATATATATATATATATATATTCAGATTAAAATATTTGCTTTAATATTAAACTTATGTTAAAAAAGTATGCATTAAATCATTGATAGTTAAATAAAATTTAAATGAAGGAACTAATTATAAATGAAAATTATATTTAATAATACTCATAGACTGTATATTTAAATTAATTAACATTAGCATATAGCACTTTTAATGTTATGGATTATCTTATGACTCAAAATTATAATTAGTAATTGTAACCAAAATACGGTCGATAGAAACGAAATCGTTAGTTAAATATGTAAATATTTTACTTGAATATCGAAAACAATACAAAAAGTTCAAAATCTGTGATTCTAATGAATGATTTTTTTACGTTAATTTGATTTTCAGTTTTAATTGATCTCAGTTTTTTTATTAAATTTACAATTTAATGTGGTACTGGAAGCATCACTGTTTTAATAATTGAATTATGAAATTTTTTAATCTTACACTTTTTTTCAAAAAGAAGAATTAATTATAATTTTCATTGATTTGTTTGTATATTAAAATAAGTCGATCATCAATAACAAAATTACATTTATGCTTTTATTATATAACAAGTTCTATAAATTTCTTTAATAGAGACTCCTTTTTATGTTCTCATTTATAATTTAATTTACTTGAATTATAATAATGAAAATTTATATTAAACGTTCAATACATTAGAGAGCATTACTTTTGTATTTTTCCATTCATTAGTTTCAATAAAAGTTTTAATTACTAATATTTTAATACATAAATGATTATTTTATTAAAAAATCATGTTTTATGTGATACTGGTCGACAATTAATAAGCATTAGTACGAATGGTTTTGTTTTCTTTTATAGTTCAAAGATAAACATTTATTCAATTATTCAAATTTATTTTTATTTTATATATATATATATATATATATATATATGTATATATAAATATATGTATATATATATATATATATAATTTAGATATATTAAAGCTAACTAATTCTTTATTCAGAATAATTGAAACAGTTCAGAGAGCACTAATAAATATAATTGAACAAAGAAAATAGTTTATGCTTCAAAAATATGAAATTCACGGTTGATCTCTTCTGTTACAGTAACTATTAACTTACTTTTATGTGAATATAATTAAATACAATGTGTGCATTATTAAATTATACAGCTATTTTCGATAAAGTATTACAGATAAAAGTATTTAATGTAGATGCATTTCTGCATTGTAGATAACATTTGTATGCACATTCTTTACTAATGTCGGTCAAAGAAAATGAGCACGTAGCATTAACAAACTATTTACACACAGTAATATGACTAACACATATTTTCATGTTTCAAAAGTATAAAAAAAAATGTCAACGAAGCATTTATGAACAATTAATGATACAGATTTTAATTTTTTATTGAAAACTTAGCTATTAATGAAATTATATATATATATATATATATATATATATATATGTATATATATATGTATATATATATGTATATATATATATGTGTATATATATATATATATAGGAAAATTAAGCATTTTCGCTTTGGGCAAAAATTCTTTTTGTATGAAAATATGTCCTCACGCCTCTTGAACATTGTCCTATTTTAATTTATTTCATCCTACTTTGCCATCATTTTACTGAATTATATTAGATAAAGAGAACGTTATGAATATCTGGAAAATATTGGAGTATAACAGAAATGAGTATTTATGAAAATATAATAAAAGTTTGAATGATTTAACATACTCTCTAGAAGAAATATTTTTTTGGAATAGATGTTACTTGAAATAGAAATAGTATGGAGGTATATTATTAAGGTTAATAAATTTATTAAAATAAAAAAATATTATTAGCATTGAATCTAAATTATTCAATGAAAAATTTATGGAATTAATGAAATTCGCCGAAAAAAATATTAAAGTATATAAAACCAAACTTTCAGATTTGTAAATGTGAATAATAGTATTAAACTTTTTGAAAAATTATTTTATTCTTATGGACAATTAATAATTTCATGTGGATAAAGAGTTGTTTTCCCGGAGATTACAAATAAAAGTAAAAATGGAATTATAATTAAGTGCAATATTATAAATAAAATTTAACTTATTAAGAAGATAGGTTGTTAGTTAAAACATTTGCTACAAAATTAATCATAATTAATTTAATTCATATATATATGACTATATATATATATATATGTATGTTTGTCATTATCAGATTTTTTTCTTAGAATAAATGTGTTTTCACTTTATTGGAAAATCATATTTTCCGTATTTCTTTCTGGAAAGTTTTATCAGTCTTTTATTTAATATTTTTTTCTAAAATGCAAATTACTTATCCGCTTCTTTTTGTTTTCGCAACTACATGTGTTTACCAAAGTTTTGTCATATCGTGTCTACACAAAAATTTGCATTAAAATTTCCCTAGACTCTATTTAAACGGTTATTGCATTTTTTGCTGTTCAAGAAAATATTTTTATAAAGTTAAACCAACCGTTAATATATTTTCAGGGATGTATTGTATACTTTTTCAGTATAGAAAACGTTCAAAATCTTATCATTTCAGAATGACTTCCCTCTAGAGAAATATTTTTCAATTGATTTAAAAAAAAACAATTTATATTACTGATGTAAATTTAGTATTTCATCCATATCAAGATTTTTATAACAGAATAATTCTTTTTTACCCAGAAAAACCTTCAATTGATCAGAGAAACATGTAAAGAATTATTTATAACATTAAGTAAAAGGAAACGTCCATGGCTGTCAGAGTAAAGGCAAAATGAAAAGGTCAATCGATGATCAGAAAGAACGATATAACATTATTTATATTCTAAACAGGATAAAGGTTAAAAACAAAGTTGCAATGAAATCCACAAATTATATCAATTATTTATAAATTTTTTGAATTGAAATTCATTGTAAACTCAAATATAATATAATTAATATAACACTTTATAAAAATCACTTTATCTTGTGTTATTAATTATATATATATAAAATTAATGTATTATAACATTACAGCAATTTACTTTTTACAGAAAGTTTTATATAAAATGATAATTATTTAATATCGATATATATGCATACTTTCAATTTATATAGATTTTTAATATACTTTTAATTTAATACATATTTCAATATATATATATATATATATATATATATATATATATATATATATCTTAGTTTTTTATAAACAAGCTTCGATTATTATTATTTTTCATTTATAGATAGTATATCCTTAACTATTAATTACAATAAAGAAACTTGAAATTTTAGCGAAAATTCTCTATTTTATTTGAAATTAAAAAAATGCTCTCTTATTGAAAAAATTTATATATGAACATATATATATATATATACACACACATATATATATATATATATATATATATATATATATATATCTTACTTTTATCTCAACTAGCTTCGGTAATTGTTCAGAATTAGACCATCATTTCCAATTAATTATACGTTTCTTTATTTATATTATAAGAATTTCTATTAAAAATTCATTAATCAGAATGATGTATATAATTATTTATTACACAATTGTTCATAAGAATGAAGAGATATATTTAAGTTTATTTTCTTAAACGAAATATGTTCAGACATATTTGTTTGTACTGTATATTTTTTAAATATCTAAATTTTTAATCGTTAAAATTGTTCATAGCAGACTTAATGCTTTTAATTGTGTACAATATATTGTTTAAATTTGATGCCACTATCTTCATATTCGATATATTAGGAATTCACTTAAGAAAGAAGAGAAAAAACAAACTACAATTTATATTTGTGATATGCTGTTTAAGAACGTCTATGTTGAAATTATTTTAGAATGTTTCGTTCTGAAAATTTGACATTAAAGGATATAGATGTGAACCAGGGCGAGGTCACTCGACAGCGAGGAATTAAACATGCTAGTTTAATAAAATACTCAACTTTCAAGCAGAGCTAAAAGAGCTTCGTGTTTATTAATTGATAGTTATCTGTGATATCGATTTTGAAAAACAGCAAATTAGATAATAATATTTTTTTATTTTTAATAAATTGATGGCTGCTATACTAGAAATTAATAAAATGTTTGATGATGATGAATTGTTTGAATTCATCATCAAAATGCATAATATTAATATCAATCTTGTAGGTCTGTTTGAATTTTTTCACTCTCTTCTTCTTTACTGAATAAGACAAACTTAAATCAAAGAATATTTTGAAATCTTCTATATTTTCCTCATATATTTTATTTCTGAGAGTAAGTTCTCTAATCTCAGTGTCACAGACAATATTAAAAGAATTAAAAATGAAATTTTCTCTTGAAGAAAATTAATTCGTTTTCATATTATTTTCCAATCGTCTACTTATTTCATCCTGTTCATCGAAAGTTAAAGATATAATGTCTGTTGCTTGTTTTTCTACATTAGAAAATGCATTACAGAATTGTTTAATGAAATTCTCGAATGATTTTAACAAATCAAAACCTTTAATTAACGAACATTCAATTGTTTGCAGTGTTTTGCTGGTAGTAACGACTCTTTGTAAATTAGTGTTCCAAATTATTGTCATTAGAACCGTTTCGTATTTGTTCATTTACTTGAATGAAGATGGCACTTCCGCTACAGATGTTTTTTCCAAATTTACTGTGTTACAAGCAAGTATTACAACTTTCTTCTCTTGTTTCTTTCCCTTAACCCACCGGTCATTTTCCTATATATTTTTTCATTTTCACGCAAATTTATTATTATCAGTTAAGACATTAAAGTGTAAGCTTCGTTTCTTTATATAATGATTAATTTTTCTCCCCGAGCTCGGGGCCCCTGATGGTCGCACAGGTACGTCACCCGCTTGACCCCCCAATGCTCATAACCCAGATACTTAGCATATGACATAAAACAAACTTCACATTAATTAAAATTTATTTGGCATAAATTGTATTTAGTCTTAAAATTGTTAACCCATAACATTTTTGAACTACTAATCATCTTTTCTTCCATATATAAATTGAGTATGGATGGTAGGTGGCCATTTGTTTTTCGTATAAAAAAAATAGATCGCATCATAAACTAATATAAAGGCACCTGTTTTAGTTTATTTATCAAATTCGTCATATTTATTACGGGTTTTACTTTGTAAATGCAGAAAACATTTAATAAAAAAATTAATGGACATGTTATACAATTGAACAATAATTATACTATATCTTAATCTTTAGAATTTACTGGTCGACAAATTAACAAGTTGTCGAAAACATCCAAGTAATCTATATAATAAACAAATTATATTTTAAGAACACTAATTACCTTAAACCCAAATATCTATATATATATATATGTGTGTGTGTGTATATGTGCGTATGTGTGTATGTATGTAGGTATATAAGGATTAAATAACCTTAACCTACAAGTTAATGATAACATCATCACCTCCTACCAGACATTATGAATTAATGTTATTGAAGCATTATGCTAATATGAAAATATAATTAATTGTATGCTTTGAAAAGTAAACACTTCAAAATAAAATATTAATTTCAGTTTTAAGGTGTATACTTTATCCAGATAAAAATTTGGCTTTTCAATTAGTAATAAATAATAACTTATCGATCTATAAATTTTAAAATATTTTTTACAATAATTTGATAATAATTAATAATATTTCATAGACACACCAATTGTAATTTACAAATTCCAATCTTTTTTGTTAAGTAAATCCAACATACATAATGAATAATACAATAATCTTAAAGTGTTTATTTTTGAACATTTTGTATAAAAATATGTTCGAAATCAATTGTTGTGAAGATGTGAATATTTCTGTTATGAACTGCACATAAAGAATTTGAGAATTACATGAAAATGTGTATGAGTATATGTTATGTATGGTACAAAAAAAAAAACATGTAAAAATATTTACATATTTTTGGCACGTTTACCTGTTTATGTACGATAAAGTGACATATAAATAAAATGTTATTTCATTTATTGTGAGAATATGTAATTTAGAAACTGAATGTTTACTTTTCTTGAATTCCAAACGACATGATCATCAATAACCAGCCAATCATTTGTATATTTATATATTTCTTAGATATTGTATATGCAAACTTATAATGATGCAAAGTTGTGAGTGATATCAATAATCCGATATACATGCTGCTGGGTACCCCTTAAAGCTACTCACGTGAATACGACACGGTTTTGAGAGGTGCATGCGCGGGAGGGTGTCGCGCGCAGACATGAGCCGCAGGTTCTCGGTTGAGTGGATGGCTCCCTCATTGCTATCGTCTACAGGCCAGCACGACACAGAGTGGCTCACCTATTCAGTCAGTGAGAGACCGTGTTGGTGGTTGGTCATATTTCGCTGTCGTTCAACGCACTTTTAGTGACGTGACCAACACAGAATCAAGTGGACAAAAAATATACACTCTATATTTCAAAATTACCTTATAACTGTTATTATTATTTTTTAAAAAGAGAATGTCTTAGTGCAGCTATTGTGACGATCATTATTTATAATTTTATTTGATAACACGTTGAATTTTTCGGTGTTTATTTGTACATCGTATGATTTTTATGCATATTTTTTAAACAGTTCGTTCAACTTTGTTTTAAGGAAATTTCTAACAATGTTTTAGTTTGTTATATTTAGTTTGTGGTGTGTTCGTGAAGTTTATTTTTTTTAAGTTGTGCCGTTTTTGTTTGGTTTGATCAGTACGAGATTTTACTAGTAACATAAATCAAAAAAAAAAAACATATAGAATTGAATGAGTGTGTTTTGCGATTTTTGTTAAGTGATTGTGAATCATGAATTGGTGTATAGGGATTTCTCTTCACCAATTTTTAGGGTGGAACTGTTGCTTTCTCCTCGTGTTGCTGACGTGTTGCGCCAACTCTACTGTCAACAACGGTGACAGGAGTACACGAGGAATTACAGGTTGGTCATCGAGTTTCTAATTTTCACATACCATCTGTTAGATCATCGATTGTTTTTTACAGTTACATATTGTTTACCTTGTTACCTTATTGACTTTTTAATGATTTGGTAACATAGTTCGATATTATTCCCATTTTTTAAAAGAAATATTTAGGTAAACAATTTATTTTAGCATTTTTAAGTGCTATTAGCCGGATGAAGTTTTTACCTATATATATATATATATATATATATATATATATATATATATATATATATATATATATATAATTATTATGATTAACCAAATCGATTCAATTGCATCAAATATAAAAATTTGCACTTCTCATCGAAATTCAAATTATATTATTTGTTTATTTTTTTTTCTTTCTCTAAGAATTAATTTTTATTGTAAATTGTCAAAGTAAAGATTAAAATTTTATTATATATATAAAGAGAGAGAGGGAGAGAGAAAATTAAAATTTAAATTTAAAATCGAACCATTGATAAAAAAATGTTTTAATAATAAAATTTATTGCTATTTTATTTTCATTTTGAATCGGTTTGAAAATAAAGGTCATAAAATAAAAGAAATTTCAAATAAAATATAAAAAAATGTTTTCGTACCCCCAGTTTCAAAAAATGTAATCAATGTGTGACCTTAAATTTATTTCCAAAAATATTAATACTGTCTTAATAGTAATGTTTCACCAACATTTTATTTATTCATACACACCTAAAAAAACATGATTATATTTTCTTTTGTTAATGAATGTACTTGTTATATTTCATCTAGAATTTAATGTCTACGTACAGATAATCACCACTGATTATTAAATATGTTGCCTTAGTATTTTAAGATAGTGATAATTGTTGGCGCATATCTGTTTTCTTTGTCCTTGGAAACTCTTATTTTCTGTTAAGTTAAAGTATAATAAAGTATTAAGAAAGAATACTAAAATACAAGTAGATACAATAAGAATTCGAATCAGAAAAGAAAATATAATTATATTTATTCAATGTATTGTTTTAAAACATCTAATAAATATGTGCAAGTATGTAAATAAAGTAGAATTAACATATTCCATAGTCTGAACGTTTGAATAAAACAAGAATGATTGTACTTGTTATAAAAGGTCTTACAATTCAAAGATATTTAATAACTGTTTTAATGTGATAATTTTTATTAACAGAAAGTAACTAAAAATGTAAAAACTCGATATCATTTATTAATTTTATATTTTAAAAGTTATAAATAAGTTTGTATAGATATATTGAAGAATTTTCATTTATATTATTAATATTTTTGATAAATGTCTATAAAAACATTACACCAAAAACTATGTACTTCAGTTCGATTTATAAATGTTAATCGTTGCATAACGCTTTGTATTAAACCAAAACGGATGGAGCCAGGTAGTGAACTGATGTGTGTATACGTAACAGAAATGCATTATACGTATATACTAATTTATATACAAATATTAACATTTATATTTAAATGTCATCGATATTTCGAACACAAATAAATATGCTATCAACTTTTTTTTGACGTAATAAGAAACATCTGCGTGTAATATTTTCGAATGCAGTATTACTAGTGATATATTTGAATATCCATACTGTTTTTAGTAAGCTGGTCGGTGTTTATGTAACATTCTCATTTTTAAATCAGTAATATATTTCTTGGAATGGTCTTAGTGTATAAATATTGCCAAGTCTCACTACCTGTCAAACAGGTTGTGTGTTATTCTTGTGCGATAGCTTTCGTACCTGTACGTACCAGTGTCAGTCAATCAAGGTTAAATTCATGTTATTTTTTGGTTGTAAAAAGTGCTAGTATTTTTTTAAATATCATATTCTTATATTACCATTGAGAAGTAATGCGCGTACACTTATAAATCTACAGATTTGTTCATTTTTCTCTCTCTCTCTCTCTCTCTATATATATATATATATATATATATATATATATGCATATAAATATATATATATATATATATATATACATGTAAATATATATATATATATATATACATTTCATCGTTTATATAAAAATTAACACTGACAATAGAACAAAAAATGCTTAAAATCTAAATCCTGTAATCAGAGCGCATGATATAAGAAAAAACAAATAATTTAAAATAGAATTATACGTATAATATATTCATTAGAAATGTTTTAAAGATATAATACTTTTCTATAAATATTATATAATTATATTTATATTGCTTTTATATACGAGTATATATATATATATATACACATATACATATACATATATATCTGTAATGGTAACATTTTTTTTGGCTTTGTTAGAATTGATATAATTAAAATAATTGCACATTAAATTGCTTGAATATATATATATAAACATACAAGACGAGGGTCATTTGATAAGTTTGATAAATTTGTAAGATATGGTGCCACCATTAATTTGGTAACATTACGGCTCTCAAGTGTTACTTTTCAAACTAGCATAGGTGAAATTTCAGCAGAAGCGACACGCTGTTCGCGTTCCACATGTTTGAAACGAGCATTGTAGCAGTTGCCTCAAAAATTGAAAAAAAAACAAGTAGGTCTTTTTGCATCGATTGGCCTTTGGTCACCATGGATGAAACATGAATCCACCACTACACAACGATGTCAAAGCAGTGGACAACGACTGGTGAAAGTGCGCCGAAGAAGGCGAAGAACGTTTAGTTAGATGGAAAGGTGATGGCCACTGTATTTTGGGATCTCTAAGGAATTAGCTTGATCGGCTAGTTAACGAAAGGAAAACGGTAATAGGAGTCTATTATGTAATATTATTGGACTGTTTGAAAAAAGATCTGAAACAAAAACTGACAAGATTGGCACACAAAAAAGTACTCACTCACAAAAGAACAACGGACCGTTCCATAAATCGACTATCGCAATGGTAAAAATACATGAATCGGGCATTGAATTGATTTGTCATTCACCCTATTCTCCGAACTTTGCCCCATGCAACTTCTTCCTCCCCCAATCTTAAAATTTCGGCGCGGTGTGAAGAAATTCTAGTCGAATGCGGATGTCATTGCTACCTTCAATGGATATTTTGCCAACTTGCTGGACCAAATGTATATCCTTCAATGGAGATTATGTTGAGAAGTAAAATCATTTTTTTTCACAAAAACGGTGTTTAACTTTTTCTCTTACCATATTTACAAAACGACCTATATATACATATATATATATACATACTGTATCATTCTAAAAAAAAACTATCAGACGTTAATAATCATACAAAATAGTTTAAAAAAAAATAGACACGAAATAAATACATAGTAAATGAGATTTCTGAATAGGTGTCGTGGAAATTTAGAAAATAAACTCTAAATTTTAAATTTACAGACTTAAATAAAACATACGATCGTACAAAAAAAAATAAAAAGTCGGTAAAGTCTATAATTAAAGCCGATAATTTTTGATGTTCTTCCATTTGCGATATTATTTATATATTTGAAAAGTAATTGATAGTTCTTTCCAGTTCATATACTTTATATTATTATAAAATAATAAATATTATGTATTAAAAAATAATGAATTACATTTTTAGATAGAAATGTAAGTATTAACCTTGGCTAATAAAAATTCATGCACAAATTAAATTTTGTTCTAAAATATAACCAATTTTAAGAACAGGCTATTTACATACAAAAATTATTAATGATATGTGTTTAAAAGAAGATGTATGACATGGTTATTGGAACAAAATAACCTTGACCGTTTTCTATTATACAGAACGATTAATAAAAGTGTCGGTGTATGTTTTTAGCAAGCAAGTTCTTTTTTGCTTCTCGTTGAATATATGTTTTTTTGTTTAAATTAGTAAAAAGCATATATATATATATATATATATATATATATATTATTAAATCATTTCATATATTCTATAAAATTACAACTTTATATCTGTTCTATTCAACATTAAATCATTTTATATAAAACGTTCTACTAAAATTTCTTTCTATTACATCTTCTTAATCAATGCTTAATAACTACTTGCATACTCAAAAAAAAACCAATATTATTTGTTTTCGAAGAGCTGCTCTTTTCTTTTTTTATTCATGTTTTTAAAATATATCTACAATTTATTATATTTAGAGATAATTTAAATGTTTCATTTAATATCACAATACATACTTCTTTCAATGAACGAATCTCTTTATTAAATTTTATATATTGATGAATCATCTTAATGAATTGAACGTTTTTTTCCATATACTTTCTTGTTCATTTCTAGAACATTAAATTTTAATTTATTTGCACCTGTTGTCATTTTTAAAAGTAAAATCACATGTTCAGTAATATTCCATATATTAATTGATTTTTTAATTAAGTTGAGACTTATTTTTGTAGTCTTTTTGTGTATAATTTATTAATTTTTCTAACTATAAAAAATAACATTTCGTATACATATTGATAAACACCTGGATAATTGTGTATACATTTTTAACTTTTTTTTTTGCTGTGAATTATTTATTTAACTATTTAGTTGTTAAAAAAATATGCTATTTTCTTTAATTATACTCATGTTTTAAACAAATTTACCCAGTATTACATTGAATATAAAAATTCTATTGCTAAATATTACACAAATGTATTAATGAATTAAAACAAATTTTGTGTTAATATTTATATTTTAAATACCTTATTGATCGTTAGTAATTTGTACAATTCGAAAAGATTATTTATTTATATGATGATAAAAACATTCATGAGTACAAACGATTATAATTTATTGTTAAGGATTGTTTGCCTTACTAGTCATGAAACGTTTTCGATAACGATAAAATTATTTATATACACATTATTTAATGAACTATATACTATTATGTTCATTTTATTATCTATACATTATATAATTGTTATATTTGAATATTAGTACGACATTTGCATTGTTTGAAGTAGAAACGCTGAGTTAGTCATTTCATATTGCCATATTATAAAAGTAGACACAATAAAATAACAAACTTGTTTTGATAACACATTTGGTTCACTTGTGTTATTTATATAAATAGTAAAATTAATTTGAAAGTTCAAATACGAATACGTTTCGTTGTAAAAGGAAAATTTGGTCAATAATTCAGGTATTCCTTAATGGCATATTAGTTACGTGGTAATATGTTTTTCTAAGAACATGATTTTATTTTATTTGCATATAAAAAACCAATATATATATATATATATATATATATATATATATATATATATATAATTTTGTGTAGATCGCAGGAAATCCCAATATGTAATTGAGAATTTCTAACTAGTTTATTAAGGTTTGGAATTTTTTTACATTTTGAAATTTATTGACCTTTTCAATCCGATGTTGGTACAGTTTATATATATATATATATGTGTATATATATATATATATATATATATATATATATATAGAGAGAGAGAGAGAGAGAGAAGTTAACCGTTTTCTAAGCAAGACTACATACTTTCTACATAATTAACTTATACTGTCGTTGCTATATATTTGCTACCATACTTTTATATATGCTTTATTCCTGAAAAAACTTCTAGTACTAAAAAAGTCATGTAACTGTTTATCTCAGACATCAATCAGTAATGAAATCTGTGCCAGTATCTTGCAATCATTGCTAGTAATGCTAAATTTGTATTGACGAAACTTGGTCGAAATTAATATTAGCCGGATGTTATATATCTATTAACGATTTTGAATCGAAATAATTATTAATTGATTATTATTGTCCGAGGACATCCACTATATGGATAACCGAAACACTATTATTTCAATAGTCCAATAGTTCTCCAACAAAACTTGCTGGGTTTTTACCAGGTGCTATTTTTGGAATACTTTGTACACTTCATTCTGATTTTTGCTAATAACTGCAATCACAAAAATTATAACTTATTTTGTGGTATATGGTCACACATTCCTTAATACCAACGAGTAAAAAAATATATGATAATAACAGTTATTATCATTTTTAATGATAATTAAATAAATTTAATATTTTTTTTACAACGCACGTTTGTGACTGTCTCTTGTATGTGTATGTATGCATAACTTAGCAATTTATAAAATAATTATTTCCATTTATGTCAAAATATTTACCTTTGTAACATTTACAATGGTATCACAACAATAAAATTAATGTGTATTTATTTTTCTGATAAATTACTTTACCTTTATGGTAGGAAAAGTTTTATGATTCATTACTTGTACGTATAATTGAATATTAAATAAAAACATCTGGTTTATTACAAACTACACAAGTATCCATAAAAATTCATTATCTTATCATTTAAAACATAAAATATTCTAGAATACTTCATGACAATGTATATATTGTGTGTATGAGTGTTCTAATTCTTGTTAATGATAATAAGTAAATTGTAGAAAGCTTCAAGGAAAAAAATATTTTTTTATTTATATTGTCTAGGTAAGGATAGATAAATGGAATTTATTTAAATCTATTCAGTTAAATACTATTAATGATAATTTATTTTATATTCTCAGCTCTTTGTGTAAAGTTCTTTTATATTCGAAAATTAAACGTACGTTTTATTTTCCAATTTTATTTAAAAAAGATAATGAATTTTATAGTGTTTACAATCACATTTTTATGTAAAAATATTTTTTTTATAAGTAAATAATTGAAGTATTGGATGCGAAACTAATTTTTATATTAATTTATTTTTTTATCGTGTTCCTGTTTAAAAATCTGTTATTTTTTTAAAAAAAATATTACTTTAATTAAATGAATGTTACTTATATTTTATTTGTAGTTTTATTATTCTAAATTTAAATTTATGTGTAATAAATTTAGATTTTTAGATAATTAAATATTGTTTAGTTCACAATGAAGGAAGATTCGCACATTGATGTATGAGACAAAATGAGGTTTTTAGAAGAATTTTAACAACTTAGTTTTTTAACAGCTTATCTCAGAATATATAAATAGTGATAGTTATATTCGTTTTTCTAAACTATATTTCTTAATAGCTATATGTGTATATAGCTATTAAGAATATATATATATATATATATGTGTGTGTGTGTGTATTTTTTTTGAATTTAAAAACTCGTATATAACATTAAGAATATTATAAATAGCTTTAAGAGTTTGTCACAAAGTATTTTGAATAAAATCTTTTCCTTTTTGAATTGCTTTGAATACAAAGTTTGGCACGACACTAATACCAAAGTAATTATTAAATATAAAATTACCACTTTAGAATATTGTACACTGAACAGATCTTCCGTCTAATGGAACACATGAATTCGTAATGAATGTTGAGTATTTCTGTTTACAATGTCAATAGCACCTCTGTAATATGAACTCGTAACGTAAGCAGTAAACTCTGATTATACACAACGGCATCTTTCTGTGTTTATAACCAATAAAATGTTTGTTAATGTAAAGATACCATGTAAAAGAGCTCGCATAAAATCTCTTAAAAATAAAAAAAGTTAGAAATTTGCTACATGTGTAATGTAATTACTTTTGAACAAATATTTAATATGATTTAAAACGGAATATTCTGATTTTAGCGAATTTTTATGGATTCTTTTAAATAATTTACTATAAAATAAAAATAAAACTTTTTGAAACAATTTTAATGTTTTGTTTTAGCAAAAAAAATCAGTGTAGAAATATACCTACAACATTTTAATTTTGTAGACAGCTAAATTATTTTTTATTTATAATAAATAAAAAAAATCCAGGTTCTTCGAAAGGATATTTTTTTTATACTCTGTACTGGTGTGTATAATATATGCCTTATAAGATATGATATGCATGATTTATAATAACATAATAGTTCACTATATTTTTTTGATAAATTGAAGGTGTTGAGATATTTTGATTAAAACACTATTTTATATATATATATAGAGAGAGAGAGAGAGTAAAGTCTGTTTTTATACGGTAGATACGTTCCACAGAAAACCGCATATAAATAATCGGACAAAAAAGACATAACTTACGTTGAAAAATTAGGGATACATTCTATAATTTTCTAAAACCAAAGCAGTGAGTTAAAATACACTCTAAATCGTGTAAAAAACTTCATAAAAATTTAAGAAAACAAGAATTCGTAGAAAAAGTCTTCAAAGATCTGAAAGAAATTAATATAAAACTTAAAATAAGTTTGTTTTAAAACTTTATTCATTTAATTTTATTGAGAAGTAACAATTACTCTTTCATTCTTCAATCAGAATTATTGTCGCTATCTGATAATATTTGGCACCATTAGCGAACTGGTGCGAAATCAGTCAGTCCATCAGATCTGCATGGTAAAGACAATGGTTCTTCACAAACAGAATTAGTGTCAACTTCACCCTCGTTCTGTGATGATTTTTTTCCTCTGGTACAATGTAATCAGTGATTAAACTTTGCGATAATGTTTTTTTAAGCAGTTCGCAATATCCATACATTACAATTGTTCACCTCACATTGGAATTTGAAGGCTCGTTCAGAATTTGTATCATGAGCAAGAAAATGATTTTCCAATTTATTTCTATATATATATATATATATATATACTCTCGTAATTAGGATTCCAGTTTGATTCTAATCAAACTAGAGTAATGTTGATTATTTCCAATATTAATTGTCATTTATTACATGGAAATATATGATTGTGTATATATATATATATATATATATTTATTAAGTATATGAATGTTAATGTATTACCTATAGTGATAATTAAAATAGTATTTTGTATATAATTGTATCTTCATCACTACTAATCTTTCAATATTGACCAGAAAGTAAAGATTTTCATTATATTGAAATAACTGTCAAAAGATGTACAATAATTATTTCACATTAGAAAATATTTTCGAGATAATAGAGAAAATGTTATAAAATTTTATAAATATAACTGTATGAATAAGAAAAGTATATTCAATAATTAATTTACCCTGGAAATTAGTTGAATAAAATTAAATGTTTGTTAATTCCATCTTACAATATTCTTGTATGAAAAACAAGACGTCTAATTAAAAAGATAAATACTTTAAACAGAGCCAACACGTTGATACTTACAGATTTAAGGTTTGCTATTCATCGCTGACGACACGATACATTTATAAAAAGTACAAAAAAGCATTTAATCGTAAAGCAAATATTTTATTTATTTTAATGATTTGGTGAACATGAGAGGTCTATGTACTCTATATATTTTCAAGTGAATAAATCGGTTCAGAATTTGAATTTTTTTGTATTATTGAAATAGAATGGATGAAAATGAATAGAAAAATAAAACATGGAAGAAATCAATGAAACGAGTGAAATTTATGAAAAATATGAATTGAGATGAAGTGGTTTTTTAGATCTGAATATTTTTAAATTTGTCAGCATAATTATTTTTGTATGAGAAATGATCGTAAATGATGTCAATCTATAAGACTGCGTCAAAAATAAAACAAATCGCGAATAATATTTCTACCCTCATTACTACACAATAGTGTAAAACAACCGCCAAGTTTTTATTTCAGTTATATTTCGCTATTATTTTTTTTTTCATATTGTCTAGTTCCTTTTTTGAATAACTAAGGCCCTCTAGGTTTAAGCTTTTTTTTATATCATTACAGATGAATATAATTGCCGGTGTGCATATGTACGGTCCCGGACATCAAATTGGCTACTCCTGCGTTATTAATTGCTATTCAGTGATTAAAAATTATTGAAAGTATGAAATTTATATGATGTTCAATTTTAGTACAGTGTTGATATTTTTAGACTCTGTGGTGATATTTTTATCTCTTCTTACCTTACAACACAACCTCATTCAATATTTTTATATTAAATCAAATTGATATATGTATATATATATATATATATATATATATATATATATACATGTATATGTATGTATATGTAAAAATAAATTCGGTGCCTATAAATTATTTAATCAACCATAACTCTGTTTTAGATTAAATTATGTTCTCGTTTTAGATTTTTGAATTTTCAAACATTTAAAAACACTATATATTTTAGTCAATCGATTGGTATAACCTCACAAAACAGTAATGAATACGATGGTGTCCGAAAATCAGCATATTGGGTAAAGCATGCTTTTCGCATTCCAATGAAAAAAATGGCTACCGAAATCGTGGGAAAGATTTATTTAGCTTTAAGATAAAATGTTGTAACGCATAAAGCATACAAAAATTCTAAATCAGTGGAAATGGTTCGAAAATGTATTAAGATTTTATCTACTCGAAGCCGCCATCTTTTTTCCGACAAAGGATTCGTCAGTTTCTCAACAGATGGAGCAATTTTATAGAAAATAATTGGGGATGCTTTGAAAATTGACGTGTGTTCAATTTTCTGTAAACATTCATTTTCTACAAAAAAGGCATCGATTTATTTTATAGACTTTATATATATATATATATATATATATATATATATATATTTCTATTTTTTTCCAAACTACTAGTAAAGTTAATAATTTTTCCAACAAAATATACCACATTGACATTGAATTCAATTTAAATTACTATTCACCACTATATTACATTTTTAACAAAGCAAATAATACGTTTGCTATTAATTTGATATTGCATTGAAATCTCCATTGCTATTCTAAATTAAATTCACTACAACGCATATTAAAATTCCATGGAATATGATTACGTTTGAATAGATTTTAATAAACTAGATGAACCGTAAATATCTGTCATTTTTATCATATTACGTTTTGTTCTCATATTTTATATATTGAATATCAGATTGTTATCATTAATAATTATGAAAAAAATATTATTGCTATATAAATATATTTGTGTTATATAATTATTATAATTTCGATGATATTTGATTAGTAAGTATTGATAATCATGACCTTCCATATTATTTAATTATTGAGTTTAATAACCTATTTTTTTATATTCAGTCCATTTCGTCTCTCGGCATTGATCTGTATGACTGGTAATTCTTTGGCGTTGTTTAACACAGTAAATACGACTATCGTAGTATTATTTAGCTTAAATCTCATTATCACTGTTTAGATATTGATCTATGTATAACTGTACCCGTGGCTATAGTGCATTGCAACCGAAGGTCAATAAATATGTGTGTGTATTAATGTGTAGGTATAACATGCGTGGTGTATCGCCCATGATCTTGCTTCGTAGTTCATTCACCTGTGACGTACTATTTGAACACATCAAATCGGACCATAGAAATGCTTTTAGAGTTCTGTCCATTATATATATATATAGCCTTTTTATTATTTATATATAATGAGATATTTTAACTATTTTTAGATAAAAACAAAATGTTCATAAAGAGTGTAACAAAATTAATATTTCATCTGAATGTATCAACTTAGTTTTAATATTTTTTTTGTCCGAAAGTACTGCTTAATAAAATTTATAACTGTAATATTTATATTATAAGAACCTGACGTGTACAATTACTCTGACAATAATTTAATCATTTGTATTAATAATTTGATAAAAAATATTACAAATATACTATAAATATAATAAGTCTTGAATACAAATAATTGCAGTATGTATATCATATAAACGTTTGCTTTGAGAGGAGTATAGAACAGACCTTCAGTGTTGTGGAAGAATGTATGAAGTGTAAAGGATTAGCTTTAAAGTCTACTTGTGCTAGAAGTAAATCTAAAATTATTGAATTGGAAGACATATACAAGTTATGTGTCAATTATTAATAGAGATTTTATAATTATAATACATAAAACTAATACATGATGACTGAATCTGTAATTTCTAAACAATGAGTTCACAAAAATATAGTTCATCACATTTCTGTCGTGTTTTCTTTGGTCACGTACTTGAAATAAAATAAAATAATTTATTACCCATAGGACTTAGTACATAAGCGCTTTAAAACTCAAATAAACTACTATTGTAATATTTGAACTTGTAGAGAGTTGTAGCATTGTAAGTGCATATTATACTACTTGAAATTTTCATTACTTGTAAATTTTTATTAAATCTCTGTCACAAGCATTTAATATATATATATATATATATATATATATATATATATATATATATATATATATATATATATATATACATCTGCATTCGGTGAATAAATAGCAGAAAAGAACGTCATTTAGTTTTTTTCTAGAATTGTTGAGTTGTAATTTTGGAGTCAGTTGTTTTTTTAATGAATTCAAAGTTGATATAAATCTCTCAATATCAACATAAATTTGAAATGTTATTTATTTCCTTATAACATTTTATAGTAAACTTAATTTACATTTTTGTTAATACATCATTCACTAATTTTCAAAATTGTTGAACTAAATTAATGTAATTTTACTGAAATCTAAATGATCTTTATTTTTATTTTTTTTAAATTCAGTCCAAACTTCAAATTAATAAATTAAATAACAATTACTAGTAACAAATAGTATCATTCGTTGTTACTGATATCACACGAACTGTTCCTGGTTTCTTCTCAGTCCGAATACTTCTCATTTTATATAAATAAAACAATTTGGAACGTGAGGATTTTTCCATTGATATTTTAGTACATGCTTTTAATTTTTTTTGCAATAATCAATTGTTGCTTCCAACAAAATAAGTTGCATATAAAACTTATCAGTACCATTACTCTTAACTGTCTAAGATGTTAAATGAAATAAGATTTCGGCGAGCGTAGCGAGTAAGGGGTAGAGTCCCAAAATTTCAATTTTTACTTTTTTAAACTTATATAGTAAACATATGTATATATCTGTCTATCTATTTCATCATCATCATCTCCAGCCCTGTTAATCCACTGCTGGATAAGGCCTCTTTTCATGATTTTCCATTTATTTGTTCTCATCATGTAAGATCTGGGATTATGACTCGCCACGCTGATTCCACTTGCGTGTTGGCGAGTATTCGACAATGACACCCGGTGTTCCGGGACGGTCGCCCGTCTGAGTACTGACCGGGCCCGGCACTGCTTAACTGCGGTGATCGGACGGGAACCAATGTCGCTCCAGTGCCGCGTGGCCGTTATCTATCTATCTGTCTAGATATCTATCTATCTATCTATCTATCTATCTATCTATCTATCTATCTATCTATCTATCTATCTATCTATCTATCTATGTATCTATCTATCTATCTATCTATCTATCTATCTATATATATATATATATATATATATATATATATATATATATATATATATATATATATATATACATACGCACACCTTTAAAATCTCCTTTCAAGTCACAAATGATGAGCGAATGACACTGTAACGATCAAAGATCTCCCTTTTAACCATGAGTCAAGCTTCATTGACCACTTGCCGAGTTTCAAGTTCAATGCCCTTAAAAAGTTGCTTGTCTCACATCATATAATCATCGTTTCCTATCTACGATTATATGTATATTGGGTTTTATAGCGTCTTGTTGGAAATGAAAATAGTATATTCGTCGCTGTTCAATACTTCCTTACTGTTCTACGCCAAATTTGTTCCCTTGTCGTTCGAACAAAATTTAATAAACAGTGTTTGTAATATTTCTTAAATTTCGGGTATCAAAGTAAATGTATATTTAATGAAATATTGTTAGGGAGAGAGCTTTATACAGAATTTCGTTATCTTTGATGTATTTTTGAGATAATATACTGAAATTTTATTTAAATCATTACTTTACAGTAGTAATATTCATTATATGAGACTTTACAACATTATAATTACAATAATAAACAAAGATTCTTGTTTATTCATTTTTAATTCATTTGTATTCATTTTTTTTAAAAAAAATAAACGTTTGTACTTCTATATTCACAATAATAAATATGGAAATATAAAAAATGAGGAAATTTAAAGATTCAATAACCGGTTTAACAAACTAATGAGTTCATGCTACTTATGAATAGAATAAACTAAAACTATACCAGTTATTTCATAATATATATATATATATATATATATATATATATATATATATTTATTAAGCATACAAATTAATTCGGTATCTAAAACAATTTCCGAGGTAAAAGATGAAGCTCCAGTTGTGTAGGGATTCTTATAAAAAAGCACACAGCGGTCACTTACGAGATATTATTTTTCATTTCAATTGTAAATGGAATACTCCTAACTATTATTTACAACAAAGAAACTTGAAGTTTCAATGCAAATTCTGTGTTTTATTTCAAATTAAAAAATAGCATCCTTATTGGAGAACCCTGTACATGTATACATATGCACATATATATATATATATATATATATATATATATATATATATATATGTATAATTATGCAACATAATTTACCACAATAATATAATATACATCTTTAACAAAATAAATATTCAATTATAATATATTGTATTTGGTTATTATTTTTTATTGGAAAAAATTAAAAAACTTCATTGGTTGAATTTCTTTTCTTACATTTTATTCTATTTTTATTTCTTCATCTTTGAAAAAATCTGAAAAATATTCTCTTTTACTTGTATTTAAATTTAAATTTTTTAACACTTTTTTCTGACTTTTTACTCCCTCTTAGTATATATATATATATATATATATATATATATATATGTGTGTGTGTGTGTGTGTGCAGTTTTTTCAACAATACAATAGTTATGGTTGTTAAACATTCGGTCAGTGTTCGATGTAAATGAATAATAATTACGGAAATATGCAACGCAACAGTGAACGAACGATAAAATCCTTAATAGAATGTATATTACCATAATTAACACTACTATGTATTAATTCATACGATGCAATATGTTTAAGTTCATTAAGAAGTTTTTTTAAAGTGAAAATAATGTAATTTCGAAAGTTTTTCTACCTAAAATCAATTATTTTTAATGAACACAATAAAAAATGTTGTAAAGTCCTCAGAAATAAAAAAATCTATTTATGTAGTATATTTTTTGTTTTCTTTTTCATTTAAATATTTTTTATTTCTCACATTATTATTATATACGAGTATGTTTCATTAAAATGTTCAAACCAGTTTTATTTTTTTACATTAATGTATTAGATTATGAAAAAGATTCTGTAATCGGTGGATTATTGAATGAAAATTATAGATATTTAATTTATCTAATATTATTTTATATACATATATATATATATAAAGCAATGAAATTGAATATTACACAATAATATTTTTTGGAGCTGTGGGGAAAGTCACTTTCATTTAGGAATTTTTCATTTCGTAAAAAGAAATGACGAAAATATTCTGATTATTAAATACCTATGATAAAATTAAATACCATCGTTTTTCGTACACCTTTTTGAAGATATTAAGAAAAACACAGAGAAAATGAACAATGTTTATTAAATTGATTATTTTTTCTTAAATATTTGTCTTTTTATAGATAATAAATTTGTTATATTAGATAATAATTGTTTTATTTTTTTATTTATGTTATTATAAATATATAAATATAGACATTTTAATTTTATTTATGTATCCATTGTTAATTTTTCAATGGAATTAAAGTAAAGAAGATAAAACCCAAATAGTTGACAGTAATTAATTTATCTGATTACAATTTATCAACGTAGTTGAAACAAAAAATCATTGAAAGCAACTTAATATAAATATTTCTCAAAATAATGTAGCTACAAAAGAAACATCTGCCTTGCTAAATACTTTTGTAATTACTTAAAATCGAATTTCGAAAATAGTATGACGGTATAACCTGTTCTAAACTATGTTTCAAACATTCTATTACCTCCAGAACGATTTGCGACACGTTTGTCTTGTCTGCCTGACTAAACCGAAATTGCAATACTTGGCATACCTATTCTGCAAATAATCCTTTTCAGCCTTGTCCCGGTTGCCTGTCGAATGGCGCTTGTCTAGCGACTGAACATGAAGAACGTTAGCGCGGTGCGCAGAAAGGGGAAGAATACGGCACCAGTCACTTAATTGCTTGCTATGAAGCGTATATTCCTTGTTCATACAATGTAACATGAAAGTAGGACCAATGTCGAAGAAAGACAAGACCTGGATGCACGTTTGTGTGAAAGCAGTGCATCTTGTTTCACGTTCTGTTGTTCTAGCAGTGCACTAGAGAACACAGTTACCGTTTCGTTGGTTCGTTGGCTATTGTATGAAATATTTACTAATTACAAGTTTCTTAATAAAGATGCTACAGTGTATAAATGATAAACGTCAGTTATTTTATACAGTCTTGTTTATATAATTGACAGTAAATAATATAATTCTATAAATTATGTCAAATTAATGATTTTTCACAGAGCAGACAACTAACGAAATGTAACAATTAAAACTTAATTGCATCGTTACGTTTCAGTCATCTCTGATAAGATAGTCAAGTATACATTTATATAGTGACTTCGATTCCTACAACTAAATTAGTTCGGTTTTACAAATGCTTTAATTTTGATTTAGATAGTTGCGACTTTGTACATTAATTTTTCTTACTTTTGCTTAAGTGTTAATTATTTCCAGAACTGAGTACAATAATGTGTTATCATAATTCAAGTAGATTTGGAAAAATCTCAAGAAAACGTTTGTAATTAATATATGTACATTTTTTATATATTACTTTAATATTTCAGTCTTATATAAAAGTTTATAAACCATTCCTGAATTTATATTTCAATGATAAATGCCACATTGATATTATATTTAATCATTTGAGTTAAAATATTGTTTTTTAAAAAAAAAATAAAATTAAAACGACTAATATTGTATTAAATTTAGATATAATATATACTATACAAAACAATGAATTCAAAAATACAGTTTTATATTAAAAATTCTAGATACAAAAGGGAAATAATGAAATGACACAATTATTTCCTTTAAAGTAGACTAGTATGTCAACATGAAATGCATTAATATCAGCTCTATTATTTTGTCTTGTGACCACTTATTATCTTACGTCAGCTAATTAGATTACTTCGTGCAAATCAAGTGTGGGCATCTGATGTTGACCTTTCGTAATATTAAATATAAATGTACACAAACTGTAATATATTTCATGTGGTGATATATAAGGTGTGTGCACTTGCACCTATTGTTAATATGTTGATAAAATAATTTATACGCACATTTATTCAAATAAATAGAAATTAAATTTCTAATAAAAAAATATCTCAATAAATTCTAAAAAATAATCAGTTTAATAATATAAAATAATTAAAATATTTACACGGGCGTGAAATACTCGTATTGTGTATCCTATTGTAAATCTCTTGAATTAACAAATTTATAAATGATTTGAAACTTTTGTTAGTAATTTTGTAATGAATCACTTAAAAAATAAATATACTACAGAGAACAAATATGATTTTCGTGTATAGTACATAGTATTAATCCTTATCGGTCGGATATCGCCATACAGGAACCAATAGTAACAGGATTTCTAATCATATGTTGCCATACAGGAACCTTGTTGATTGAGTGTCTGCTAACGCGAGATATCCTTTTTTAGTTAATAAGAATTTTATTGTATGAATTTTTTGTATTATTTTCTGATGCCTGGAAGCCAGTGCTACAAATGCATACATTTTATATAAACTCTATGAATAAAGAAAAGGCAGTAAATCAATGCTTAATTTGCAGTTTATTAAAAAATTGGTAAAATAACTTGGTGATTTTAACTCAACTACAACTGTTGGACGCCAACCTACAACTTCTAGTCCTCAGCAACGATTAAATGGAAAATTTCATGAACTAGACCAACAATCCTTTGTGAAGAGAAAGGATTGTGTGGTTTACTCAAAGAGATCTGTTCTCTGTGGAAGAAAACTAGTTTTTTTTATCAAACTTGCATGATCACCCAGGGTTACATGTTTGATAATATTTTTCATGATATCATACATTATCTGATTATAAAAATAACGAAGCAAATACTCAATAAACAATTCTTAAGTATTTATGTAAAAATGAATTGTTGTTTTATTGAAATTTATAACAATATTAACAAATGTTAAAAAACTGTTCGACTGTTAAGAAGATTCAGACTTAGCAGAAATTTTCTGTAAAAACAAACAGATCGATAAGGGTTAATAGATTAGTAACTTGACTGAAACATTATTTTAAAAACTAATAAACAGTGGATGAATATTGTACATTTTTCTTTTTATTTTCTTAATTCATTTGTCTCTTTAAAGTGTATGGCAGCCAAATAAATCTTTTTCACTAATTATTTACAGAAAGTTTCTGTGGTAAATACGAATTTTATAATTTGTATTATAAACTCGATAAAAATGACATGAATTTAAACTAATTTTACTTGCAAAGATATTAAAATGTGTACATAATTAGAATTTTAAATGATTGTCTTTATTGTTTTTGTTCGTTCAAATTCCTGCATTTCCATAGAATTCTCTTCGTGTTAACAAACATCCATGTTACAAACATCATTATTATTCGATTCCAGTAATGGTGAAAATACTACATTTTTAAAATATTTGTTCGGAGAACTTATTAACAAATATATATCACTGTGTTACTTGCACGACTGGTTACCCTCTCCCCTTAGCTCTGCTCTGTATGACGAATGTAGCAGAGCATTTTTCACGAGCCTTTCTTTAGTTTTTGTCTGTTAGCCAGCGAATGAAAGTCTCGTTAAACAGAGACGGTGACGATATACAGAATGTATGAAGTATGTGTCATCTCGTTTGCACTCGGCTGCATTGCATGCATTGTACCTTCTTCGACAATTAGTATGCACAGCACAAGCTGACAGCGCAATTTATAGTATTGTGCGCTCCGATTCACGGGACAATGATATTTTTGAAGCTCTGTTACTCTCATCATGCGTCGTCATTTTCATTGTTAAGGACTATTCTGTTGACGAACGTAGACGCCAATAATTGAATACAATTTTTAATGCGTAGGTTGTTTTGTGTTGCTTTCGTGTGTGAATATTAAATTTGTTTGCCATCAACAAAAGAAATTCCATATCGTTTATTTCATACATTTGTTTTTGTAATTTGAAATGTTGTTGAACTACATTAAAATGTACATATAATTATATTTCGTTTGGCATTTTGATGCTGACGCTCTTGACATAATTGTAAGCATGTGAGGTATTAATTTATTTTGCATAATTACATAATGTACGTTCATAAAACATTTCTACTTTTTATTGAGTTTGTTATTAACAAAATTTACACGAAAGGTTGCAGACCGTAAATACAATTATTTTTCGATGTTAAAACCTGTTTTGAAAGCAAGACAGTAAAAATATTTTACTTTTAAATATCTTTTAAAAATACAGAATAACAATTTTTAATTGCTTCACAATACCACGTTATTCCGTTTTACATGTATTTTGTTTGTGAGAAAAAATGCGGTATGTTGCAAAGTTATAAACGCCACAATACTTCTGATTGTATGTTTTTCTCCAAGTACATTTTTATGCATACTTTCAATATCGTTAATTTTTAATCAACTTTGAATGAAATAAATATCAACTAAATAATTTTAACGAAAATATTCTTAAAATACTAATGAATGCAGGTCAAAAGAATTAATTTTGATAAAATCTCAAATATACATTTTGGTATTATCCAGTTCTTTAAATCTTTACAGTTTTATTATTAAATTGGTAGGAAAGTGATTGCGGTTTTTTTTTCTGAATTCTAACATT
Organism: Acanthacorydalis orientalis; assembly: GCA_034766995.1. Lineage (NCBI taxonomy): Eukaryota > Metazoa > Arthropoda > Insecta > Megaloptera > Corydalidae > Acanthacorydalis > Acanthacorydalis orientalis. The sequence continues at coordinate 52,117,950 of CM068315.1, read as the reverse complement.
AATTTTTGTTTTATTTTTACTTAACTTTGGTTATATTATTAATTGTACTTCAATTTGGTAATTGAGTTAATGATAGAAAAGAAGCAAATAAGAGCCATTTTTTGTATGTAAATGGGTGGTAAAGTAGTAGAAACTGCTCATAAACTAAATGATGTTTTTGATGTGGGTTCTTTTAAGGAACATACGATGAAATGGTGATTCCAAAAATTTTGTACTGGGGATGAGAGTCTTGAAAATCTTCTTAATTCAGTATTTTCTATTATCTATAATTATATGTTAAGAAAATAATAGTCTTAACAATTGCTAAGATTGATGTTTCATTTATTTGATTTCTTCTGAATTATGGTCTCATTTGTATTTTATATTATCACATTAAAACTGAAGTAGAAACTCAAGAAATAAAAGTGAAATTGAAGAATATGTATCAACTAGAAGAAAATTAATTGAATGTTTACCCTAAAATGATATAATCAAGAGTATTCATAAATAATATATTTGTTAATATTATTCCAAAGAGTATTCTTATAAAGCGTATAATATTTACAGTTGATTCAATGTTAAATTAATTCAGTATAATAATTTCTCTTCACTCCATATTTTTTTAAACTTCGCAGAACGAACCTATTTATATTTTATTCGCAAGTATAATATAATTCAATATAATTTTCCATTGAATTAACACATTTCGTGTATATGAAATTTTATTTAATAATGTTAAATGATTTATATCTATATTATATTTTATTGAATGTAAGTCAAACATCAAACATTTCATTTTACATTTCATAATTTAATGTACTAAGTTTTATTTATGACTTGTAATTAAAATTTCCATATGAATTTTACATTTGATTCGGAATTTTTATTGCTTCACTTACCCTTTTGTTAAATTTGATACGCGTTGAGCAGATTTATGATTCTTTAATGATATTTTTTATTATTTAGTTGTGTTTAATTTCAATTCAGTTTACATGATTTACGTTAAATTATATAAATGTTTAAATCGAATACACACGTGTATACACACATGTATGTGTATGTGTATTTGTTCTGTGATTTTATAAATTAATTATTAAAAAACTCTGCTACAACAAGCACGAATATAACATATCTTCATACAAACACGTTTTATTATAATGAACTTGTTTCACGGATATACTGATAAAATTTAATACTCTCGAAATTTATTCTTACTAATTAATAATATATTAGTTTTTTAAAACACTTAGAGAATCATCCTACGGCATTTGCAAATACAATATTTATATTCGTAATAAAACTTTAATTATGCAACAAATAAACATGGATGTATTTAAAAGTTATTTTTTTAAATAAAATGTTTGTTATAATACGCCTAATCAACCAAATAGAAAATGAACTCGACGAGAACATATTGACTTATGATAATATAAATTCAGTAAATGACTCATAGAGTAATGAATATTTCACTGACAAACATATCGAATAGTTCTTGAATATATAAGGATATATTATGTAAATTTTACATTTATTTATTAATTAATATGTATATTAATTTCTAATATATTAAGTACAAATTAATTCGGTCTCTTTTTTATTAAAAAATGAATTTTTATTAAAAAATGGAATACATTTCATTTATCAAAATATTTCCCATTATTTTGTATAACTTTGCTCCATCTGTCGAGTAACTGACAAATCCTTTGTCTAAATAAAGATTGTGGTTTTAAGTTGAAGAAGTCCTAAGGCATTTTCGGACCTCTTTCCTAATATGCCTAATATGCTGTTTTTCGGACTCCATCGTGCTCACCACTGTTTTGTAAGGTTATACCAACTGCTTGGCCAAGGTGTATGTATAGTATTTTTAAATGTTAAGGTTGGTACTTTAAAATCCTACAACGAGAAAATATTTTAAATTAAAACAGTTATGATTGATTCAATTTAAAGGCACAGAATTAATTTTCACACCTAATAATTTAAAATCATATATTCATTGAATTTAATTTTCCTATGTAATTGTAATTTCTAATATGTAATTTTTCTGTATATTTATATACTGAGGAAATATATTGGATCCTGTGCATCTTATATTTGAATTCAATTGAATTTGTAAGCCATAAAAATAAGATTTTTTTTGAACCATACATTCTAAGATTTTTGAAGGTATCATTCAATATATTCTCTTTTAAGTTCATTTTTTCTACTTAGTTAATTAGGTGCAGTACAACAAATATTTTTTAAATGTTTTGAGATAAAGATAAGATTCTTTATTTCAAAACATTTGACAAAAAGCAATGATATATGAAAAAAATTGCTGTCACACATAATTAAACATATATAGTTTATATATTTTATTTTGCCTTTATTTTTTTTATTAAACCATCTATTATTTCATCATAATTTAAATTTTACAATGCTGAAATTTCGATTGTTAAACTGGTTGGGCATTTCTTCAATCGATTATATTGCAGAATGAACACTGAAGAATTTAATCATCAAAAAATAATTTATATATATATATATATATATATATATATATATATATCATTTATCGTGCTTTTTAGAAGTTTGTACTTCTTACTCGTCCCATGGTACTGTTTTTATGCTATCTATAAATCTTACTTTAAATGAATTTCTTCTTAGTATGTCATCATTTCAAATATCTTATTTCAGCACATTTCTTTACAAAGAGATTGTTTTAAAAAGTTGAATAGAAAAGAACAGTTCAGAATAAAACTTAAGAAGTGAACATACAGATAGTTCACCATACTATCGAATGTATATTCAAGTTAATGGAGTAAAATATCACTATTATGAAATCAGCTAAGAATTAAAATATTATAGATTGAAGATGCTTAACAGTACTACTGATGAAATGGTTCACAATACTGTTAAAAAATCATATTAAAAATACTAAATTTAAGTAAATACGTAGACGACGCTTTAATCGAGTGAATATTACATTTAACCTCTAACCAGTGCGCTTTATATTAGAATCGAATTTGTAACGTCATGTTTCCGTCACAAGTAAATTAAATTTTACTTAAATATAAAGAACTTAGATGTACGCTGTGTTCTTAAAAAAAACTCGTAGAAAATAAGGAAATAACTAAAAAACTACTCGAGTCTTCATGCGATTTTCTATCAGTTGATAGGATTTCAATCTTATACAATTTTTTTCATATCGATCACTACGATTTAAAATACAGAAACTAAACTGTAGTTTCATTTATTCAGAGTATATTTTTACATATATATATATATATATATATATATATATATATATATATATATATATCTGCAGTCGAAACAAAAAAGTAAGATAAACTATAATATAATAGTCTGTATTTGATTAAAAAAATAATAACAAGAAAATAAATAAATAAAATTCAATATGCTGTTAAATAAGAGTTTCACAACATGAATTGGAAATATTTTTTTTGTATTTGTAAATATTTTTTCACTACTTATTTACAACATAAGTACTAAATATTTACACGAAACCAATAATGGAATAATCTTAATCGGAAAATATTTTCCATATAATATTTAAATTGCTTATACTGTATTTGATTGATATTTTTTTCTTGACTAGTAGAAGTGGAATCCTGTTTAGTAATTTGAACATGTTCGAACGTACACGGAGACGGTTTTTAGGGAAAAAATATTTTTTTTCCAATTGTTCAAACAATCGTACGTAGTCAGCAATGAAATGAAGACAAGAGAGAAACGGGACTCTATTTACTTTTATGAGAACGGCACTGTTGGGTGTCCTATCAGATAACGAACGAGCTGAGTTCTAGTGGTATGTGGATCACGTATCCGCCATCATGTCCACAGGTTGTAGGTTAAACGGTCTAACCCAATCAGAACAATACTGTTACGGACCAGTTGGTTGGTGTCGTACAGTCGGAACTTAAATATATCTACACGAAATAAGTCGTTCTTAATGACGTAATGTGATTTTTCGATTAGTATTGCACTATTTACTTTAAATGGAATCGTGTCGATAAATACATTTAGCGACACGTCACTTGTTTGGTATTCATGTGTGCATAAATGCATTCATTTCTATTCTTATATATATATATATATATATATATATATATATATATATATATATATACACTGGATCAAAAGTCTCCATACACCTAGCTATAACAGATTTTCTTCACCTCACCTACCAGCAACTCGAGCATACTTTTTAATAAAACAGCCAGTAACAAATAACTTAAAACAAAACAATTTAACATTGTAAATAATTTCTTTATTCAAATGAAACATCAAAAATACATTTTATTAATTCATGTTCTATAAGAAAAATAATATCATTATTTGTTAGATCTACGAAGTCCTCTCAGAGGGTACAGTTGAGTGGAAAGGGTTGATAAATCAAACTATCGCGATTGGACACCACATTAACTGTTACATTTATTTATTTATTATAACAATAAAAAAATTTCAATTTTTGTAGATAAATATTAGGGATACACAGTGCGATATGCTTATTCTTCATTGAAATGAATTTTAAATAAGAAGCTACTTTTTTGCAACTGAGAACTCGCCTATATTTTATGTTAATTTTCTAGTGACTTTATGAGAAAAAAAATTTCTTTATTTTAATTCACTTATAGCTACATATTATAATTGTTTTATATTAAATTTATACAAAGAATACAATCCAATCTATGCGAATCTTGAATTACTCGCCTGGGTAAACGTATCCTTCACCTAAATCGGGATCTATATATATATATATATATATATATATATATATATATACAGTATCATAAATTGAGGCTTGAACATTTTTTGGTAAACAGTGTTTATGATGAGTATTTTTTTATTCTACTCTAATAACTTATTTATCAAATTTCACAACAGACACAATATAATCCGTTATCTTGATTAAAAAATCGAAATAAAAATTTCAATTCCATATAAAATATTCATTGGATAAAAATATGCACCAAAGCACAAAACATCAATTATTTAGTAGAAATGATCGTACGATGAAAATTACCAACCACAATCAATCTAACTTAAAACACAAGAAACAAAGTTTTTTTTTGCTTCAACTTGGAATGATTTACTGAATGTTATCGTTCACAAGCATCCCCTATCTCATGCTGGTAAAGTTACAGTGTTGAATCTACTCTTCGTTTAGATACTGCGAAGTGTATAAAAACAAATAACGCCACTGAAAAAGTTCATCATGAACTTTTAAAATATATTTCCAATTAACAGCCTCATATATAACATTTATGTTAAGATATAACGAAATTTTTTTCGCAAGCGATATGAAAATATATCTTTATAAACATGCCTGTTTATGGAATGAAAAAAGTTCTATTTGAACGCAGTGTTTCAAATTTAAAATTTAACTCAGGAACTTCAAGTTATATGTACTCACATTATCTTTTTATATTGTTAATGCTGTTCTTTGTGTATGTATGTATATATATATATATAACCAAAAAAATATATTTTTATTTTATTATTTATAACATGTGTCATATTATAGATTTAAACTTTTTATTATTATTTTAAATACAAATAAAAGTCCATTATTTGTACAACAAAAGACTAGCTAATCATTGAAATTGGCTTTTTTTTTTATTTATTATTCAATGTATACTTTTTATTAAAAATTATGCACGTTGCACTCTTCACTAATTTGTTACCGCTCGTGTAGCAATCAATTTATAATTAATCATTTTTGATCTTTTATAAACCGTAAAAAATAGGTGAGTACTGCGTCATTTGCGACCGACAATACTTTGTCATTTTTTTTATTAACATTTATTCTCAGACAAGAATAATAAATTATGTAACATTCTTTTTATAGCAAATTAAAGTGGAATAAATTGTAAATTTTCAGTGTATATATATATATATATATATATATATATATATATATATATATATATATATATATATATGTATGTATGTATTTATGTACAATACAGGGCTTTTCGGAGAAATTTAATATTTATCAGTATTAATCAGTATTTATTGTTCAGTGATATTTAATATTTATCCAAGTATAAAAATTATTTAGCAGTATCTTTTCTCGCCTTAGTACTAGCAAATTCAGTTATTATTTCAGAATGATCTAGAATACAGGCTATCTGGTAATTTATGTTTAACGTTGACATCCCTTTTTTTCGCTGTTGATTCGTTATCGATCATAGAACGTTTTTAATCCTCTTCAGAATACTAAATGATCTTTCTTCTTCAGCTACACTCACAGGCATGGTTAAAAAATTTGAAGCATACTCGCTGTATTATGTTATATGCTTGGGAATCTCATGTCGAAATTTCTTTAAATAATTCAGCCGGTTTCGTGCGTAGTTTTAAATTGTATTTGTAAACACGTTTCAGTAGTATTCATTCTTCTCCAGTGTTTTCACTTATTTCATTTTCATATTTGTTTTGCAATAATTTTGTCTTTCACACTATTATTCTCTTGATCCATTTCATTACATTTCTTAAACTTAAAAAATTGCAAATAGAAGAAATTACCTCAAATCTACTCATAAGTGTGTCTGTTACTGAATTAAGTATTTGGAGAACAATTTTTGGAGAATGAATAATTTCAAAAAGATCTTTAATTGATTGGCCGCCACGATCTTCAGATCTAACTGCCTGTGACTACATTTTGTGGAGTTACCTAAAAGAGAGGGTATATTTGAACAAGTTTCGAACAATTCCACAACTACAGGAGAACATTCGCACATAAATTAAAGCACTACAGCCATCTGTATTAACAGCTGCCTTGGAACGTGCCATAGAAAAACCCCGTCATTGCAAAGATGAAAATGGACAGCATTTTCCGTTCATAGTGTAAACAAGTCTTCCAGCTTTGTACTTTATTATAACCAAACACGAGAAAAATAATTAATAATCAAAAAAGTTATTGAATTTTCAAAAACTCAGTTATGACTTATGGGTCACCTGTACAATTTGTTTATTGGTTATGTTATAAAACTGTTATGTGCACTGCATACAAATGATCCATTTTATGATAACAGATCATGTTAAAAATTGAGGCCCCTAAAATTGTGAGGCCCGGGGCAGTTGATCTTCTTGCCCCCCTCCCGATAGGATTTATATATATATATATAAACATAAACATATATTTTTATTTCATTACATAAAAATGATTTTTATTTAGAGTATTGAGAATAATCTGTCCAGATTTTATGAAATAACAGATTTTTTCATTTAATCTTATATTAATAATTGAACATAAATAAAGTATAATTTATATTTAATATGTACTTAATACTAAAAGTTAATATTGATAATCTGAAATCGAAAACATGTTTTATTGTGGGTATTTTTATTATTTTTACTTATTTTCTTATATTAAAGATTAGTCAGCAAATTAAATGTGTGTTTTTTTATTATTGTTACATAGAGGCTTTTTGATCAGTTTCTCTATAGAGTTGCTTTAAAATTTCAATATTTTTTGTATCAATCTTTTTTTCTTGGTGTTTCCAACTTGATTCCTTAGAATTTTAGTAATTATAAGTATATTCTAAGTTTTTGATTTTGTATAATTTTAATGATAATAAAAGAACACATATTTTTCTTATTTTCTTTTTTCTATTGAATATTGATTAACGATCAGTTTGTCTGAGATTAAATTGATGATCGTTCGTCTGCAACAATATGTTATATTTTTGTTACCATGTTTTTATACATTCATATAAATGATTGATGTATATATTACGTTGTAGAGTGGTACGAGTGTGTGTAAAAAATCAGATGTAAAAATCTACATAACAATGAAACACATAGTAAAAATAATACTAACGATAGAAAAATCTGAATGAAACATAAATATTGTTAACGTGTTGGTGTGCACTATTTTATTTGCCAAGATTTTATCACATTCCGTTATCGTTGAATGAACATCACCCAAGCGAGACTTCTCCACTTTGTTGTTTGGTTTCTGCTACACTCGGCCTGTATTCTCAACTAAACCGGTCTCTGTGAAAAAAATGGTTATTTATGTGTTCTGTTATAAACAAATAATATTAATTTATGAATTTAAATCAAAATTATGTTTATATTAACATTATATTTTGTGTTTACAACATACTTGTTAGAACTGGATAAATATTTCGTTACATTCAGAAAAAGCATTATTAATATAAAAATCCATAAATATTTATTGACGATTGAATTCATTTTTATATTTATGTAACCTACGTTTGATTGCTTGGTCAATATCTATTATTTCAATAAAAGTAGAAAATAAAATAAATATACTACGATGATTGAGTGTAATATTGCTGAATGAATTTTTATTATTACCTCATAGTGAAAAGAAATAAAATGTTTTTATTCGTTGGAATTAATTTATTTTATACTCGTACAAAAAACTTACAAACATTCAGCACAATATTATCAGAAATATTGTGCGTATCTGATAAATATTAATTATCAATTATAAAGTATATATTTTTTTAATATATTAAAACAGAATTATTTTATTACTACACTTACAAAAAATAGATCAATCTTTAAAAATACTTAATTAAATAATAACTTGTTTCCATGTTATAGCGCTTTAATAACAGGATAGTAATTTTAATTAATGATAAAAATATTTTTTTCATTGATGAATATGATTATTTTTAATCGAATTTATATCAGAATCTAATTATCATTTACTGTGACCATGTATTTTATTATCGTTATAACTATTACTTATTATATATATATATATATATATATATATATATATATATATATATATTTATATATAAAAGCAAATATATAAGTGTAGATAATTTGTTTCGTACTGTTTTTGTCGTTAGTATATAACGTCTAATGATATTTATTGTAGAAGATTAAGATATTGACAACATTGCAATAACAACAGCCATAAAACAACCAATATAGTGGTTCTCCGCCATTGTAAGTGGTTGATGGTCGCAGTAGACAGTGAGTCAATATAGGGGTAGCGCGTAGAACTAAATCAATAGACGAAGGATTAACCCTTCAGGCTCGTGTGACATGGCAGATTAATCACTTTAATGGCGCCCGTCTATCTGGATATAACTTTGAAAAGAGAGCCATTGAGTTACAATACTGTATTTATGGCGTTCTATTATAGTTTAGGTAGTAATTCATAAATATATTTTATCACGTCACAAGGTGTTTTTATTTTCGTTTATAATGATATTAATTTTGCTTACGAAAAGTTAAAAATACGTCTTTTAAGACACTTTATTTCATTTTGTTACGTTCATGTATATTGAAACAAGTTCAAGTACTTTTTATTTTGTAAAATATATTTTTAAGTCGTCGTTTAATTTGATCCTTTAATTTTAATTATCATATTTGGTGAATTTTGTCTTTAATTTTTTTTTATTTCAATGTTCGGATTAATGTGTTTATACATTATTTAATTATTTATTAAAAATGATTTTACATTTGTTAATAAAAGAAGTTAATATCATTTTTTTATTAACATTGAATAAGAACTTTTTTCAGGAGCTACTAATTATAATTATTGATAAAATAAATACAATTTAAATTTAAATTTCACGAAACATAACCTTATTTAGTTCATAACGAGCAACTATTGGCTTTATTTGAATCAAAATGTAATAGAAATACATTCACAGACAATTTTAGAAAAAGTATGAATTGCAACATCTTAATTTGCTGAAAACAGTTGTTTCTTGTAGATGAAATATTATTTAATGCTAGAATAAATTATTTTTTAACTTCAAATTTATTCCAATTTCCTACATAGCCGCTTTAAATTTATTGTAATTTTAGATATAAGATCAAAAACAATTTCTAACTAGTCATTATAACATTTTCTCTCGTGTGGATATATTTATTTTATATGTTTTTATGAACTGTACATAAATCAAAAGTAGGTAATTATGAATATCTTGAGGTCTACTTTATAAATATTTGATTAAATCATTTATATTTGATTAAATTCAAAATTCACCATTGAAAATTCATATCGATTTATGTAGAAAAGTGAATTATAATTTTCTATCATATTATTTCTTTTTCATGTAGCTTTAAAGAATAATAAAATGATTTCACTGTTCAAAAATTAATATTTTTTTTTAAATTTACTAATCTTTTTTTAATATGATCTATGCATGTAATATAATGTAAGTTACACAACAAAAATGTATTTCAAGTGTAGTTAAATATATTTTTTTATTATATACTTTTTCAAGGAACCAGCATGCATACTGTTTGTCATAAAACAACGTATTTTTTATATTTCATTTAATGTTCACTTCAATATGAATGTTTCAGATACGTTACGTAAAGTTGTGGATGCAAGAGTATTGAAATCTCAGCAGAAACATATTACAGTAATATATTTGTATGTTTAAAATGTTATTTTGAAAATATATTTCTTTTTTTTGTCTCCAAATATATAGTACTGTAACAGAGACAACACATTTATTTTATATTGTAATACGAAAAACACTTATATTGTACTATATATATATATATATATATATATATATATATATATATATATATATATATATACGAAAAATAAATATATATATATATATATATATAAATAAATAATAAATATATATATATATATATATATATATATATATATAAAATATAAATGTATATATATATATATATATATATATATATATATATAAATATATTTATATTATCCATATCTATTTTTATTATGAGTACTAAACAAGTGCTTGTTGAAACATTGCAATTTTGATGAGTTTTCTCAAATAACTAAATTTATAATTCGATTATAAATATATCTATACTCACCATATATATATATATATATATATATATATATATATATATATATATATATATATATATATATATAGTGTACTTGTTGATGCATCCATTCGATAAACTTATGACACTATTGATGGTCTCGAGGTTTTAAATCTTGAGTTATTTGGATCTTGTAAGCATGTAAATGAAAATCTTTTGTCAAAATTCGTTGCTTAGTGGAATACGAAAGACCCAATTGCTGTGATTGACGACGTATCGATGTGTCCGGTTCCTTGGCTACACTTTCACGAACCATGGCGCCCGAGCGAACTGCACAAGCATATTGAGGTGTTTTGATGTTTGCTACTGACCCATTTTGTTCGAATTTCCTGATCAAATTCCAAATTGTGTGCTCAGAAGGTCGATTTTGTGTACCAAAATATTCACGTAGAGCACGGTGTGCACTTTTCCTCTAACGCCCATTATCATAATAATGATAATTTTAACGCGTTGTTCCGTCGTGTATTGCTCCACGATTAGTTTTGTACAAGTTTCTGCTCTATAAAAGCCATTTTAACATTGACTTACTTAATACTTGTTTGAAAAATATCCACTACTGTCATATGGAAACTCATCTCGAATCATCCTTCTTTATAGCATATTTAAACCGTTTTCTCAAGTTCAATCGTTTAAATAACATTTGATTTGCAATAAAATTAAATTCACTAAAACTGAACTACCTTACAAGCATACGTGACTGAAAACGTGTCACAACTTTATCTACTTTTTATTGCTTTCCAAGAAGTTTTTTTTCGATCAAAGCACTACGCAATATTAAAATATAAAATGAGTTATATGATACAATAAAAGTTAATTTTCAATGAAAACTCAGTTATAAGTTACGTTTTCAAAGCTAATATCGTCGTCATCTTAGTCTATCGTCATCGTCCACTTCTAAACAGCCAATACAAAACTTGAATAACTTTTACAGTTCAAAATAAGTAAACAAAAAAAAAATGTATAAGCATTAAAACTCTGTCCCGGTATAAACTTTATGTTCATCGTCTCGACTTTGAATGTGGTAGTGTAATCGGGAATCGGTAAAGTGTATGAGCTTCACGCATGGCCGCTTTCAGACGTGTTTCAAGTCTGTGTTGCTGATGGCTCGGCATGTACGTTTAGTTGCAGCTAATAGCAAAACTTTTGCAATAGCACACGAACTGAATACACGACTGGAAAGTGTTGCACAGGCTGAGAAATATTAATGTTACTGTCATATTTGTAACATTATTGCATGTCTGCAAATTATTGCAAAATCTAAATTTCTATCTTGTTCATTCTTTTAATGCGTATTTTTACTTCACTTCATTCACGATACGTTTGTAACTTATTTTAAAAACTTAATATCGAGGCCTGTTTTTTTTTAAAAAAAAATGTACACAATGTAGGTTCGTTTCTTGAAAGTAATTGAAAACAGAACAAAATGAAATAACCGAAAAATCGTGATAAATATTACATAAAATGAAAACAAAATACTGTAGAGTAATCAGGATTGTCTTCATTTCTATTTGTTCAAGTTATTGAATATGTTTTCATTCATATCAGAAAATTAGATATTTTTTTAATATATCTTACTGGATGTAGACACCACTCGTCTAGGGAAGATTATTTGACCGGTGTTATAATCATATATATATATATATATATATATATATATATATATATATATATGTGTGTGTGTGTGTATAAGATATGTGAGTACATACATAGTTTTTACTTTTAGAGAACCAATTTATTCAAACTGTAGAAACTTGTGAACTGACAATGTTAAAATGGCACGTTAAAATCAAGTAATTGCAAAAATCAAGCGTTGAAATAACTGAGACGGTCCTGTATATATTTTGGTTTTATTGAATATATTTTTCTAAGAATCTATTACTATGCTGTCTTGATATATTTTTAACTATTTTTTAATCTGACTTCCATAACATAAGTAAATAAAGTCAAAATAATTTAGTTAATAATCTTCTGTGAAACCAGAAATGAATATGAACATTATTCGAAATCTATATATTTATTTCATACATTTAAATTGGAAATAAAATCATTTAGAAAATAGACATATATTTTAGTTATTATTTGTATTCCATTTATAATATATTTTAACACTGCCAATATATCTTGATTAGATGAAATCATTTTCCAAGAAAATTTTGTTATCTAGATTTAATTATTGACTTTTTATACATTTTTGTAGTACATTCAGGCTGGAATTAGTATCTAGGACGTATACTAATTTGAGAAATGACCATAAAATACATTGAACGTTTAAATTGTTTATATTATTTAATTCCTAATTTAATCAGTGATACTTTATTTACAATTAAAGTAATTCATTTTTTAAATACTTATTCATAAATAATTCAATTTTTAATTGAATTCTGTACGATAAACAGAGATAAATTATTTAATAAAGATTTGTTTTATCAAAGGCAGATTTGTAATTAATGATCAAATTTATCTCTCACATGAATAGCTTTTTATCGTTTCTGTTTCTTCAATTTATGTAAATATTGAGAATTATTTCATGGAATTATTCATCACCGTTTATTATGTATTAAACAAACATAAATCCTATATTATTATTGTATGTATTTACATGATAATATACGATTATTATGACTGCATTCTCAATTAGTTATAGCAATCAATTATTATTCATGATTATTGTTAAAAACTTTTCAGTGGAAGATCGAATTGGGGTTTGAATATTAATGTGCTGTTAGATTTGTATTTTTTTTAACTTTTTGTTTCGTGTTTTTTTCTAAATATAATCGTATTCAACCATCATAAAAATATAGCGTGTTAAAGTATAAAAATCTGCTTCTAATAAATATTTTATTACTTAATATGTTTTCATACATCTACATTTATTAAAATAATATGAGCTCGGTTTTATTCTGTAATCATATATTATTCATTATTGAATTGAATAATTCATATATATATATATATATATATATATATATATATATATATGTGTGTGTGTGTGTGTGTGTGTATATGTGTATCTGTACGTTATCAAAAATATACAAAAAATATTATTCTTAATATAAGTATGCTTATAGAAAAAATAAATTATCCAAACAAATGTTATGAAATATTTGAAAGTTACTGTAACAATTTTTATTTTTCATTTATTTGGGTTTTAAAGCATTTCATAATATACATGTATGTACTCGTATGTATGAATATATATATATATATATATATATATATATATATATATATATATATATATATATATATGTAGCCACATAACCTCTACAAGAATGCAACATAACAGTGAAGCTGCAGGAGGAAACAAAAAAGATAAAAATCGAAAAAGGTATAAGACAGGGGTATGTAATCTCGTAGAAATTATTTACTACAACCTTAAAAAAGTATTCAATTCGCTCGACTGAGTGGACAACGGAATCGAAATAAAAAGCGAAAGATTAATGCACCTCTGATTTGCTGATGATATCATTATCTTCGCAAGCACTCCGGAAGAAAAGAGGATAGAAGAATTAGATGACGCCAGTTAAAAAATTGGCCTAAACATGAACCACCTAAATGCAAACGTATTGTTTAATGTGTTTGTGTTCCTGAATAAAAATGAAATAAAAGGAACAGAAATAGAACAAGTTACGCAATATGTCTACCTGGCTTAGCTTATTAACAAAGATGGCTCATTCATTAGAGAAGTAAACAGGAGAATACAAATGGGAATGAGTTTATTTTGACAAGAAGCCTCGATATTTAAACCAACAATCCCACTCTATGTGAAGAAAAAGTATTCAATCAATGCATAGTACCAGTCCTTCTACGACATCAAAACATGGGTGCTTAACGCTAAAATCATGGAAGAGGCTTTTATCCAGCAGTGGATTGACAGAGGCTGCTGCTGATGATTATAATGATATATATATATATATATATATAGACATTCATTTAAAAATTAATTCAAATATAACGAGTGGGATTGAAAATAAATGCCCTAAATTTTGGTAACTGAAAAACCTATTCAATCAAATTCCCTACATGATATAATATTATGTACGAGTAAAATCAACATCGGTGTTATTTTGTACAGATTATCAATATATTGTGTTTACAATTATAGTTTACTACTGTGTCAATATTCACGTTTGCAAATGAATTAATACGTTAAACAACTGTAAAATAATATTTCATCAATATATATACAATAATTGATTATGGTTTGTTATATCAAAATAAACAGTAATCAGTGATTATTGTATTTTGATAAAATTTTCAATATTAGACATTGAGTTAGTTCAGGAATTTATTATATTAGCTATTAGTATATATATATATATATATATATATATATATATATATATATAATTGCTTCTAGCTGAAATTTTGCCTATGCTAGTTTGAAAAGTGACGCTTGATAACCGTGCCGTTACCAAATGAATGGCGGCGCCACAAAATGGAAATTTACCAAACTTATCAAACGAACCTCCTATTCTGTAAAAAAAGATCAGGTGTTCTCGTATATAAAATACATTACTGTTTTAAGTAGTTCTCTTTTAAATGATGTGTACTTTCTTACAAAAAAAAATGTATCATTGTCAACATTTTACATTTTAATAGCGCGTGTGTATGTAAACAACATCGTTCTTATATAAATATCATATATATATATATTTTGAAACCTTGGTAGGTGATCCCGAATAAAATAGAATTTTCACTGATACATAATATTAAACAGAGAAAACAATTTCGTTGTATATATCGAAATGTTTCCGTATACACATAAACACAGTGACATACTCGACGGGGCACGTTTAAATTGAATTTGTGTTCGACTCTCGGTGTAGGTAGGCTTTTGTTCATCCCCTTCGCTACACTAATGTAATCAAATACCAAGGGAGGCGGAGTCTTTGTTCTGTATGCTCGATTTTGTCAGTTTTATTACTACAACATATACCTTTATAGAAAGTAACAACGTATTGGTTTACAAAGACAAACAGTTGTGATATCGAAATTGAATTTATGAAATAGGTCTGCAGGGAAATTAAAAAGGCATTAATTAATAAATACATTTTCGAATATTCATTTATTCCCCATGTTGTATTTTGATGTACTTTCCGGGTATTGTTTTATGTATATGTGTGTGTAAGTGAATATCAAATTTTTGCATATATTTTTGTCAGTATTCATTAATGTGATATTTTAATAACAGATTAAGAAATAAACAGAATCAAACATCTATTGTTAGTTTTTTAATCAATTTTTTTACACTAAAAGTTAATTAGTATTTTGTGGAAAATAAATAGAGTTCAAAGTGATATATATATATATATATATATATATATATATATATATATATATATATATATGTGTGTGTGTGTGTGTTTTCACGCAGTTTATATAATCAAGCGTCTCTCTTTTCATACATTTTTAATGTATGTTCAGATATATTTATTTCATTTATTTGTTAGTATGTGTACTATGGATTATTTAAAAATAGAAAACTATATTGTTTTAAAAACGGAAAGAAAAAATAGTATCATTTTACATTTTCTACAATAAACATAAAAAAGGTTGGAATTTTAATCAAGAAGGATTCATAGTTAATCCAGTAAATAATGGCTCTCATTGAATAAATCCTTCTATAATTACAAATTTAACTCTTATTGAAAGAATATAATGAAAATGGAAAACAAAACGAGCTCTGTGATATTTAAAAACGTTGAGATTTTTTTTTACGTTTTTTACAAAATGAAAAAATTATAGTACAAAAACACGAATTGAGTACTTTTGGTTTAGACTTTAATAATTATATATATATATATACATATATAATGTGTAATGCATTGTATTATTTTTATATAATATTGAAATTAAAAAATTCTACTATTCCATATTTTTTTTTTAAAAAAAGTATTTAATATGTTATATATTTTATATACGAGTATTTATTTATTAGTACTGTTGATATTTCATATCAACATTAGTAATTAATTAAATATTAAATTTTAATAAAATGTTTCCTTAAATAACTATATCTATTAATACTAAAGATTAATATACGAATCAGTAAGTTGTATTAAAAAAATATAATTTATTTTCAGATGTAAAGAAATATATATTTTTTAATTAAATAAATATATAGCACAAAAGTTATGCATGTAGATAAAATTTATTTAGATTTTAACACGAAGATTCAAAACAAAAATACATTTATTATCGTATTAATAATAATCAAATATTTGGATAAGACGAATTAAAATCTAGAAAGAAAAGAAATAAAAATACTGTAACATAAAAAGTAATAATTATCAATAAAAATTCTTTCATACAAACGTTTTGTTTTCTAAAAATATTTAAAATGATACAATGTATATATTATTTGTTTCATTATATTTCAGATATATTCTAGGTATTTAATTTCTTATATGAAAATAAAATTTTCAATATAGAAGCTTTACAATTAATACATAAAATTTTGAAAAAATTCTTACGAGACTATATATATATATATATGTAGTCGTGTTGTACATGCAGCAGTTAACAAAGTAATATTAAAACGGTTGGCCGACGAAATCCATCGTGTTCTATTTTAAAATTCTTTTGTTAACTTTTATCACTCGTATAACCGAATGTAAATGTGGTTATAAAGTAACAGCAAGAGACACTCAGTAAAATCAGATACACGCTGTGGTTTTTTTTATCGTTTGCTCTTTTTATATATTTGTAGGTTAACTTGTTTTTGTACAACGATATTATATTTTTTTAATTTCGTTTAGTGTAATGTTCTCTTATTTAAAAAGCAGAAGAATACATAACATTTACATGAAGTACTAAAATGATAACTAACACTATGTTTACTTATTTTTTAAAATCTTTCTCAATACTTCACAACAGCATTGGATTATACAAACATATATATATATATTCTCCAAAGAAACTATTTATATAATTATCAAAATTTTACTTTAATCTTGTAATTTTTCACATTCATTAATATTGAAAATTTATATGCGAACGAAAAAAATATTAAATATTCAAATATATAAACTGTTTAACAAACTTGTATGAAAGTGTATAAATTGATAATAAAAAATATCTTGAATTTTATTCTAAAATTTGCAAAAAATAAATTATTAATAAAATATAATAGGTGTACCCTTATAAATACTAATCTTTTCTTCCAAGCAAAATTCTTTTTGTTATTTTTTTTTTAAAAAAAAATCATTACTGCTTAGTAGTGATTCAGTAAAAAAAATTATTAATTTAATTAGTAGTAACAAAGTTTATGTTTCAGGTTTATGGTATATATAATAAATATGTGTCAAAATTTATAAAAAATATTATAAAATAAAATAATAATGTAACAGTACAATGAAAAATTTAAACGTAACATGTTATATGGTAATATATGATATATATTTTTATTTAATTATCCACTTTAAACACAGAAGGGCGTATTTATTTATTTATTTGTTTAGGTGTAATTGTGTACAGAATTTTACAAATTTTTCTGTAGACTTAAATGAATATATATTGAATAACAATGTTAACTTCTGCAATAGTTGTTATAAAGTGTCATTAGTATGTTGATATTCTATGTAATTAAATGAATGAATTTTAAACAAATTTAGCTTTGAAACGCTTAACACTATAATGAAATAACATACGGATAGAAAATATTATTATACCAATTTACCTTGATTGCTTGCTACTTGTCTCGGTTAACCACAATTCGGTCACTAAACCAGTCGTACGGGACACAAAACACATGTGCAGTGACAGGAACAAATGTGATTGTCTATACTGCACATCAAGTAAACTCTATTCTTGTGCTAGCATCCAAGATTTGTCAGGCAATTGAGGTTTATATTAGTTTAGTGTATTACACATATAAAATCTCTGCTAGACTGTTTCCATCACGTTGATATTTTTTATGCCATTTAACATGGAATATAATTACACGTATGTGATATAAATGTTAACTATGGATATTTAAATGATGCAATTCCTATATGAAATGATAAATATTGCGGTTTGTTTGTAAATAATCTTTTTTTTTAATTTAGGTATTTAAGAATGAATTTGTCGTTAAAAAATATTTATATTTTTATTAGCAGGCAATCACAATAAACTAATTCATCAAATAGAAAGTTTAAGTACAATTATATGTAAATAAACCATCATCAGTTTTTGTACAACTTGCCGGAAGTGTTATTTTTATTAGAATGAATTTATTTACAGCAACATTTGTATTTCTGAAAATGAAAAGTAATAATTTTCAGAAAAATGTTTTAACATGAAAACATTATGCATGTGTATTATATATATATATATATATAGTATTTACGTGTGTATGTATGTATATAATGTTATTTTTATTATTCCAAGAATTTTATTTACTAGAAATCGTTCCTTGATGAACAATATTTTTCTTTTATATATATATATATATATATATATATATATATATATATAATACCAAATATTCGTATATACGAATACTAAGAACTCAAGCAATTTACAAATATAATACTTTAATGCTTTTATTTGTTATCAGCTTAACATTCTGCAAGTTGAAAGTCTATTTGAACATAGATACAAGACGCAAGTTACTTGTTAGTCTAGGTTTATTAGCTGTTGTCTTTAGTGCACTCTGTCATATGGTCTAGTGAGTCGCTTAATGTAGCTGTACTGGGTACGGTCATACTGCCACAATGCGCATATTTAAGGCTTGTAGAACTAAATCAATGTCTTGACTGTGTTCAAGTTCACTGCCTAATCTACTTATATAACAAAACAGTTTCTGTAGAATTAATAGTTTGTTGCTGTATTTAGTTTGCTAAGTTGTAATTGTATTAGATATAGGTGGCTGATGTATCAAAAACAGAGTTCGTTATGTATGTGCTCGTATATATATATATATATATATATATATATATATATATATATATATATTTATATAAAGATGATTTATCTACTTGATCAGATTCGTTTAAAGTATAATGTTCAAATATGTTGTTATACATTTAATTAATGTGAAGTTTGATAAATTATTATTTATTGTATTTAACAGAGAGAAATAACCGTTTTAATTGCTTTTGTGTAAAATTTATTCTTAATATTAAGTATTCAATTAATTCATTCATTCTGAAAATAATCAGTATTTTACAATTGGACAGCTAATAGTATTTGAACACTAGATTATTAAAAAAGAAAACACCACGTTGTAAATTAAATATTTTTTTTATTATTTATTTATATTTGCGCAACTACACGTTCTTTTTGGTTCAATTTCAAGAATTTAAATATTGTCAGTATATTAAATGTACAAAAATCAGCCACATAAAAAAGTATGCAATGCTTATGTTTTGCAAGTCATATCGAGCGCTAATGACCTTTGGTGTCGATGCGCCCTTAAACCGCAAATAAACATCGGATACCATTGTGTTTACTACTGTTTTGTGAGGTTGTGCCAACTGTTTGCCCAAGATATATAATGCTTGAAATGTTAAAGTTGGTACTTCAAAATACCAAAACGACTAGAAAATATTTTAATTTGAAAAAGATTTATGATTGATTCAATTTAAAGGCACTGATGTAATTTTTACGCTTGATGTCTGTATATGTTAATAATCATATGACAGCAATATATTTTGTCCCATTTGTATAGTTTTATTTCATGTGAGTATTCGTCCATATTTTACTATTTAATTTATTGAAAATATAAAGTAAATTTATTTGTCTACATATATAAGTATGTATATATATATGTAAGTAACTTAAATTTCAATTTATTAACACAGTTCAATGACGTTACCGGCAGTCATTTGTCTACGACAGAATCAGCTTTGATATTAGCATATTTATCTTGAAAACACAAATCCCATTTGTCACTTGATGGTGCAAACTGCCACCGATTCAAACTGACATTAAACAGAAAAAATAAACAGTATTATTTAATTTTAATACACTTGTGTCAGGTTCTGTCAAGTTTTTACAAAGTAAGCTTTTGTTTTAAAATATAAACTTTACTCGGACATTTTTATCGAATAACATTTTATAATTATTAAATGAAATTCTGGCACTGGTAATTTCTTTTTATTAATCCACTTTTTAGTGTACATTTTCAATATTTCTTTTGAAATACATGAAGTTTAGTCGCTAATACCGAAATATAAGTTTGCTTCTTGTCAAATCGAACTTTGAAAATATGAAATCAGATAAAACAGTATAATAAAATTGGTTAATGTAATTCACACAGATGAATTTTTACTTCGTACTTGAATCATATACTTTTTTCATATAGACATATTTGATTGTTATTTATGTATATTTTGACAATGATAGCATCCTTCTCAGAATACTGAAACACAGCAGTATCTTATAATGATGGAATCACTGTCTAAATACACAAGAATTAAAAATGATAAATAATTAGTTTATTCAGAAAATTATTTGTAATTTGTAAGGAGTGAAAAATTAATTAAGGAAATTATGAAATTAAATTTAACAAAAATACCAAAAACTATATGATGAATGAATGTACTTTGATGTCAGGGAATAATATCAAGTTTAAACATTCTCTTATTTCTGATGTATTTTTATAACTTATGTATCAGATTGTTGTTAATAATTATAGTAAATGTACATATAATAAAGACATTTTCTAATTAAAAATTTTCTATCAAAAAACCAATAATAAGATCGAAGTAGAAATTAATTGAAATAGAAATATTCTATTATAAACCGAAAAATCAAATTAATTGAATCGTAAGTTATTCTATAGTTAAAAAATCATATTATTAAACTAGTAATATTAATCAATATGAATGTATAGTTAGCAGCTAATCAGTTCAATACACCTGAATAGTATTCCTGTTTTAAAAATGGTTACATTTGAATTTACGATATTTCATACATAACAGAACCGTCAACAATGTTAATTAACAAGATTTGATCATATAAGACACATCAGTTCTAGAAAACGGCAGAAAGATTTCTGATAAACTTAACATTTTCTACATGTTAAGCGATACAAATATAGGATCTTGGAATGAAACGAATGTCGACAAAACTTGTTCACTAGCTTCTCAAATAGGATCAGATAGAACAGCGTATAACAACGTGCCGAAAATATAAATACTGTCTTCTTCCTTTTTCTCAGTCTGAAAAGGACCCTAAAGGTAAAACGATTTTAAGATGTCGTGGGCTTACTGTTAAATACGACATAGTAGCTACAGATCAGTCAATAAAAACATATTAGAGATGTATTGAATACGGAAAACATAACTAGAATCTTATTGTTCAGTTTTGTGAACGATTTACATTTTGAATTTAAAGTAATTTAGTCGACTAGGGAAATTGATTTATGGATTTTTATACACTGTGTGGATTTTGTGTATATTTTATATACAGTAATATACTATTAAATGATTTCATTTTATGTATTAAAGAATTTAGTAGAGTTATTATTCAATATCAGTTTTCATACTGCACAAATGTGAAAATTTTAAAATCATAATAGGAAATCAATTTACAACCTTTTTTATGCCGGAAATATCGCTACGCCTGTGCTGTAGAAAATAGGCACGGTCGAAGTTGTAGTCAATTTGTATTATAATTTTGAAATTTATTGCTCTGTTTTTTTAACAGCAATCATATATATATATATATATATATATATATATATATATATATATATATATATATATATATATATATATATATATATATATATATATATATATGAACTAAATATTTAATTGAAGTTAGTTACAAAAATAGTATCATTGCAATGCAGAATGATTTAAAACCATAATATCAAATTTCAAATGAGTTTAAACAATTTCACCGTAATAAAAAATGTGAATTTTAATTTGAAGTAAAAATAAATTTACAAATTAACGTATTTGAAAAAACACGTTAGTTCATTTTCTTGTTAGAATATTAATCCTTTATACTATAATTGCTTTCCTAGTTTGTTCTCAGCAAACTTCTATTTAATTTTTCTGGCTTTGATATCTCATTTTAGGTATGAAAAAAATGCTTGCAGTTATTGAAAATTTAGTTTTTTGTCAACAAAACAATTGTTCATAAAAATTCATTAATGTCAAGATACAAATATGTAGTTTGTCGTTAGTAATATTTTTTTAAAGTATGATACTTTTTAAAACAAATTTCTGTATGTAAATGGCTTCCTGTCACAAGTTTCACAAAAGTATACTGTTGTTCGCCTTCCACCTTTTGTTTTATGATTTGAACATACCAAGTAGCATGGCAGTCATTATGTTTGCCTTAAATATCTGCAGTTATTGTATGGAATCTACCATCTAGTCAATTTTCATAATCTAATGTTAAGAGCCTCCTCCGATGTTTCTTACCTTGTCGGAAATTTCTCACAAATGACTCCACTAGTTTACAAATAAAATTTATATATTTCATGGGTTTGATTTTATATCTTTTACAGTGTATTTTATATAAAATATATGAAGTAATGAACCAGACGTCTAGACCCCAAAACAATAATTTCCTCCACCATTTTATAGATTTCCGCATAAACTTATTATAATTGCAAACTACTTAGTTTTTTTTATGGCCTTTGTAACTCCTCCACATTGAATTCTTGTAATAATTTTCATTGCCGACGAGTCATAACTACTGAATATCGTGACGACACACTTATTGTTTCATGTTAAGGCTAGTATTTGTTTCGATCGACAGGCAACAACATATTTGATTTTAAGGTTTGGTTTAGTTACCTTTTCTGTTGGAAATTTCCTGTTAATTCAATGCTGAGAAGTGTATAATACAAGGATTTTATGTACATGCACGTACTTTCAAAATATTTTTTGAATAAAACTATTCACTACTGATTTGTTTTGTTAACTTTATGAAGTGTCACGTCAGAGGTGACTCAAGAGTTCTTGGGAAAAGTAGTGTTGTTAAGCCAGAGGTGACCTCATATTGCAAAGGGTTAATATAAAATTATAATTATACAATTTATAATGATACAAATTATATATATATATATATATATATATATATATAAATATATATATATATATATATATATATAACCCACATTTTTTGCACACAAAATCTATGCTGACAAAAAATGTTTGCTTTGTCAGCTCATAGGTTTCAAATATATTCATAAAGTTTCGTTCTTAAGTATTTTTTATATTTAAATATATTATGTTGTAAAAACCAACAAAAAGTTTTTTCTGCCTATTTTCCCCTCAATTTTGACGGGCTACATACTAGTATTTAATGAACTTAGACCTTGTTAACCTTACAGAAGACACCAATAAAGAAAAATTCTTCTCTTTTTTAATATAAGCACGTTACATAAAGTTTAGTGTATACTAGATATTTTTAATCCGAGAAGAAATATTACTATTAAAAATTTTGTTTATAGTATGAGTAAAGTAAATGAGTAAAGTAGGATTAACTCATTACTACTTTCGAACGTTAATTAAAAGTAATTACACAAAAAAAATCTAATGTGGAAACTTCTTAATAATGGAATATACTCAACGTCAGTTCTATTAAAAATTATCTAATATATTTTTTTAGATTTCAACTAAGTTGAACATTTTTGTAAACATTAAATCAAACTACAAATGTAATTAAATAATCGATTAAATTTTTTTATTGTCTTTCACATAAGTCTTCGCAACCTTTTAAGCATAGGACACAACAAAAAGAATATTTTCTGTATGTTCTTAAGACGGATTGTATTTTCAGAGTATTAAATCAAATATCCGACGAAATATGAAAACAATAAAAACTGTAATAATAATTTGTTTTGAAATGTGTATGTAAGATAAATGTCTCTTAATATATAATAACTTTTTTTAAAAAAGACATAAACATAGATGATATGTATTATTATCTGTTTTCTTTATTATTTTTGTTTTTATTTTTCACTATTCTTTTCTAAATGTTTTTTTATATGTGTATTTTTGTCAAATTTAATACGCTTTGAAGGAGTTCACTGTTTGCTGATAATTGAAATGTTTCATTCGATCGCATGTTATCGGAAAAAGCGATGAGTTTTGGTAGTGTATATCCTAACAAGAATCTTAATCAATTGGCAAGAAAACGATGCACGCACGACAAACGTTAGATAACGACGGGATCCTATAACACGTTTTCTGGTTTCCAATTACTTGCCTCCGAGGTCTGAGTAAATAGATCGAAAGCAGAAACGTTTGATCTGAAGTCATTTTGATAGGTTATGAGTTCGTGTAATATTGTATTTCGTAAGAGTAATATAAAACTCGTGTTTAATGTTACTGATTATGTTTGTCGACATATCATTTCAACATTATTTCATTATTCATATACAAGGATGTAGAAAAAATTACATTTTTTATTGTAAAGGAATTTATCCTGGGATTTAATTTTTCTTTATTCTCTTCTTAAAAATCAAGTCAGATTTAATTAGATTGTATTGATTTGAGATCTGATTTAATCATCTTATCGAATAATATACATATTTCATTTTTTTTAAATTTTAATAATAGCCATTAACTCTCTTTGGTATAATTTTAATAGTTTCCACCAAATAATATAAGCGTATTTGTAATCAAAACTAAACAATATTTTCTTCGATGAATTATTCAATTTATTAAAATAAACCATATATTATTATATGTATTTGGTTTTGTGAAATATTGTTTATTGAAAATAAATATACATGTAAATAAAGTGCTATATAAATATAATTATGCAAATATAAATTTGTGACTTTTACAAGTGTGTAAAATGTTTTGGTGTTTATAAAATCCATAAAAAATGAACAAAAACATATATATATATATATATATATATATATATATATACAATTAAGATGAAAATTCATTAAAATATATTTGAAGATTATAAAAAATTTTAGTTGTCATTTATATTTCATTTAATTATAAAAATAATCTATCAAATGAGAATATATCTTCTTTAGTAATGTTAAAATGATATGAGTACATGTGTTTGTATGTATATACTGTATATATATTTTTTATATTTCATTTTAAATTATTCAGTAACGTTTGTTTCAATAAAATAATGATCCCTTGAGAAAAACGTCAATTCTATGATATAACAAAGATACAAAAATAGCTAAGCTGTTAGTTCAGCGGTCGTGTATATGAATCTTTTTCATAAGAAAATAAAAAAAAATTAGTCTGTAGAGCAGGTCTCCCGGTCCCAGACGTAATCTGCAAGAA
This sequence comes from Acanthacorydalis orientalis, assembly GCA_034766995.1. Classification (NCBI taxonomy): domain Eukaryota; kingdom Metazoa; phylum Arthropoda; class Insecta; order Megaloptera; family Corydalidae; genus Acanthacorydalis; species Acanthacorydalis orientalis. The sequence continues at coordinate 52,091,938 of CM068315.1, read as the reverse complement.
AAGTACTCTTTGTTATTTTTAAGAAAATCACTTGTTTCTACAGATAGGTCTTATACGTTGTAAAGGAGATCATACTTTTTGTACTGGGGTGATGTCTTGTTATTCCTGTGCAACGATCTTCATTTATACTTATTTATAGGGATGTTCTGTTCTTGTACAGTTAAGTTCCACATATTTTAAAATTCAGTTGGTATATTTTTCGACCGTTTTCATTCTTTGTACCATATATATATGGTATATATATATATATATATATATATATATATAATGATGAAAAATATATATTTTATTAACGAATTGTTTTTTTTTCAGGTAAACAAATAGTTTATTTCCGATCATTGATTTTCGTCAACAATTCTGCAGACCGTAAGTTAATTCAGTTTTATTTATAGACTTATTATACAAACAATCGTATTCGTTGTTAAAATACGAGTACATATATACACTGTTATAGAACAAAGTGAAAGTATTCTAACGGTCCAAGATCAGATTATAAAAGTGTATGTGTAGCTGCATCCGGAAAAATAAGGTCATTTACAAGTTACAAGAGATCATTGACATTTATTATATTGTATCATAAGTTTTCTAGTTTAAGAGGAAATTAATTTGAGAGAAGTAGATTTCCTAGCATACTTTTTAACGATTATCGATTTCTATATATTCAGTTTTTTTTTACAATTTATCAATGGTTATTTATACAATGTATTAGTGTATATATATATATATATATATATATATATATATATATATTATATAATACTTTAATTCTTGTTAATACATTTCCTATAAAATAGATAATTCTTCTTTAATCACAAAAAATTATTATGTACGTTTTTTTCATTGTATTTTAAACTGATTAAGGATTTATACTAATATTTTATACAAAAGTAAGAAGTTTTATATGTTATAAAATATTACAATTCATATTCGTAGCCATTTAATTGGAAAATTATAAAAAACTGTAATTACATCATTTAATATGAGTTGAATTTTTTAAAATGTTAGTCAAATTAGTTTTAAAGCAGCAATTAACTTCATTTAAAAATATCTGATATACATATATATGTATATATATATATATATATATATATATATATATATATATATATTGAAAATTAATTAAATTAATTTTTTTGAAAGTAGTTATATATATATATATATATATTATGTAGAAAAAATTACATTTTTTTATTCTAAAAGAATATGTACTTCTAATATATATATATATATATATATATATATATATATATATATATATGTCTTAACGAAAAATCTTAGAAACGTACATAATAATTTCTATTCTTGATAGATATTATTAAAAATTCACGAAAATGATGACTATATTCGTCAATTAATCCACTAATTCAGATTGTTAACGGTTACAGTAATAAATTTTCTCAAATACCAGAATATAATTTTAATAATCTTTTCACTATGATAATTATATTGAAATCAATTTTGAGATATACTCGTATACACTTATAGCAATGTTATGCTGGTGTGTTTCAAGAATGAAAAGCATTAAAGTATATACGAATTTATTAAAAAAGTTCTGTTCAAATTATAAAAAAAGAATTTCCAATTGAGCATATTTTTAAATTAGACTTAATCAGTTGTGAAAAAAACGTTTGAGTTTTTGTGTCTTTCATAATTAAATTAGTTTTGTATATCCGATCAGTTATATGCCATAAAAATGATCAATATTCAGTTAATGCGCAATTTATTTTACTTTTCATGAATTGATTATTTAAAAGTAATTTATCAGTTTCATATATATATATATATACATAAAGTTAAAACATATTTTGATTAATTACTTTCAAAAAAAATAATTTGAAATCTGTCACTATTGAAGTAATACTGAATAAAAGTAATTTTTTATTTGTTATGAGAGATAATTTTTTCTGGAATATATTTTTAGACTACTTTATTACTAACGATCAATGAAGTTTTAAGATAACACAACTGAATGTCCAATAAATGAAAGTCTATATATATATATATATATATATATATATATATATTGTGTGTGTGTGGGTGGGTAAGTAGATGTCTTTATATCTTATGATAAAACTTATTAATAATTTGGTGAACATAAACGATTTTCCTAAGAATGAACATCAACATACATTTAATATTAACAGGATAATGTTGTAATCAGATTATTGTTAATAACTTTATATCAATGAAGAAAACTGTTTACTTAAATACTTAAACGTATAAGATGGTGTATAATTATTAGCTTAACTAGAGTATTTAGTTGAGTAATTATAAGAACACTGTACACGTGATACATTTATTAATTATAGTTTTAATATTATTATATTTTTTGAAACAAAGTATCTTTAGAATAGAGAATGTAATGTATTCGATGAAAAAGTAAATTTTTAGCAAAAAAAATCAATAAGTAATCATTAATTTATTTCTTAAATATTATAATGTCTACAACTCTAATACGGATATGTTAAAGAATCGATTAAATATTATTTGATTTTTGTATAAGCCTTAATTTTATGCATGTATTGAAATTATTAAGAACGCGCATATATAAAAGCATAACATGTGTGTACTGAAGAACTGGTTTTGTAGGAAAGATAGAATAATTCATCTCTCATAATTTATTGTAGCTATTTTCTGTTATACTCTTTCAAGAGTTGTGTAAATAACGAACGAATAATCATACTATTCAAATTAATGGAAATGTACTGAACTTTTCATTACATATGTATAATTTAGAGGTAAATATTGTCTTAAATACATTATAAACAATTAAATTGTATAACTTTTCTATACATTTTCTCACGATGGAATAGTTCACACGCTAGCAATCATGTCTGTCAGCAGAAAAACTGTACGGTATATATCATTTTAGAAAGTGCAATTCTTTTTGTACGGATTATATATTTTTTTGCTTGTTATCTGTAATGTCTTCTTACAGCTTTGTTATGAAAGGCATAATGGATTGAAAATTTTCAAAGTTAACGACATAGATTTATAATACAAAAAATTTCAAGTCAGAAAAAAATGTATTTAATTTGTTCAATATGTAATACTTTCGAAGACATTTCATACCGTTCAATAATTGTGTACTGAATTTTTTTTTTATATTCCTCGAAATATAACTTGTTTGCATTCAATTTATTTTACTTCAGTTTTTATGTGAGTAGAATTCTCTCAATTTTTGATTTATGTACATTCGATTGAATACAAAACTCGAAAATTAATTAGTAATTTACTTATGTTTGTATTATATATTCACCCCCTATATAACTCAGTGAACTGATATCTGGAAACATATTTCAACTTTTTAATTAGCGAATACATCGTATTAATTATACTATTAAAATATTAATTATTGCTTTAGGCAAATCAACGATATGAAAATGTTATAACCTCAATTGAATCATATTGTATGATTGATTTTGAAGTAATATTCACATGTCAAACATTTACTAAAAAATGCATGATTGAGTTAAACATGTAATTCACAGAATTTTCCTTAAGTTTGTAGACTGTTTTATTATTTTTGTATTTTTGTCCATCATTTTTTCAGTAGATATGTATGTATATATGTATGTATGTACATACGTACTTATGTATATTATTGATAAAAGAAACACAGTTTTAAAGTATGAACTTATCTGTGTACTTGCATTCAAGTAATTAAAAAGTGGAAAATTCTTTTTGCTACTAACTTATTTAACGTCAATATCATTGTCTCCGAAACGATTTTTTTATTATGTTCTTACAGGAGTATATAGTACAAAATGATAAAAATTAATTTCAGAATAATATGTAACCTTTGTTTCACGTAATAAATTGCTTGCTGTTGGCAGTTTATCTTCAACCGCAAATAATAAAAAGTCGGCATTGTTCTTTTGTTCAGTAATAAGAAAATAAAGAAAGAAAAACGTAGCGGTACAGTGATTTATGAGTTTAATACTGTCATCGTGTCCCCAAGTGACGTAAGCAAGCACAAACACTGACTGACAAAATCCAGCGCATAGACACACGCCACTGACAAATTGTGCGACGAAAGCCATCACTCACCTTGAGAACATTCATAGGAAAATTACAACCCTCTAGCACATTGATACTTCTATTTTATTAAATCAGTGAGTGCTTCTTAAACGGCAGTTTAAACGTCAACAGAAAGTGCGCCTTTGAACTAATTAAATTCTTATATATTACTTGGAGTCGACTCCAGTATTACGTTTTTGTATGTATTCACACACACACACATACACACACACACACATATATATATATATATATATATATATATATATATATATATATATTTATTGTTTCATAAGGCTTGAAAACGTTTCCGTACTTTGTCAGTTTCATGATTTTAAATACTTCTACACAGAATTTCATTTTCATCTACACAAAAGATAATTTTCACAAATTGTATTATGATAAAATATTGTTTTAGAATCCTTCATAAAATAAAAAATATTTTTTTAGATTTGTTGAGCTATTTTTTAAAAAATCTATATAAACCATCAAAGTATCAACTGTTAATTGAATTTGTCATAATGCTCGTTCATACCATTACATATTATATTTTCATTACATGAAAAATTATATTAGTATGTTGAATTATATATTCATTTTCGTATTCCACACATTTGTTCATTCACTCACAATTTTAGGTTATTGATTTTTGATAAATTTAATTGTAAAAAAATAAAAAAATCATCATGACCAGTTGTTTACTAATTTTTTTTTAATTGATCAAAAAGCTCATATTATTTTTCAAATGCCACTTTATTTTTTTCTTCATTTTGTAAATGTTCAGTATAATCATTTTATATCAGAAAAATAAATTTAAAGAACTTTATTGAAAATGTAGTTAATAATATTAATAACTGTAATATTCTAATTAAACTATAATTATATTAATAATTATAGTTGAAAATATTACATATAAGTGAAAATATGTTTTATCTTACGGATTTAACACAAAAAAGCTTCAGAATATCGTATCGAAGCTCGAGATGGACTTGAGTGCAACGTTTAACTAATTAAATCTAAATCTAATAATACACAACAACACAGTCTTTTTAGTTTTTAAATCACATAGATTTTTCTAAAGCTCAATTTATTAACTTTACGAGTATGCTATACATTTTATTTATGTACATTTTTAACATTGCATTCAATTTTAGATATGTAGCAAGTGGAGTGTAATTCAAACTCTATTTATTAGATTACATTTATTATATATAATATCTTTATTATATCTGTATCTAATTTATAATTTTATTTATTTTATTAGAGAGTTCTTTTGAAATTGAATGATTTAATTAAAAGTAAGAAATTTATTTATTGTTAAAAACTATTAATTTTATATCAGAATTGTACAAATAGCACGAAAGTAAAATAATTTAAATTGAATAAAATATAAATTATTCCTATTTTTTTACATCAAAATATGAAAGAAATATTTTTATGTACAATCATATATTCTTCAAATTTTTATAAAAATATTTTTTTTTCATAATCACTAGTTATGTTTATTTTATATTTTTTATTTTTTTTTTGTAATGTTTTCATTTCATCTGGTCCAATAAATAAATTCTTAGTCTGCTAACAGTAGAGTTAAGTTTCTTTGTTACAATTTTTAATCATCTGAAATATTAGTTTTAATGTATATATATATATATATATATATATATATATATATATATATATATATATATATATATATATATAAAATTAAGGCAAGATATTAATTTCTAAAATATATTGTATAAATATGATATGTCATAGTTTTTTAAATTACAATGTTTTTCTGAAACAATGAACAGAGATAAAAGTTCCTGTCTATCCGTTTGCTTACGAAATTTTTGAAAGTAGAATTGTGATATTTTCATGGTATGGCTTTACAGATGTTCGTGTTGTTCACGTTGATGAAATTGTATTTCATTATTATTGTAACCTTTAGTTCTAAAAAGTTAAACATCTACGGACAGATATATTTATATACAGATTGCGTATCAACCATATAATAAATGTTTACAGTTAATCTTTGAAACGTTAATGGTTTTTGATTAATCTCCAATCTTTCGTATTTCAAATTTACTAGTTTATTTTTAACTTTTTTTATTGATCTTCTTGCGTGTATCAAATTTAGATAGTGATAATAAGTTGTTTTTTAAATAGGAACAAATTTCATACAGACACACATTTATTTATATATATATATATATATATATATATATATATATATATGTACAACACAATTATATAGTTTCTAAGAATATTTTTTAAAAATAAAATTTTTCATTATAAGAAATTATATAATAAGGACAATCTATCAAAATAAAATTGTTATTAAATTTGATAATAAAATTGTATGATTCAGAAATGAAAACTGTTTATTAGAGTTTAATTATTTTTTTATTTTGTTTAAGTATATCTGATTAAATTTATTTTATATATATGGAGAATATATTTCGAAATGATAATTCCAGTTAAAATAAACATAAAAAAAATTTAATTTGCACTACGTCACAAGTTTTTACTTCGAAATTCTGTCATGTGTAATTAAAATCGATAGTGTGTTGGCAACGACAAAAAGAAAATCAGTTGGTTTTCATTTTTAATTAATTCTGTGATATTTTATCAAAATTACTTAATATAATTATTTGAAAATATAATTAGTAAACGTGAAAATTTCGTGGAATTATTTTTATTTCATTAAAATATTAGTCTTTTTATATATGGAAAATGATTTCCATAAAACATTTTTTTTCGTGTAGACCACCTCCTCGCAACGCCGCTCCCCCTCTACACTCTACAAGTAGCACGTTAAAAATTTCCATTTCCGATGTTTCACGAATTGTCACATTCATCGATTCCAATGAAACAGTATTCGGGGACGGTTAGTTTTATATTGGTCTCTCCAAATGTATCTCTAAACAGAGTATCAATTTCCAGTGTATATAACAACGGTGGGCAAACTGTTTCTCCCAAAGCTACTCTGTGCGTCTTCTGAAACAATATTAGGTTTCATTGTCATTTTTTCTAAACTTTTATATTAATAATCTATAGTAGTATAATATGTAGACCTACCAATATTAGAATATTTTATATATAAACGGCCAATTCACATTATCTTTTCAAACAACCATATGAATTATGTCTAAACTGCTGTTTGAGATGACTCTACGGTTATGGACAACCCGAAAAAATATGAAACTAAATAATTTTGTTAATTAAAATTTTCTGAATGCAATAAAACCAAATTCGGGACGGGTGAGGCTCTTAAACAGTCAAATATGTATGACGTGCATTTTTTTATATATTTTTTGAATTATTTTTGGAAAAAAAATATACGAAAATATTTAAAAATATTCTACTATTAGTGTGTTCACAAGTACATACTGTAAACGTTATTAATTTTAAGAACAGGACTTATTTCTTAGATAGAATCAATGTTTTCATATAATAATATTTTCATAAATTAACTTTCATTCGCATTCTTTTTCTGATCAAATATCTTCAATAATTGATTATTGATTAATTTTTATATTACTTTAGTGTTTCTTGCGCTGTTATTTTTTCTTTATCTTTCCGTTTTAGGTACGAAAACATCGCTGTAGAAATACACATAAGCAACAATAAAAAAAGATTGAAACTTTTGATCAGAAAATAATTGTGATTTGTGAGTGTGTAAAATAATTATTCGCTAGAGTTAATTTAGTCACAATATCAAAAACTATTCTGTGAAAATAAGATTTTACAATCGATATATAAAAATAATTTGCATTAATGAGTATAGATCAAAAAAAATGTTTGAATAGAAATGTCTCTTTCAATTGAATACACTGATTAAATAATATAAAATTATTTTCTTAAATAAGATAGGTATTTAACAAATATCCTGTGTCAAAAATGTTATGCATAAAATTTTGTATAATTATTTCGGTCTCTCTCTCTTCCTATATATGTATTTTCAATAAACTTTTATAAAATTTTACAATAAAATTATTTTATCTGAATATGACATACATAATTAATGAATATATAATTTAAACACTCTTTTTAAAAATAATTTCCATAGCGCTTATTTCCTCTCTATTAGGATTACTGCATTTTTACTCATATCATAAATAATTATCTTTATTATTCAACATATCTGCAAATATATGAGTACACTCATGTACACGCGAATAATATGACACTGTGCAAAATAAATAAAAATATATAAAACGTACATTTATTCATACACGAACGAATATATAGAGAGACGGTGGGCAAAGTCATGTTTGTTTTAAATTGTTTCGTTGTATCGCGCCGTAAAAAAAAAAGAATTCTGTAGGTATACACATAACAAAATAATGATCTCGCCAAAATGTTTCCCGTTCCTCGAATACCATCCGCTGACTAAAGCCTCGTACCGCGGCGCTTGATGACATTTGCAGATTGTAACTATTTCAATTTTTCACGACCTCCTCTTTTAAATTCCTTTCTTTTGTTCCACGGCCGTACGTAGCGTTATGCAGCCTTGTTTTAACTTTGTAAGTGATTTGTGGATTTGACGAAAGAACAAATTTGCATCGCGTGATTAATGATACGTCGACGTAATATGCTCTTCATTAAGTTATTTTACTTGAATACTATATTTGGAGTATTGTTTGTTAAGAAGTATTGTGTTTTTCTCATTTTTTTTTACATAATCATATTTCGAGTTGTATTTTTTTTACTAGTACTGTCGATGATTAATATTTTCTCGAAAGAATAAATATAGCTAAAAAGTATATTTACTATTTATTCATGTAATGAATAATTAACGTTGCTAATTTATCATTTCTTTCGATTGATAAGTATTTTTCCGATTTGATTCAACATAAATCCTAACTAGAAACTTACAAAATAATTTACTTAGTATTTGTGTGTTAATAAAGTAATTAGTAAAAGAAGTAAATAAACACACCTGTTTGTTTTAATTTTTTTAAATTTGTATCCTTATTTATTGAATTACTTATACGACTACACACACACACACACACACACACACACACACATATATATATATATATATATATATATATGAAGAAATAAAAATATACATATTCAACGATTTATTAGTAATTTTATAACTCTATATGTTAAATATTAAAAATAATTGAAACGGGTATAATTATTAATAATATAAAAAATATAAAATAAAATTTATTCTTATCTAGTACTAGTAATAATTTTTGTTTTGTAATATTTGTCTGAACATATTAGTTAAAGAAACAAATCTTCAATACTGTAAAATAAATATCATCTACAATGAATGGTTTTGTTTCATAGGATTTTAAATAAGAAAGAGTGTTAATTAAAAGTATGAATAATTGCAAACACTAATTAGAAATATACTAATAATTTTGTTTGTCAGAATGAAGATCATTTATAATGTTTAAATAGAACAAGTGTTTAATCATCGCGAAGAAAGTATTTTGCATAATTAATATACACAAACAAAACAAAAATTAAATGTTTTTACTTTATTAAAGTTTATTCTTTTTTAAATACACTTCATTTTTTGTTCAATGGGTAATTAAGGAGGATTCAAATGATTAGTGGTTTATTTTATTTGTGTAAATAACTATCGTCTCAGATTTATTTTAAAATATTTTATTATTTAATAACTTTTTACATTTCAAATTATTTCTATATTATATTTAAGAATAATTTTTAATACTTTTTTCATACGGGAAGGAATCAACTATAAGTTTAATGAATAAATATGGTTATCTTAAAGTATAGTTGCTAAAATAATATCGTCTTTAACACATATTTAATAGAGGACTATTTGAAAATATTTGTTTTATTCTAAGTTACTTTTTATACAATTATATAAAAAAAATACAAGTGATAAAAAAACCATCCTAAATTTATATAGGATCGATATATACCATGTATTTTTCAACTGCTGACTTTTCTAAATTTGAAAAACCTCAGCATTAAAAATAATTTTCCGGCAATTGTTTTTAAATATTGATTCTACAATTTCCATAAAAAAATCCCCATTGTAATTGACAGTAATGCTATTTTATCGTGCGTACTTATCATTTGTGAATATTTAACAGAATGCTGAACATTGGCGAAATCCATAATCAAAACAATCACCATTCATACATAAATTTTCGTTCAAAAACTGTCATCAGCATCTGTCAGCACAGAGCAAAATAAACGATAATACATATGCATGGACCAGAAAGTTGTGGTTGGTCGAACACTCTCGACGAAGGCGCGATTTGAATTTCTGAATAATTTCTACTAAGACATTCGCCGGCCAGTGAGAAACGGTCGAAGAATTGTGCAAGAAAGAGAATACGGCGACCATGACGCGTCCGTGCGACTGCATCCACAACAGTTATATACGAAATCCATCAACATAGGATGAGACTTCACGGTGCTTCATTCTAAGCCGATTTTTAGTCTCATCAGTGGTACGAATTCGATGTTTCGAGAGAGTTGAAAAGTAATTCGGTCCCAAGACGTTCAGATTTACCAACATTTTACCGTTGTGCTTGATGTCTATTCGTCCGTAACTAACGCCACATTGAAATATTATATAAAGCGTCGTCATTTAAATACATTAAACGGTTCGCTTGTCGTGTACGAATTTCAATAAGGAAAATGACTTCAAAAACATGCATCGTTGTCTAAGATGCGAAGTTTATTTCTCTATAAGTTACATTTTTTCTATAAATATTTCATGATTTTTATTTTAGTAAGAAAAAAGTTTCTTTACTGATAATGAAAATTATAATCGATTTTACACTCGAGCGAACGCATCAATAAATAAATAAGTATTTTTATTTTTTTTATTCCGAAAGACTAAAAAAACTAACTTATTATCAGTACAGATCATATTTTTTTCTATATTTTAAAATTTAAAAAGAAATCAAAACTATTTACTGTCAATATTTGAAATTATTAAATTCATTAATTAGCGAATTCTTCCGTATGCTGATTTTATAAAAAAAATCCATATTAATTTAAACGTATGGCATAATTTATTATAATTGGGAGTTTTGCAAATATTTATTTATAATTATCATATGACACGTGTATGGTAAAAAAATTCAGGTGAAAATGAATTGAAAATATTTCAAAAACATACATTTGAATGATTATACGTATGTTCAAGTTTATTTAATAAAAAAGTTTTTTTTTACTCAAAATACAAAATATGAATAATCATATACGAGAAGTATATAGATAGAAAAAAGTATTTCGTGTATAAACTTTGTAATAACGTATGATCGATCAGGTGATCGATCTTTAAATTATGTTACACCATTATTTTGTAAAGAACTGTCTGAAATTTACTTTAAAACATAAAGAAAATTAATAACGCATCTATCAATTTCGCGAACAAAAACTTTTCTTATTATTTCACTTAATTATTTAAAGAATATTTCACTTTGTTTTATTTGAAAATTCAAATTTATAAACTTTTGAAGTCAAACAACTTATTTGGAATTCTAACAAACAGGTTTAAATAAAGTATTTTAAGTTCTGACAAACATTAAGAATTCACAAACTTATACAGATTACTGTTTCAATAGTAAGATATACAAAGGCCGGTGAATACTGAAAATATAATATTAAAATTTTCAATGTTAATATATATATATATATACATAAACAAAATATGGATGACTTGGTGGCGAAAATGTCAGTTAACGTTACTTGTTAAAATAAAATATTAGAATATGTGTTCTTATCAATTTTCTATTTAAGAAATTTATTAATTAATAACACTCTCAGGTCAATATCAGTGAATTTTTTTTAAAATGTTTATAGAAAGTGATCATTGTAGACCAAGTGAAGATAAGGTAGTATTTGCGATTACTTCCTAGTGACAGTTTCGACCTCCTATACAGTAGTGAATATAACATGCAAAACTGTGTCTGAGCTTTCGTACCACATACACCAAACCATCGATTTACACGGTAGATTGGTTCCCTAAAGTACTGTATAAATAGAAATCGTGTAAGTAGAGTCTATATCTCATATTAAAATAAGAGATAGGTTTTACAAATCCGCAGTGAAACAATATTATTTATTTTTAATAAAACTAGTGAATTCATTTTACACATTAATTCGGAAAACGTTAAAAACAAATAAAAGTGTTCATTCTGTATCATCTTGACTTGTTAATTTTCTCTTCACTTCTCTTCTATTCACATCTTCACTTCTCTAATTCGTTTTCCAAAGGCATAGCGGGAACTGTTCTAATAAAATCCGTTATCAAAGATTGTTTCAAATCATTACTCAACTTCTTGTAAAGTTCCTGATATTAAAGTAATTTGATCGCACATAGAGTCGATCATAAATCAAAAGTTTACTGTATTTCATCACTTCTAAAGTACTCTCTATTATTTTTGTTACCATTTTTGATACGTTAAATATTTTTATTGACAAAGCAACCTAATTGTTTCATGTACTATAGCAATGTTCAACTAAAGCGACTTAAGAAAAAATTATAGTTCTGAGAAGTTCTGATTTTTCTTAAAATTAATGGGTCAATTTTAAAATAACTATATATATATATATATATATATATATATATAGATATTAATTTGCGTTAATTGAACTTTGTTATTGTACATTAAACAATTAGGAAGTTTTATCAATCAAATATTTAAAGCACCGAAAATCGTAACAACAATAAAAATATAAAGTACTTTAGAATTTATGAAATACCGTAAACTTTTGATTTATAATTGACTTGATGTGCGACCAAATCACTTTACAGTGGATTTTTATAATTATATATAAATATATTATATAATTACATATTTATATATATATATACACACACACACAAACTTTTATACACTTACAAATTCACACACGTTTCAAATGTATGTTTGTACCAGTATATTCATAATATGTAGCGCAGTGAAAGCGTCTTTCCTTGTTACCTGTGGTCTAGGTTCGTGTCTGAGGTCGTGGGAAAGTAGGAAATAATAATTGAAGTATAACATTCAATCGACAATTGATACAAAAACAAATTGTAGACATTATTTTTATCCGAAAATATGTAAAAACTTTGAAGAAGCACATTGTTCTTATATGTGTATTAAAATGTTCTAATTTTTAATTTAAATTTTATTGCAAATGTTATAGAAAATAATTTTATAGTTGCGACAATGTAATGGTTTAATCTGTTTCCTGACCTGAAACTACTTCACGTAATTCATTCGAATGCTATCCACGTTTTTGGTCTGAAATGAGGGATCCCGAACAATTGAATGTATCATTAAATTAATGCAAATTTAAATTCACTCTTGTCTAATATTCTCAAAATATAACAACCCACTATCAATTATTATGTATGGTCTTTTCTTGAACATATTTCAAATAGGGAATATATCCATGCTAGTGTAATCTAATTAGTTCATTAAATAATTTCCTTAATTAATGTGAAATCGCGCATTTCATTCTTTATTTCTTTTTATCTGAATGTCATTGATATAACATTTTCATTATTTTTAAATATTTAGTGTACTTATAATTAAATTTAAATTATCTATAGAATGTTAATTATTGCAATTTTTTAAAAAAATATTATTTAATCAGACTTTTAGTAAATATATGCCAATTAAATTAACTGTTTATTAAAATTTACTTTTTTTTATATTATTGTAATATCATATACTGAATATGTGTTTACCAATATGTAATTATTACTTCTTTAAAGTAACAAATGAAGAAATATGTACAATTTCAAGTAGTATATTTAATATTATTTATATATATATATATAGAGAGAGAGAGAGAGAGAGTGAGAGATGGTCGGTAGGTTATTTGTGCTTTAAGAACGCATCGAGAATTAAGATCATTTATATTATTTGTGTGTGTGTATATATATATATATATTTGTGTGTGTGTGTGTATAGAAAGAGAGAGAGAATGTGTAGCTCCTATAGAGAGAGATAAATACGTATGTATGTACGTATATACGAGCACAAACGAGCGTTTTCTTTGAATAAACCAAAGAAATCATATTGTTTCTAAAGTACAGTTGATGAAATGAATCGACTAAATTCGCACACTGAAACAAATCCCTGCTCCTAACAAATTTGAATTCACATTGTGTTGTTATTGTTAAACTAACAATAACATTTTAGAACAAACAATTACGTCGACTAGTCTTGTATGTTTAACTTGCAACAAACATTCAACAGTCCTGGGTCTAAAAACACATACGATTTGTGTTGACGTACGATTGTACATAGCACGGTTTGGCAGGCGTTAACAAAACTATTTGAGTTAATAGCATTACAAACACGGCAACCGTCCGAAACTCTCAGTCCCGTTTATGTGCAACATCTGTCCAACAAAGTTTATATAAAGGGGTAAACGTCGAAATGTTTTGCCAAGCTTAATCCAATAATCTCTTGTTATATTAGGGTCACTTATTTTTTCATAAAATTCTGATGATGTAATTAGAGGACTGTGCTTGTAAGTTCATCGTTTATGTACAACTTTTGAACTGGTATTCTTCAGTGTTCAGTTTATCTGCTTGAAATTCATTTCTATACTCTCTTATGAACTTTCATGAAATCAATACTTTTCATAAAGTTTATTTTAAGAGTATGTTTTGAAGTAGTTAGAGTCAAGATTCTAGAAGAACGAGTTATTGACCAATCTAACAGAAAAACGAATCATCTATAAGATATCTCATTTATAAAAATAATTTATCATAAATTTATATTGTGACTTTTATAAATAACAAAAGTAGAACTTTATTATCATTTTTTAATTAAAATTTGAATTATTTTTATCGGATAATTAATTTCGATAAAATGTTGAGATATTCTAGATAAATGTTTGAATATACAAGTAAAATTTTTCTAAGAAATTCAAATTTATATTTCTAATTAATTATTAAAGTGTACCTATTATTGATGTTGAAATAATTAAAATTACAAATAAAACATTAAAAATATTATATATATATATATATATATATATATATATATATATATATATAATATTAATTTGAAATCAGTTTTAAATAATTTGACTATCCAAAAAAAGATTTAATTATAACGAAAAACTAATTAATGGTGTTTTTTAAAAAATATAAAGACCATAAATCTTTTTTTGAACTTGTTCATTAAGAAATTATTAAATTGCAGTATTTTTCTTCTAAACTATTAACATATTACTACCTTTTGTTTAAATAATCTAGTTATTTATTTTTTTTAATTTTAAAATGTATATGAATGTATAGGGTGTAAGAGAAAATTCTAGTATATATGTAAAAAATATCTTCTGTAAAAAATATCGACATCTTATATATTCATTAAAATAGCTTTTACGTCCGTATAGTTCTTTTCTTTTTGAGATCTGAATATTCTTTTTTTAATCCAGTTTGCGAAGTAAAGAAATTATTTCAGTTGTACGCAGGAAACTCTAATCTCTTTCTGGGAGCTTGTCAGTTTTTGATTATAAAATATCAGTTTGCGAGATTGAATATAAGCTGGATGGAGCGGCTCGGAAGATTGGCGAAACTTTTGTGCGCCGAATTATATCAAAATCGCTCAATGTCTTTATAAAGTGAACCTAGACGATAATATCATGACAGTATTTCATCCCCTAGACGATATAGAGGGCTTTTTCAAACAATGTCTGCTAGAGTACTTGTGTTAGGGCTGAAATGGTTTTCAGACAGGATTTGAAAATAATTTATATATCGAATTTTTTTTCATTTAGAATTTTTGCTTGCTTTAAGTAAATTGAATTAGATGGGGGAAACTAAACTAATGAAATATTCAATGTCAAATTACCGTTGAAATGTCTTTCTTTGTTTAATAAATTAAAAACCGGTACGAAATTGAAGACTGGCATCTTTGTACATGTGAAAAAATCGTTTGAGGAAAATGTGTATTCAGTTATATTTCATCTTATCTGTGTAAGTATTTAAAAATTAATTCGTATCACACATAATATTTATAAAAAGTCATAAATTTTGTAATACAATAAGAAATTCTATGTATTAATGGAGTAATATTTATAAACTATTACATTTAAAAAAACTCCTGTGTTTATTTAATATTTTCATTTTTTTAGTAAGATTATATAATATATATATATATATATATATAATTATAGCTATATATATATACATATATATATATATATATATATATATATATATACACTCACATTCACATACAAACACACACACACATATAAAGAGAGAGAGAGAGAAAAGAGATAGAGAAAGAAAAATAAATAAAGATAAAAGCGATCTTATTAAAGCATTCTCTAACGCACAATCTACGTTTAATGTTAATTTTATAATAACAGATAATGATTTGATTTAAATGTCAATCAATTGTAAAGAGATTTCAATGCTTGAACTTTGAACGTTGTATCAACAATATTAAAACAAAGTTATACAATGAATATTTTCGTTCTAATATGAATATTCAATTAATCGATTAAGTACTACTAAATTGATTTTTTGTTATGTATTTTATTTGTTAATAAATAAGATTAATAAAAATTAAAATATTAATGATATGTATTTTATCAATCTGTGTGTTTACTTCAACAATTATCAAACACATTCGTATCATTTTTCTTTTTAAATATACCTTTCTAAAACTAGTATTTATTTGGACATCTTTCTCTAAATAAAAACTTTTTATAATAAAACTTGAAAAAAAAATATAATAATAGTTTTATCGCTGCGGATAAAATCATTTTCACAGAGGAATTATTGTTTCGTCGACAGACAACAAAAACATTTTAATAATAGATTTTTGATCATTTTGATTATAGTTTATATTTTGAGAGCGATCCCACCATACGCGCTGAGTACAAAGAACTAAGGTACAGAAAAGTAGAGCACCAAGATAAAGAAACTCGTTTTATTTACCTCTGCGCTTAAAATTGATAATATGGCCATCGAAATACACGAAATGCAGAAAGTGAAAAATTTATTTCTGAATGTTATAGAAATATTTTTCTTTTATATCTGTTTATTCTTGTATTTATTTATAAAATGATATTTTTACATCTTCTATCACCACCAATGTACAAGTATTTCAATTCGTTTTTAATGAATCATATCAATTAAAATGTTTCATGATATTTTGAGTTATTCTTCATTCAAAATTTAAAAGAGAATTACACACCTTTTTTGTATTACAACAATATCTTAATTTATAATTTAATACAATTTATATATTTCAGTGGTTTATATTTTTATCTATTTTTTTATACATTTATAATTATTATAAAAACAGAGTCATGTAAATATTTTTTGTGTTTAATTTTTCCATTTTTTGGTGCTATCTTTGTATAAAAATAAATTCCAGAAATTTATATTGTTTACATACACTCACACAAATATTTATATATATATATATATATATATATATAAAGTACCCTTATCATTGAAATACATGTCAACTGCAAAACTTGCAAACAATTGAAATGCTTCTTTTGCGAAACGCAATACGAATAAATAATTTCTGCAATCATGTAATAATTTTCTAAAAATGTCCTACCCCTGCGAGAATACAAACAGTCACCATCCGTAAGTATTAGTATGCTTTGATACAACAAGGGGTGGTGGATTTAGCGAGGTTAGGTTAGGCCAGTGTAATTTTCTCGGTCGCTGACTTGAGATTTTCCGCGAGTAATTTGAATACAAAATGTAGATTACCAGAAGACTGCTTTGCGAACGATGTCTTCCTGTTTGATTGTTCTTTATTAATATTGTTCGTCCCGACATAGTATTGTTTTTTTCTTTCTTTCTTTCAAATATATATTTATTAACATTTTCGAAATGTATTGTTCTTTATATAAACTTTTCTAAGTAATTTTTTTCTATATTGTTTTTATGTATATATATATGAATTTTTTAACTTTAATGTGTGTTTTTAAATAACAATGTAGTTGATTATTAGAAATATATTTGATTAAAAACCGATTACATAATAATTCAAATAAATGAACGAACAAACACACATATATATATATATATATATATATATATGTGTGTGTGTGTATGTGTGTGTTTCTTCGTTTCTTATTTGAATTATTATGTAATAGGTTTTTAATCAAATATATTTCTAATAATCAACTACATTGTTATTTATATATAGATTTTATGAAAATTAATTAAGATACATTAACGAAATTGTAATATTTTTCAGGATCTTAATTGTTTCATATATATATTATATATATTAATAATAATAATGTATATTTGTGAATGTTTTAATTTAAAAAATAACATTTATTATTAATTTTTGTAGAGGAATAACTCATTTATTTATATATATATATATATATATATATATATATATATATATATATATATATATATATATATATATATATATATATGGGGGAGGGGGGTGTATTACTCCTTCTAAATGTATTTTGTATTTTATATTGACTCATTATTAAGACATATACATACAGTTAGTAGTAGAAAATGTAGCATGGACGAATATTTGTTCGCTTCAATAATCTAATGAACGGAGTATGCATTTTCCTGCAATATTCATTAATCAGACTCTATTTGTATTACTAAAGTTCATTGAATATGTATATATATATATATATATATATGCTCTTAAATTTTCCAATGTAGAAATTATTAATTCAGATCGGTACTACATAAAATATCAGTTAAATACATTAAGCAGTTAAAATTTAAATATCAGTAATGTACTTAATGTTAATTGATATTCATTTTATAGTTTTTCTTTGGATATTTTACTCATCATGGTACTTTTATCTTAAAATTATTTCACACTTTTTTAAGTCAATAATTTTTCTCAGTTTTATTTTTTCATTTATTATTAAATTTCATTCGTATATATACTCGTATATACACTATATATATATATTTTATATACATATTTAATTCGTGAAGACTCAACATTAATAATTTATAATAAAAAAAATATATATTTAATTTTCACTCATTACATTACGTTGACATTCATTTATTAAAATATAATTATAACTGAGTATATTATTATACAGTAATTAATTTTAATTATTAAATTAGGATATTTTACGTATATTGATTAATCAAATATTATTATTAAGTACTTGTTTATCAAGTACTTTTCATTTGTGTAATTTCTTAGAAAAATATTATAATAAGTTTTTCATTCAATTTATTAAATAAGAAATGTTAATAAAAATTTACCTTTTTTTAAAAAAACAATACGCAATCAGCTTAGTCAAATGTTTATTTATATATATATATATATATATATATATATATATATATATATATATATATATATATATGTAATTGTAATGGTAAAAAAATCATATTTATTATTGAGGAAATAAAAAATTTTTCTGCTTTATGCTATTTATATATATATATATATATATAGAGAAAGAGAGAGAGAGAAATATGGTCTTCTTTACAAGTATCTTTGAGACAATTTCTTCCAATTGTTAAAAATTTCAATATATCGTTCATATTTCAAAGATGAAAGTACGAAAAATTATTGAATTTCAAAGTAAAATTTAATAATTTTATCAGTCTTTATTAACATTCATTTTTAGATGGTATTTTATCAGTCGTATTTCACAAAATCTCATTGTACACCTAAAATGACATTATTACTTTTATGAACGAAAATCCATTACTTGTGCTTCAAGGAATCTGCTAAATTAAATTTTCAATTTTATTCTTTGAAATAAATGGTGTTTCCTGAAATTACCTCAAGGGAGATAAACATTTTTACATTAAATATTTTTCGTGTCAAAATGAATTTTTTTCTAATATAAATGATATCTTTTCCAGTTCGAAATATTTAATCGATAAATTTTTACTTGAATGTTCGCATTTTTTTACTGTAGTGAAAACAGATAATAGAAGCATTTCGCATCGCTGTTTTGTACATTAAGAAGTACTTAAGTGTAAATTAAATTGAATATCAATGAATGTAGATGAATATATTATCTTTCATAAAATTGGAATTTTCACCTTATTTTAATATATTACATGTGTAAGTGCGTCTATAACATTGTTTATTATTGAATATTAATTTTTATATTCTATATATTAATGGAAAATTGTATATATATATATATATATATATATATATTTATATGTATAATTACAAACATACACGACTTATTTACGTCTAAAAATAATTCAGCCTTCTCTCAATTATTTATTTAGAAATAAATTCATGTTAAAGTAACTAAATTGATAATTGTACTTTAATTGCAACTCTTTTCAATCAAAAATAATTGTGTCTATTCCAGAACGTTGTAAAGATTTTGAAATAGTAATTATTTTGTGTACTTAAACCTTTTGTACAATAAATGCTTAATTTCGTATAAAATATGTTGAAATCTGATGTTTCAAACTTTCTTTATTCGAATAATTCGTTTATAATTCTATCGTTCGAAAATATTCGTTTATAAAACTATTAAATATCTTTCAAAAATTGTTCAATGCTTGTAAAGCATGGATTATTTTTTAATAAAATAAAACATTTTTAGTTAATTATACTTTCATGAAATATAATATTCGTTTTATTATTTCTCTTAACGATTTGAAATATTTGGAGTTTTTTATTTTGATATTTTTAATACTGTTTAAAATTAATATATCTATTTTTGATTATTTTATATTTTTGTATAAAAATAGAATAATATTTTCATTCGTGATATATGAAAAAGATCAATATTTATTATTTGATAATCAAAAAATAATTTTACGATGATTATATGTCAATTTAATGCAATATTTTTTTATGAAAATATTTTTCTAGCTAAAAAATTCAATTATGCACCATCCATCTTCTTTTGAAGTGTTTTTAATCTGTCATCACTTATGTTGTAACACATGTTTTGTGTGATATATTTTTTAGTGACGAAAACATTTTCAGATAAACAATATTGAATGCATCTAATTATTAATGGTCTTTTTTATAACTCGAATAAAAATGAAATTTATATTCACAAAAAATTCACACATCTACTTCTATGTTGTAATTAAAATCAGTTTTGATTATAAATCTAAAAAAAGTTGAAATCGTTTCCTCTAATCTCTCAGTCTATAATCAATCTATCCCACGCTACAATATCCTGTTTCGAATGACAATTTTTGAACTCTTGTCATACTTTTTTTTTATCTCTTTATAAGGTATTAGTGTCTTTTTGTAAATTAAAAAGTTGTTTAGAAAATGCAAAGTTTAACTGTAAAAAAATCACATCTATTTATTTGTGCTATAATTTCACATTTGTTTACGCAATCAATTATATATATATATATATATATATATATATATATATATATATATATGTGTATGTGTGTGTATGTCCGTTATATCCATTAATTAAAGAATAATGTATAATATTAAATTCTTTTGTATATATACAATAATGTATAATTGATCATTGAGGTTTTTCAAGAAATTGAATCAATTCTCAAATCATTATTATTTTCTATTTAATTTGTTATATATTATAATAATTATTATTTTCTATCTTATAATTTAATTTTTATACTTTATTATTAGTTACTAACTTAGTTTATTTTTATTTTTGATAATTAAAAGAAAAGAATTTGATTTCAATTTCTTTTTATATTTATTTTTAAACAAAATATAAGTTCTAATTCTTTAAAATTTACTTAAATATTTCATATATACACAAACACATACATACGTACACAAACATATACATATACATACATATATATATATATAATCAATAAGATTTGTTTTCATATAAAATCTTGAAAATGTGTATTTTAAACGTTGGAATGTTAAAAAATATTTTTATCTCGTTGTTTCCGCTACATAGACAATTTTAATACAGAAAGAGCAGGTGAGATAAAAATGAGAACAATTTAGAAATAATGAATTTATTGCTCTTTCGAAACGGTTTCCATAAAGTCTTTTAGTTCTAAATTATATGTTTTGTTTCAGAACGTGACAATATTATCCTCTGTTCTTCTTGTTGTATAAGTTTCCTGAAGTTGAAATCCACGTTTTTCTTAGAATAAATGGATGTGTTGTCATTATAAAACGTTGTTTTATTAACGATTCGTTATTTTATTTTAACTTTGTTTATGAAACCGTGATAGTTTCAAATGTTCCATTATTATCATTTATTATTTAAACATATATGTAGGAAATGTATAAACAAAATTTTTGTGTTAAAATCACACAACGTCGTCATGAAAAAATATTATTTTTTTACATTTCAATTGAATTGTTTTGTTTTATTTTCGCTATGAATTTGTGAGTAATATTCTATCCTGTATCTTTCGTTTTCGCCTTAAAGTTGATACAAATTTTGGTGGTAATTTTTTGTGTGTTAAATAAATAATTTCTTTTAAAGAACTAACACAAGATTGGAAATTATTATAATCGTACTATTGTTGTTTTGGATTTAATTGTCTCACATCGATTTGATCATTAATAAATAAAATATGAAAAATAAATTTAGTAATATGTTTGTAATTGAATGATATGTATTTTCTTTATTAAAATATAGTCCAGTAGTTTCGGCAACTTTTCATATAAATTGTTATACAGACAAATTAATTCAAACTATTAGACAAACATATATTAAATTCTGCTGCTAAGTTATGCAATGTTATACACATATCACGGTGTATAACTATGAAAGTTTTACTGATATTCTAACATGAGCGTATGATATAATATGTTGCCGTTTTCTTTACATTGCATATTAAATCTCTGATAGTTGTACGGTTAGG
The DNA here is from genome assembly GCA_034766995.1 of Acanthacorydalis orientalis. Classification (NCBI taxonomy): domain Eukaryota; kingdom Metazoa; phylum Arthropoda; class Insecta; order Megaloptera; family Corydalidae; genus Acanthacorydalis; species Acanthacorydalis orientalis. The sequence goes on along the minus strand of CM068315.1, from coordinate 52,069,182 downwards.
ATTAACTCATCAAATCTTCATATTCTAGAACGACGATATATAATTGCAATGCGTCTCTTTCCCTATATTATATATCATTCCTTTATAGTTTTTTTTCTTCTTCTTTAGATGTACGTCATTTCGTTAAACTCTATTCAGTCCCCTGTTGCAATATATTCTGCCTTCTGTGGCTCTTGTGATAAAATTTAAAACCATAGAATTAAAATGCGTGTGTAATGGTATGGACTTTATAGGCACTAAAATGTAATGTCTATTTAAAAATGCTATTACTCTTGTCGTATTCAGAAAATTGCTCTATACGTAGGAGTCTCGGAAATTATGTTTTGTTTTCATTATTTATTATTCTATCTTATTAATGGCAGTGAACCAGTACTAACAAGATCTTTATTGTTATATATTTGTTTATAAAATTATTGATGCTAATAAAATTTGGGATATATTCAGTTTTATTATTATTATTATTTTTATGTAAGTTGAATATCCAACTCCCGTTTCATAGAACAAAATTTTGAATTAGTACAATGTGTTTATTTTGTTATTTAGTATTGAGTATATAATTGTTTGATTCTTATTTTAAAATCTGATACATTTTAACGTTCTAATCTTAGATAATTGATTTATTTTAAATTGCTATCATTTCCAGATACAGACAAGAATGTATTATTAGATTTGATAAAGGATGAATATATAAAAATAAATGTTATTAAAATGTTTATTTTTAAGGCAAAACAATTATAAATTATCACAAATAAATTCAATATCTGTTAACAATGAAATATATCCAAAATTTTTAGTTAATTTGATTTTTCATTTTACATAACTGAATATTATAGTTTTTTTTTTAGAAAAAAAATATTGATTGTTATATCTGTTTCATTATGTATTTAAATAAACAGTTAGTTTTAAAAAAATATTGCTTTATATTAAATACGAAATATTTAATTTTAATTATTTTTGTACTTTATTGAAATAATATTTTATAATGTCATTTTGTAGAATATCACATGAGTAATAAATAAATATATAAATTTCAAATGAAATGTAAACAAGTTATTGATTATAATATGTTTATAGAATTGTAACATAAATAGTCATAAAATTGGTTTTGTAACAACACATATATTTTTTTTCCAATAATTATAATAAAAACATTCGAACGAAAATATATCTGATAAACCATATACAGAAAAGAAAACGACACACATATACAACATAATAAAATTTAGTAAACGTAAAAATTCTCGCAAGACACCATTCCATACATTTCTTATCTTTCACTGTGAACTTAGGAAATATTCAGAGGTTGGTTCGATGGTATATACGTATCTTATCTTCTTATATATATTTCATAAATAAAGTAGATGTTGGCTACACGCCACCATCATCTTTCGTCGCTACGTTGAGATAAAGTCGTGCGAAAGTGTGATATTTGTAATAACAATTTGCCCAAGAGCGAACGCGAAGTAAATGAGGTCCTCTTCGTCACACCTTCTTCACGGCTTATGTACACCGATCTACAGATAAGATCAAAATCAAATTAAAATTTAGCAACGTCAGCCAGCCAGAGCTTACGTAACGGACGTTACGAGAATTTTGTTGCCACTTCCATAACGTAGATGTCTTTTTCTTAATTATTTCCGAATTTTCATGACATTCATCATCTGTTTTCAATCTACTTAAAAAATAAGTGTGTTGGCGTTCTGTTATTTCTTTACAATGGAACTGACCGTCATGGTTTACAAATTCGATTATAGTGTAACTAATTAAATAATGTATATATATATATATAAAGTTCATTTTTTAGAAAACATTTACATCATGTGTATAATGATTTCTTAGAATTTCATTACACCTGAAATTGTTTGCTATTAATAATTCATTTATATTCATGTCCATAACAAAAGAAGACCAACCTCTACTCATTTAAGAAAATAAATTATGTGCCTTTTACAATAAAATATATTCAGAACACATTTAATTTCATAGTTGTTTCAACACAATTACCTCTTATAAAATAAATTGACAGGTTTACAAAGAATACAATTGTCTTTACTGTTTTTGTCATAGTCAGTGTATTACAGACAATTGTATTTTATTATAAATATTAATTTTTAGAATAACTAACAGCATGTTTAGCATATTGGATGTTTTATCTTCAGTTTATAATATGCCAGTATTTATTAGAAGAAAGTATTATAATTGTTTTATAAGGTTATTGAATTTACATTTCCATAATATTGTCAAGTAACCCTATTGAACATAGATTGATTTCTTAATTGCACGTGTTGTTATTGTTTAAAATGAAATTTAAATTACTGTTTTCCTAGTTTGTTTTTATATCTGTGATCCCATTAATGTATTGTCAACGACCTGATCTCGAAATGAATCACCATTATTCAGGAATTCTATAGATGAACAGTAGATACTGTGGAAAACAGCACAATTAAGATTTTCTTGTCTCACTCTTGAAGTATTTTACTTCAAACAGTTTAGGCTCTTGGGTCATCTTCAAGTATTTTTTTGTATTCTTAATCCATCTTCTGGAAGCTAAAAATATCAATAATCAAAACATGCCCTAGCAGAATACTTCAAGAATAATCAATCAGGATCAGACCGAAAAAACACTATATAAATTACCATTATTATTCTTAGAAATTATAAATATTATTTTAATGCAATTACAAGAATTATCATTATCAAAATAAAATCACTATTTTTGTAAAAAAAATGATAAAAATGAATTAAACACATTGATTTAAACAGAATCTTGAAAATATCAAACAGTTAAAACTAATTTATATTTTAAATATAATATGAATCAAATAATACACAGTATATTATTATATAATAATAGTGGATTACTTGAATTTTTTAAAAATAATAATTCTGAACGTCTCATTTTTAAGTTGTGTGTATTCTCAAACAATTTTACTGCACTAATTATTTCATTTATTTGTAACGAGTTGTAAATTAATTTTAATATAAACTGTAAAATCTTATATAAATGTTGCTACACTAGAATGAATAAAATCATTCGAAAACATAATTACTTCACAACGCTTGTTTGAAATTTCAATTAAAGCAGATGAATTAATCAATAATCGAATTATTAAAATAAAACCAAACGTTTGATTAGAACTTTGCTATATCGGGCAAGGTTTGCGTTTCAAGTACGGTTCGTATAAAAAAGGTGATTAGAACATAAAATCTATTTATAAATAGATTCGACGAGTAAAAAAAACTATGGATTGAGGTATGTGGCGCAGCAGGTTTATGAAGCCACTTTCTATTAAGAAGGTCAGGGATTTAAATCTAAACTTTGATCGACCTGAACCTACGAATGAGGTTGTAGTATTTCTTGTTTTGTGATTTTGAGCAAACAACTCGATAATATGTTTTTTGTACCTATGTGTATTTATATATATGAAACAAGATATAAGTAACTAATTTAATCGCCTTTATATTAATTTGTAACACTTAATTATTATACAATAACATTTATGCTGACTATCCGTGTCAGTAGGAAATACATTAAATATGTTAGTATGTAGTTATACAAACATCCCTTACTCATCATCATTATTATTATAAGAACAAAATGCTGAGTGCTCATGTGTGTGCCTACAGAGTAGCACACTAATTATGCAAATTACTTAAACAAGCACTCGTACCTTGTTTTTGTTTGGAACGTATAACCATATGCTCATAATATAGCTGCTGACAAATTTTCAAGAATGTTAAAAATTCATTCACACATATACATACTTGTACATATCCTGCTATGTATGTGAATGTGAATATAAAAAAACCTGTGCGTTGTCATATTAAATACCCTTCGTCGACAGTATTTGCGTTATTTTCATCGTTGCAAAATTACTCAACAGCTCACTGGTTAAGAAATTGAAAAACCGTTGTTTTTGTTCCTTAACTAAACATTTTGCTAAAAAATTCTGTCTCTGACATTTCAACAGTACTACGAAGAACATTTTTTTTTTAATTAAGAGTTCAATACACCGTTTTTTGTGAGTTATTACTTCCACTGTACGAATTATAAAAATAAATAAATGGATATAATTTTAGTAAATGTTATTTAGTACATTCGTTTTTTTATACTCCATTTATAAAAGTACTATTTTAAAATAAAGACAGGTATTTAATAATTTCATAGAAAGATATCGGAATAATTATCTTCATAGATAGTAATTCCCAATACAAGTATGCTAAACGACCACTTTTCATAATAAACATTTTATCGAACCTTTTATTAATTTTAATTTACTTTGTCATTTAAATATATGCCTGTGCTTTGAAAAAAAAATGTAATTTTCTCGTGATAATGATGATATCAAATATAAGTTTGTATTTTATATTTTTTGTGTAATTAAGATTGTTACAAATATATTACTATAATCACTATAATCAAATAAAATATAAATTATGTAAATGTTTCTTTAATTGGAAATTAATTTTTTAAAGAAATAATTTAATAATGCCATTGCGTTAGATACGACATGATTAATTTGACTTTAAATCTATTAACAACAATGTTCAAACAGATATATTAAAATCGAATTGTAAAAAATTGTTAATAGAGTAGTTATAATCATCTGTGCATGCGTTTATTATTTATTAATAAAAAGAAAAAAAATGATAAAATCTGATACTAAATTAAGAAATTTGAGAAATAGTAAATATAATCAAATTAATAAAATGTCTTTTTATAACAGGTACTTGAATTATGTGAAATATGGAATAAACTCTGTGCACTCTTAATAAATTTATTTAAATTCATGAAAATGTAATCTCGAAGAACTGGTCAGTTTTAAAGTTCGTTGGTGAACTGATACAATGAAATATATATTTATATATAGTATCTTCTACCCTTTTCATATTAAAAATCCGAACACATACAAAATATAAATCATATTAAAATAAAACCTTTAGAACATAAATAATATCTGATAAAATCAACATTTTAAACATTCATTACTTTCACAAACAATCAGATAAATAGAGTAGAGGTGACAAAATGAATGTAAAGAAATGTCCAGTGTAAAAACGGAAAAACAGTACTGAAACGAATGAACGGTGAACGAAAAGAATTGTGTACTGTAGAAGTTTGGAAACAAATTATATTTTAAAATGAGTAAACGAGAAAAGACCTTCTCTCGTATAAATTAATAACGCTCGAGTTAATTCGTGTTTTATTTACACTGTTTGTTTTCTTGTCACGATTTGACACGGTACTTGTCGTCCGGATTCATTTTTCATTTATAAAATTTTATTTAAAATAATTAATATATAAAAAATACGGACGGTATATGTTTTCATTATTTTTGAATTGTATAATGATTTTATTTTTTTAATTGACCTTTGGAACAATGTGTAAAAGTATCTAATTTGACTTATTTGAAAATGAAATATATTTTACTTTACAAAACATTATAAAAATTCAGCAAATAATAATAAAATTATATTTACTTCCAAGTATTCTTAAATTATTTATATAAAAATTACTGATTGGCATATCGGGTGTAACTATTAATTTAATTTCATAAATATATTTTAAATAATTTATATATATATATATATATATATATATATATAAAATTTTTCCATTTACTTATTTTATTTTTCTATGAATAAATCTTTTTCGTTTTAAATGCCTTTAGATACTCAACAAACATACTTGTATAAATTTCACTTCCAATCAGTGACAATGTTTTACAATCATGATTGCTTATTGTAAACTGCAGTATATGTAAATGGTTTAAGTAATTTTATGTTACATTTTTGTAAAGTTTTAATCAAGACTACGGTCGTATGTACACAATTTTTCCCGGAATCGTTTTATATGTTTTTGAAATCCTAATGAGATAACAATCCTTCACAAAGTTTTTATGTAAAATCTTTACAAGAACTTTAAAACAATAATTAAGTTTGCATTTTAAGCATGACCGACAGATGTTTTAGACAAAGTTTTGTCATTTTTTCCGTCGTTTCATTTTCACAAAGCTGAATTTATATCACGTTTATTTTTTCAAATATATTTCTACTTTAAACATGCATTCATTTCTTAAATTGATGTAGTAATTTTTTTAATCGTTTAATCAAATCTTTGTTTAAATGATAATGTTAATTTATATCTTTTAGATTATTTTTTTGTTATTTTTTTTTAGTACTTGTCTCATGTATGCAAATATTTATAAATAACAAAATAATCTCTAATAGTTATATAAATCTGGTGAAATAATTTAAATATATTTTATAACACATTTATTTTTATTATAGTCGTATACATTTAAGTAGTAAAAACTTACAATCTTATTTTTGTATACAAACACGGCGGTAAAAATCAAGCTATTAAATATTTGGTTTCAAAAATAAGTTATTATTTTCAGTTTTATTATATATGAATTTAAACTTAACTTTCTATTTTAAAATGTTTCTGGATATTAAAATATTAATTTTATTTTTGTTTCTTGTTTTATCTTATTAATAATATTTTTGGCATATTTTGATTTCAATATATATATATATATATATACTAAGGAGCTTAGCCCCGTGCTCGTTGCGCTTGCCCTCTTCTCAGTTATAAATCTGTACATGTAACCAAATGAAACAATAAACATATTTTAAAACTCATTATGTCCTACATAATTATCATATATATATATATATATATATATATATATATATATACCTGTGTGTGTGTTAGTATGTCTATTAAACATGGCAGTAGATTATTTTTTGCAACCTTTTTGTTTTTTATGGATAAATACTATTTGATATATATATATATATATATATATATATGCGTGTGTGTGTGTTTATAATATTTATTCTTAGTAGGTGGTACAAAAAGAAAAAGAACGTTCTTTTTATTTATTGTTACCACATTCTTAACATTATTGCTTTAAAGTGCATGGATGCGAGAAAGGTTGGAAATTTTTTTTGTATTATAGCAGGAATATTTTCAACAGTATTTATTTAAAGAGCTCAAAGAAAACAAGATAAATTTATGTTAAAACTAAAATTTATATATATATATATATATATCACACATCGTCGTATCTGTGCACAAAGCAAAAAGTTTTGAAAAATTGTTCCGGATTTTTTTTTATATTTTTATTCTATCTGAAAACTGAACTCTTGAATCGTTTAACATTTTTAGTATTCGTTCAGTATTATAGATTTTTATTTTATGATTTTAATTTTTAATTTCCTCTTTGTACATATGTATCTGTTATATAGAAATAATATTTAATTGACATTTGCTTGAGTTTGATTCCTTATATTTATGGTTCTTAATCTTTTTAATATTATAAACCTCAAAAATTGTATTCTATTTTTGATGGTACTCTAGTCTTTCGTCCACCAATTAGATTATTATTAACATTACAGTTGTAATATATATATATATATATATATATATATATATATTATAAAATGAATGTTTATTATTTTTATTTGATTGATAATAAACTAGATATACAAAATTAAAAATCCTGTATTTGTTCCTGGATAATTCTTGAAATTTAACTAATTTTTTGTAGTTAAGATAAACACTCTCATTCTTCGTTATAAATGAACTTTTAATCAATATTTGCTTTTTATAATAACAACTCTAAACTGTCATAACCGAATAAACATGTTCATATCTTTATCACTTAATTATTTGTATCTATTTTGCACATTAATCTCATTTAATTAATTAATGGAATTAACCTCAAAATCAATAATATCAATTATTGATAATTTGAATTTAAAGCAGTATTGGAAAAGGTATCAATCTACCCTCCTTGACAATAGCGATTGTATCATCTGTTATTTTAGTTTTGTATAATGTTATTTTAATTTCAAAAATTTCTCTTACGAATATAATTTAGTTGTTAACGCGAAAGCTTATATCATATTATATAATTTGAACACTTAATTTTTACTGTAAAAGAAAGATGATTTATAATTGTTAAAATCCAAAGAAAATCACAACCTACAGTTAAAGTAATTCGACTTTAACTAGTCAAATTTCGTATAGAGAATTTCTTTTAAAAATGTTAATAGAATAGAAAATATTTATATATTAATTTATGTGTTGAAAATTTATTTATCTAAATTATATACTAGTGTTACTTTTTTAAATTTAAATATTTTTCATACAATTAAAAGATTAAACAAGTTTTTTGTTAATTAACTAACTAAAATGAAGTATATGGTAATTTATATACAATGTTATAAAAATTTTAATCACACATAGTTTTAAATAATAAACATGTAAAAGAATAGAAAAGAAAAATAACTATGATAATGAAAATAGCAATGGTAATATTATCTCCTATAAGGAAAAGAACGAGGATTAACTTGAATCTCATTATGATACATTCGATATCAAATTAAACAATATAATGTGTATAATACAATTGTTAGATCAATTTATTAATCCTGTAGAATTTATACATTTAAATGCAATATTCTACATGAGATTTGGGAAGAATTTTAGGAATAATTAATTGGTAGCTCGGTAAGCACGGAATATTGATAGCATAATATTATATTCACAACAAGAAATAATATATTTAGGTAATAACAGATAATACAATATTTAGAATTAGTTAATTATCTCTAAAATCCCACAATGAATATTATTCCATTTGAAGTGCTGATATTTCGTAGAATTATAATTTGGTTATTGATTATAATTCTACTTATAAATTGTTTTGTACATATTAATACAGTCTTAATATTTCTGTTAAAAATAATTCATACACAGTAGTAAATCAGTATACATTTGTTTAAAAAAATATGAAAATCGTTATTAATGTTTTTACTATAGAAAATAATAAGTTAAAAATGTACAGATTAATTACAAAATATTCAGTATTTAATTATTTACTATTGCGAACATTTTAACAAATTATAGTTTGATGTATTTTATGTCGTTAATTTGATCCCATTAAATGGTATTAGTATTTAATGACCACTGAAACGTTAATGTGAAGTACTAAATCAAATAAAAGAAAAAGCTTTCTCCGTAAAAAGGATTATTTTTTCTTTTTCTTTCTTCCAAATGTACAGTACATATCTGTAATTTAATTAATCATTTATTATTTTTAAACATTTTTTTTATTTTAATACTTTAGAAATATATTATATACTTTTCTTTTAATAACAAATTGAGATTTTGGGAATATTTATTTTTTTTTGGGAATGTAAATCATAAAATATAATATAAAACTTGAAGGAAAAAAAATAAATGAAATTTTAATTAATGGAATTATATTTTTTAAAATAATTTTACAGTTTATTTTTGACTTGCTTTAGTCACTGAATATACATCTTTTTATAAATTACCTTTTTCAATTTAGACATAATATTATTACAGATAATAAGATTGTTATTTATTCTTTTACATGATAGCTACAAAATGTAAAATACTTCATTTAAAAAATATTTCTCGTCGAGGAAAAATTTAAAGATAATGAAAAACAAGTAAAAAAATTGTTCAAATGTCATTTTACCATTTGATGTCATGTATTTCTGTTCGAGTTTTTCATTTCTTAAAAAGTTTTATTTATGAATTATATATTTATATATAAGGTCGATTATAAACATGTCAATTTTTTTAGGAAAATTTAAATGATTGCATGAATCTAATATAGTCTTGAAATGTGAAATTTTAGTTAATGGCGTTTAATGTGCACATTTTATGTACATTTAATTGTATTATTGCTAAACATCATGTGTGTGTATGTGTGTGTCTTCTGTACTTAAATGTATATATCACCGTTGAAAATATATTAAATTCTATCTTAATATCGACAGATAACGCCGCTCAATGGCTCCTTTGTACCTCATTAAAGGAAATCTATCTGCCATCGTGTACGTTAACTGTGAACACCCCTTGTTCTTGTATACCTAGTGCAAACGTTAAATCAACTTTAGATTTTATAGATGGTCGTAAGGTTCGTAATTACAACGGCGCCGACATAAACTTGTCGCAAAGTGCTTGCGGGTAATGGTCCATTTGGCCATCAACGTGGAATGCGCTCCTCGAAGAGACATATTATCCCGAAAACAGTCCCGAAGGGACCTCGCTACTCTACTATGTTATTGACGTCACGCTAGCCACCCGTCGGCCGTGTTTTGTTTTCACTGGTCACTTTGATCGTCTGTTAATGACATATTTGTAAGTTAATTTGATGAAGGTTTAATGTAACAAAATATCGTGTTGTATGCAAGTCTATTAATTCTACCGTATCACCATTGTGCTGTACTTGCTCTTTGAACAATTAGGCGTGCGTTATTAATAATCGTGTTATTTTCAAAAATAAACTACGTGGTCCACTGCGTGTTTTTTATTCGATAAGACACAACCGTACCAACACATATAATTTTATATGTGTATACAGCATTTGCATTACAGCTCGAATTAATATTGTTAGTAGTGTTTAATAATAATTATTAATTTAGTATTCATTAAATATATTTGCAAACTATCTACTCTCGACATAGGAAATTAAACAAATTAATTCATGTTGTAATAATTTACGATATTATATAGATTTATTAATAACACTAAAGATATTCACAATTTTTAAATAAAGTATTAATTATTTTTACTCTTGTTTTTTTTTTGTGTAATATATAAAAATATTATAATTATTTAGAGTTTCAATATACTTTTTTATATAAACTCATAAGTCAAGAATTTTAAAAGTAAATGTGATTCCATGAAGTTATTCACTGATTCTAAATGTTAAAGGATATAAATTTATTTTTTCCACGTTATGGCTGAATTGATGAAATTAGTGGTAGTAATTACAAGTATTTGAACTGATTTGTTTCAGTAACATAGATTTCATATTTTATATAATATAATCAATGGAACATATTGAACCATACTAATCTATTTCGTTGATATGAGATGACTGTCACAAACTACCGATCATATTTTGCAAATTCTATGACTTTATATAATCATTTTGGATTTATTTCTTACAACAAAATAAATTTTATGAATCTTTAATTATCAAAGCATCTTGTTGATATTTTTAAAAGATATTACAATGTATATCAAATTAAACTAATCAATTTGACGTGCCCCGATCACCACAAAAGGGTAAATAATAATTCAAGGATGTATCGTATATAAAATATTAAAAATGTTTATTCTCTTTCAAGAATAATCCCAAGAGTAAAATATTTATACATTTAAAAATATAATATGCATTTATTTTCTTATATATAATAATTTCAATACCATTAATTTTAGAATATTTCAATTTCTCACTAAAATTGATATTCACTTACATTTCTTTAACTTATACTTTTTTTATAATAAATAAAAAATATTTTTTAAACATTTCTTATAATTAGTTGAAAATGAATTATCATTTATTTATTATAAAAATAATTTGATCAATATTAAACCTTTCATGAAGAAAAAAGTAATAATTCATATAACTAAATATTCATATAATTAGTAATAATTCGTATAATAAAACTAAAAAGAAAAAAAACACTTTGAAATATAATATTTACAAGTTAATGAAACAATCTAGTTTCGAAATGCACATGTGTTTTAAAAAATTGCCCATTAATTAATCATTTGTCATTGTCAAATTATATGATATTCATGCATAATTCATCGTTTTATTTAGAGGATTGATAAAATGAATGCATGTCTTTTTCATGTATCGCATTATATAAATATATATATATAGAGAGAGAGAGAGAGAACAAGAGAGATTTATTAAATTATTTCATTTTTAATATCAAATATAAATGAAAAAAATATTTTAAAATTTAGTGTTGATGTTCAGTATAGTTAAATTTTAGATAGATGCATTCATTTCATATTTAAATTAGCTCTTCATGAATTATAAATATTATTTATCAGAATCCGCAGTCGGTTATGTTATATGCAGTATATTATATGTTGATAAATACTGTTGCATTGTATTGTTTGAGTAAAGAATTTCTCTTATTACAAGACTTTCTGAAACAATGGGTATTATTTTACACAGTAAAATTAATTATGTTTTGTATAATTACTTTGAGCGTTATTTTTTTTTGTTTATAACTATATTAACATTTTTAATTATAATGTATTATAAGATGAATAAATTGATTTCTTTATTAATGTTAACCATATTATTTCATTATATTTATGTAGTGCTAGCAAAAAAATATCACTAGTTTTTTTATTTTCAAATCAAATTTTAAAATGGAAATCAAGAAAATAAAAGGAATATATATATATATATATATATATATATATGTACATATATATAAATATATATATATATATATCACAAACAACAAATGAAAAAAAATATTGTAATTTCATTTGGCGTTCAAATAATATACCAAAAAACCTGTGATAAATCATGAAAAATTACTTTCAATGTACACATGTTTCTTTTTTTACAACGTTTGAAATATTTACACCGAATGAAAACAACCTGGAAATAAAAAAGAGAAAAATGGATTAAGAGCGTTTACATGTTCCGTATAAAAGC
>CM068315.1:51804161-52051661 GCA_034766995.1 Acanthacorydalis orientalis | reverse complement strand
GTAACAGTAGGAATCTTTTGAGAATATTCTAATAAATGCACATATTTTTTACTTATTTTAATATAAAACGCCATAAATGTTTTCGTAATTAAAACTTGTTTTAAAATATATATATTTATTTTGCTTTATGCTGAAGTTTATCCTTTACCACTTTTTTGTGTTAGTAATGATATTAGTTTTATTAATATTACGTGATATACATTATTAACATTTACTAAGTACAGTTGGCCATCAGTAACCTAAGTGGCGTAAATGGAAATTTATAAAATCAGTATAGCACGAAACGTGTTAAAATCTTTTAAATCAATTTAAATTCTTCAGTATCTTGAACTTTCTTTATCAAATTAAACAGCTTTCATCAAAGTTAATATTTATTTCTTGTGTTTTATACATCACTATGTAATTGAAATTATAATTAAGTTAAAAGTAAATTTTACCCAATTCAGAAATAATAACTATTCATTCATTTATCATGGATTTTTAAATTTTATCTGCTTATGCTTGTTCTTTGCAACTATATTATTATACGCATATCCTTATATATATATATATATATATATATATATATATATATATATATATAGTACCCAAATGAATACACATATATTTATCACCTATAGTAGTATTTCGTCGATCTACTATTTCGCCTTAGCGCGTCGAAAAATTGTATGGCGGCATTACAGCTAGGTTGGTTCTTCCTTTATTACAATATCTTTCATATCAGTGTGGATTTGAAAGCTGCCGCGCGCACTACCAGAATATATCTTTTGGTATCAGGTTCAAGCTATAAAAGGAATTGGCATGAAGAAGACGCGAGCTGAATACAGTGGCGGCGTGTATACGATAGTGATATGACATGTGAATTTTCTTTCTTATTTTTTTGATAATAATATCATTTATATGGTTCAATTTTCAGCTTGTGAAAGTTTTGCATTTTTACATATTTTGTTATATACACTTGCTACTTCATGCCATAGAATCCTCTTAGCTAGATACATAATCTAAATATAAAATATTTATAGTGTATACAACAGAATTTTATATAGGATACTGAAACATTTTTTAAAAAAATCTGATTAAAGTAAATTCATGTTGATAGTGTTTTCTGAAGATTGAAATCATTTGATTGTCAAAAAAAAAAATAAACGTTCATATTAACTAATATTTAATGAAATAAAAAAACACAGGAAAAAAATATATTTCAGAACTTAAACAAATTAAGATTTTTATTATAAATAATTCTAAAAAAATTATCATAAAGTTAAAAAGAGATATGTTTTAAAATATGTTAATATCTATTGAAACGAAAGGAGGTAAACTGTGTAGAAATATGATAAATATTTCTTGAAACAAAATTATATTAAAACATTCGCACAAAGAAACAATTTGATAGTCATTATTTCCTCGAATTTTATCTTCATCTTAATTTTAAATTGGGTATATTATGTATTTTTATTCATTTTATTCGATTGTAAATATTTTTTATATAATTGTGTTTTATATATTTTAGAAATTAAAAATTATGATAATTATTAATATTTAATTGTCGATTAAAAAAATCTTTCTCTCTATAAGTAAAAATGGGTTTTTTCTGTGATAATGACTTTTATTCATGTTCTGATTATCTAATAAGGGTTATTTACTATTACGTCATATTTATTCTGATTGGTTAATGGGCTATTAATATTTATCAAGTAATGATAGCAAGCAGAGACTCTCTTCCCCGCACCAGGGTCGATAACCAAAGCGAATAGGGAATGTAGCTCACTCGTATTATAAAATTATGTATTTTTTTAATAAAAAAAATGAATTTTCCTAATAATAATAAAAAAGTAACAATTTTATTTCTTTATTATCATAGAAAGTTTTACAAAAGTGAAAATATATGGAAGTATTTTTAATTTGTTTATATGTGGAAATAAATTATAAATATTAGTTAATGAGTAATACAAAGTAATGATAAACGAACTAAAACTTTATACAAAAGATCTGATAATAGATATCTGAAAATTTTGTCTTAATATACTAAAAATTTTGAAATGCTGTCTTTTAATAAATATCTATTTAATTTATCTATAATTATCTATGTCTTATGTGCAAAAGTGTACAAATTTATATTCAAAAGAATAAATGTCGTGAATTGTAACGATTTCACTTATAGCTGATATTTAATTTGTAAATTCTCTTATGTAAACCAAAAAATATTTAACTTGTTTAATGAACACATTAAAAAAAATATTTTATACAAAAAATTTAAAATATATTCTTATTAAATAAACACACACATATTATATATATATATATATATATATATATATATATCACGAGTGTGTGTGTGTGTGCGTGCGTCTGTACAAATATATATATACAGGTAATCCTCGTATAACGCGGAAGTTAAAAAAAAAGTATGCGGTAAAGTGATACATTGTACAGCCAGACACCAATTGCCACTTCCACCATTTTCTCATTTTTGCGATTATACATGTCTATGCACCGCATTCTGGAAAACTGCAGACCGCGTTATGCAAATATTACTACAATTTGTGAACCACGTTATAAACGTATCGCGTTATATAAAGGTTACTAGTATTTATTATGAAAAAAATTCTGTCTTATAAGATTTCATTTACTATAAAAGTTATAAATAAAATTCTAAAATAAATTAAATAAATCAATTTCTGACCAGGGTCAAGTTTAGGACCTCAACATCAAATATGATATCTGCAGATATTTCCATAAAGTTTATTAACTTGTTTCTGTTCAAATACTAAACATACACTTCTGTAAAATATCAGCTTTCAATAATATATTATAATAGATTATATTTCGTATTTGATGTGAGTGGACTTAGAGCCTGGCCGGAAATTGATGTCTCTACGTTATGTTTCTAATAAATAAATTTTACTTCTTTGTATTAATGTGTTTATTTTATTAATATTATTTTTGTAAATAATCTTATATTAATTAAAAACTTCTAAATGAATAAATTAACAATATATTCAATTAAAATCAAACTAACTTTATTAGGAATTCTTTGAATGAAATGAATGCCTCTGACTATTAATAAGCTTCAATTATAAGTTTTGCAGTAACATTTTATTATTAAAATAAAGTATCATATTTCATATAATTTTAATTTTAAATATATATATATATATATATATATATATATATTAATAATTTCAGTAGATATAAACTTAAATTATTTAACGTCTGTTCAAAATAATTGTAAATTGAAATATAATTTTCTACAACAAAAAACTATATGTAATAAAATGTATGTTTTCCATTACATTCTAGTTAAAGATCTTGTTAATCCTAATAAAAGTGAATAGATTTGTTTTCATCAATATTTAGTTACAAAATACCTTTTATATAAACAATAGCACTTGTTCACACTGACATTTTTTGATCAAAAATATTCAGTAAATTATTATTTATTACTTTCAATCGTCGCTCTTGCAAATTTTGATGTAACGTCATCATTCTCAGAGGTCCGAGGTATATGAAAATGTTTAAAAAAATGTTTTTCTGGATAAAAATAAAAGATTTTTCTGAAATATGACAGAAAAATATATTAGTTTAAATTAATATTATGTTTTTTTTTTTTAAAAAAATGTAAAATAAGTGAAATATTTATGTTTTTATTATATATTTTAACAATTAATTAATTATTTTTCAATGATGTGTATTATCAGAATATATATATATATATATATATATATATATATATATATATATATATGTGTGTGTTTGATAATGATTTACTTATTAGTTAAGATTTTGCGGAAAACATTCTAGTATTAACATAAGTCTAATTTACGGATTGTACTTTGTATTCGAGACTAACATTGTATACAGTCGGTCGTAAAACCCTATGTCTGCTATTTTGATGAAGGGTTTTCATGATTTTCATTAATTACTCGAGGTGAATGGTAGTGCTGTTTTAACACCATACCTTAATATTAATGTTTTCATACATACGCTTCATTATTAACAATGTTCCGTAATTAGGTTTCGTAATTTGCTGCTACAAAAATGGTAGCATATTCTAAATTACACATAAAAATCTACCAATCTGTTACATTTGTATCCGAATATTTATATGATATTTAAAAATATATTCGTACCAACCTACTAACTTAAATTATTTTGATTAAAAGTTTTCGCTTTTTTAATTAAAAAAATGTATATTTAAACACATTTAAAATTAAACATTTGAATATTAAACACATTTAAAACACATTTAAAATTAATCTGTTTTTACTGAAAAATTGTAATTTTTGTTATCATTCCGAATACCTCTGAAACAATTATTTGACAAAACATACTTTTTCAAAGGGTGTAATCAGAACATTAATAAATTTATGATTTTCACTTTTTTGATTACTTCTAAACTCTTCGGTTTTAATAAAAATTAAAGTTACTTATTTGTAGATAGTATATTTTAAAAAAGTTACAAAATTATATTTATTAAATTATAATTATTTATTTACTGTAACTGTAATTTACTTTATTTCGATCTTAAATTGTCATTGTTATGGTTCATCAAACATAAATATTTCATAAAATAAATTTAATTAGACAGCTATTTACACTAAAATTTAATTATTAAACTAATTTATATGTATGTACATATATATATATATATATATATATATATATTATTGTTTATTTTGTCATTACCAATTCTTTGAATTCTGTTCAGGTTTTCATATACGTTTTCTGTGAAGTGTTGTGTCATTATTTGTTGAAAATAAAATTGAATGAACATTATAGTGAATCATTAAACTTTTCATTCTTGTAATTGTCTGTACTAATTACAAAGAATGGTAATAAAACTGTAGTTATCAGAGACAATTGAACACATGTACAATACTTTAATAATGGACCGACAGTCAAAGAAAAACAAACATGTTGCGTTAAATTATCTTTTTTTCTGCACTTTTCTAAATGAAGGTTTATACTAAAGATTTATTTTAAATGTTAAATGGAACAAGCATGGTCATTTAATTTTGTATTCTAATATTATATGATACATAAGATATGCATGAATATATATATATATATATATACACACACAGAAACACTGCTATTACGCGGTAGTTAAATTCCGGAAAAATGTCGCGTTATAAAAATCGCGTTATGCGAGACTGACACGTACAGATAGACATTAACTTGTCACTTCCACCACTTCATATTTTTGTGATTTTATATGTTGGTGTCGCGGTGTGGAAAACTGCAGACCGCGTTTTGCAAGGATTGCTATAATTTGTGAATCATGTTATACGAAAATTACCTAAAAAAAATACCTGAATATATATATATATATATATGCTAATTTTATTTATTAATTTCCGTATTATCATCTAGTCAAAGGTGAAATTAAAAACGTACAATAACATATTTGGTTTTATGTAAAAACTGATTAATTTTCAATACCACAAAATATGTACAAAGAAAAAATAAACAGTAATTTCAATTTATTTTTATTATATTTTGTAATTATATATATATATTGATTTAAGAATTTTTTTATTTAATTGAACAAAATTTTGGTTTGAAATCAATCTACTGAATATACCATTCAAACCACAAAATAATGGTATGTCTAAGTCTGACGAATCTTAAAATATTGAGTGATCACATTATCGTACCCTCCAATATGGTGTGGTGATGAATTATAGAAAATTTAATTCTTAAAGGAAATTATTGCACCATTGATTTTAGAAGGAATATATAATTCAATAAAAATATAAGGTATTTTTAAAATATAAATTGTTTTTATACACGTTTAACACAACAAAATGACTCATAAATTCAATTGCATTTAAATAGAAATTTAATTTAAATCCGTACGAACATAAAAGTTTATAAAAATAAATAATTTTACAAAATATGAAAGAACTATATCATGTTATGAATGTAAAAAAAATATAAAACTTATGTCAATACAAGACAATAATAACTGACAACAATGCGATTAATTATTACTATTTTATTTATGTAGATGTGTCTCTTTAAATCATATTTATATTCCGGTTATTTATATAAATAGATTTTTAATACATTTACATAATCACAATTTATTTTACTTCTAACCTGTTAGTTGTAAAACAAATTGTATTTAATTCAGTCTATTTTTCTGTAATATTTAAAATCTGTTCTCAAATCTTTTTCCAAGTAAATAATTTATAAATATTTTACTGTTTATATTTTTTTTACAATAACAGTGATACCAAAAATTACTTATACAAAGCTAGTGTATATAACATTTATATACATGCAGAATTACAGTCTGTGTCGAGTAAACTGTTGAACTTTATGTTAGGTAGAGTGTAAATTATCACTTTAAATAGACATTGGCTAGTGTACTGTAAAACCCTCTTTGAAATCACGGTCCCTATTTTCAACAGTGTATTTAAAATAGTCGAGTACATGATTTGATGTATTTGCGTATGTGGAGTATATATATATATATATATATATATATATATATATATATATATATATATATAAATATATATACATATAGTTTAAAGTCTTTTAATTATAAAAAATTAAAATATTCAAAAATAAAATTATTATTGAAAGTATATGATTGTTTGATTCACACTTAAATTAATATAGTTTGAATTTGTAATTATTTATATAAAAAGATCTATTCAGATATAAACTTATTAAATATATGCAGTAGATAACATATAACATATGTTATATACTGCTATATAACAATATAACATTTGTAATTAAATGTGAAGTAAGAGTTTAATAAATTAATTCATGCCGTTAAAAATGATTAGTTGTAATCCGTAGTATTAAGTGGGATTCTATATTTGGAAATATATAAAGGTATAGAATGTATAATTATTCTTTTCAGGTATTAATGAATAATTATTCTTTTCAGTATTGATAAAAAACTGACTATACTTTAATAGTTTTCCAAAAACTTGAGGAGCTTAATATTAGTTCATTGATTTATATTCAATTACAGTAAATATACTTTATATATATATATATATATATATATATATATATATATATATATATAATATTTAGAAATATAATTTTCCAATTTCTAATCTGATTGGAGAAAACATCTTACTATATAATTTACTTTCTTTTAATACTCATTTTTTACATAATGTAAATATTTCTTTCTTGTAAAACTATCTTATATTACAATTCTTTTATTGAAAACATAACAATAATTTTAGGCTTAAGACAATTAATGTTTTTCTCATACCTGTTATCAATACCCATTTCTCTAACTTTATTCATTGTATCGACACACTATAATTTTCCGATAACGTCCACAAGGCGACTGTTTTGCAGATCTTCTTGTTTTCCTTAGGTATTATTGTATTATTACACAGATAGCAAGCGGATGTATCGTTTTAAACGTATCTTCACGCATCTGACCGCCTTTATGTAGAGCAATAATAGCGATATGATCTTTTTGTTGCCGCAATCCCTGATTATTCAATGTATACAGTTCAACTGCTTATCTCTGCACGCACATAATTGAAGACTTTGTACGCCTTCAAGTAACCAACTTATTTTTTTGCTTATTTCTAGTTTTTTAATTTTGTACACACCCATATATATATATATATATATATATATATATATATATATATTCATGGAAGTTTCAGGGTGTGCATATACAACATGCATTTTTCATTAGTTTTAATTATTTTTTTATATATAAATCGATATAAAAGTTGTTCATTAATATAGAATGATCTTGACTTTAAGTTATTATATATAAAATTAAATGTATTTATTTTTTTAAACTTACTTTCAGTAGTGAATAGATCACTGATATGTTGAATATTTATATTTTTTGTTATAAGGTAGGATTGATAATTATTTATAATTATCATTCATGTTTTCGCTAAATTTTCTTGAAATCATTCAAAAACTATTTAACTAATGAAAAATATTTTTTTAATTCTACCAAAATATATTTTTAAAAAATCTTAATATACTATTATTGACTTTTAAATCTGTTTATCTCCTTAAGTCAGCAAATTATCGAAATATACATGCAGTTTATTACCTCAATTAAGGTAAATATCAGTTAATATCAAAATATTTACTATATATATTAAAAGTACTACGCAATATAATATATATTCTACGTATACTAAAATAAAATGTTTATTCAGAGCGAAATAAAAAGTAGTATGACATAGTGACTTAAAAAAGAATCGAAATCGTCAAAATGGTATTCGTTGAGAATTAAAATTGTGCTTCCTTTTGATTGAACACCGTGACGCACCAAATTAAAAACATATCTATTTATTTATTTGTCATACATAGATACATATATATATATATATATATATATATATATATATAGAGAGAGAGAGAGAGAGAGAGAGGAGATATATAAAGAGAAAACAAATTTACCACATACATAAATTCTCATTTAATATCCTTACATTTTTTTAAAAAATATATTCTGAATAATATAATTATACCCTTGCATTTTTTCCCAAATTAATTATATTGACTGGCATATAAGTAATATATGTTAATTATAAAGTACAGAGAAGTATAATTCACTAATTTAAATAATTATAAAAGCTTTTAACAATAAAAAGATCCTCCAATAAGGAATTTCTTCTTGGAAAATATGGTAAAAATTGTGTATTTAATGTTTCATCATTCTGTTATACTTTCATATCATATCAAATACTATGTACGAGTGTATATATATATATATATATTCACTCGTATGTATGTGTGTATATATATATATATTTTCAAGTTAAATCATATAAAAGTATAAATATGTGAAAACATCATTATTACATGTAGTATGAAAACTGTTGATTTTTATTCGTGTTTGAAAATTACATATAAGAAGAGTTCAATGCAAAAATATGAATATCCAAAGAAGATAATGTTTTGAAAAAAACTTCTTTGCCATTGTTGACGTTAATACTCCGCTGTCACTGTACTGCTCAGACGTATTGAGTTATATCAGTACTATGTCCTATATCTGAGTTCTGCATCCACGATATCGAGATTGTATGAGCCAAGCTGCCAACAGCTTACATTTTTATATCTTCAATATGTAACTTCAGAGTTGTATGTTATGAAGTAAGGATAGTAGTATCATTATTTCTTTTACTATTTATATTCGGCTTTATATATTTTGTCAATAAGTCTTTTTATTTTTTTCTATTGGTTTGGAAGAACAGTTTTATATCTCACTTGTGAGATTATAAAATCGTTTAATACATCAACATTTTATTTATGATCATTATTTATTATGTTTTTGAAAATTCATGTATTTGAAAACTTTAATTGAAAATAAATATATGTGTGTTTTATTATGCACTAGGATAATAGATCAAAACATTACCACATGTTTGTTAATTTTATCTCTTTATAATTTTATATATATATATATATATATATATATATATATATATATATGCCAATTATAAGAATACGTTAATATTTATTTCTCTTTGCATTTTATGATTTACATAATGTTAATTATGATTGAACATTCTACTTGAAAGTAACATCAGAAATCAAAAATATTAAAAGATAAATATATTTTATATTCTTAAAAGCCTTGCATTCAAATACATTTATTGATTATTTCCATTTTTAGTTTTAAAACACGTGTTTCTATAAATTGAACAGAATTAAACTTATCAAAAATTATTTTATAATCGTAACTAAAGAATTCACTTTTTAGTTAACATACGTTATAGAAAATTATAAAAGTATAATATTCAATAATGCAATATAATATATATATATATATATATATATATATATATATATATATATAATTCAATAACAAATCTATTATTTTTTAATTTACAAATAGAATGAGATAACCAACCATCACTGTTAAAATATAAAGAATTTTCGTATGAATTTGTGTGATTTTAAATTAATTTATTTAATAGTACTGATCAAAAATATTTTATTATACTTATAATTTTTACAAATATATTTATAATGAAAAGTATTGAAATACATTTAATTAAAGATTAAAAATATATTTAAAATTAACTACTTGAAGAAAACAGAAATGTAAAAGCTTTTCAAATTATGTAAATTCAGCTATCCCATAAATGCAACTGAAAAGAGAATTTAAAATTAAAACGAAAGATTTATTTTTCTCTTGAGTAGTAACGATTGGAAACGATATCAGTTTTCATTACAATTCTATCAATTCTTTTATGTACAAAGTAATCAATAAAGTTTAAAAATAGGGCCGTTAAAAGTATATTTAATCGATTTTATTGGTATTTTCGTTGTGTTTCTTTTATCGGTGATTTCATTAAAAAACAATAAGAACTAATAGTGATAAACAAGTTCAACGAATATAATATCAAATTTATTATCCTTTTATATCGTTCTTTTATTACTTGTTTATATTTTTATATTAGCTTTTAAACTTATTTTTTTTTATGAATGGAGCAGAGACAGCACTTTCCAGTTAAACTCAAATTTAAGACTATTTAAATTTGAAAATAATGTAATCTATAAATAATAATAATATAATCTGTTATAAAAAAAATATCAAAACTTCAAATTTCAAAAAATATTTGATTATTTGTAAAGAAAACAGGTCTGAAACTTTTTCAAAACGTTTTGTATATTTCATATTTTGTGTGTGGTTTTAAATTGAAGCTTGAACTGAAATGAATGTCTAGCATGTAAGCTTATTTGTGTTAGTAGATTACATTTTATTATTTTTATAAAAGTTTACTTTATAAAAGAACTAACAAATATTTGTTTATTCACTTGTTTAAATGAAGTACTTTCAAAGGTAAAAAAACAATCTATTTTATTTATTACGATATATAAATCACAAATTGATATATAACATCAAACGTATATATATATTTATATATATATATATATATATTCAATAATTGTTTACTTTGAAATTTATTAAGTATGTGTAGACAAATTGTTTTTATACGAACTTATAAATACTATATCTTTCAAAAATATTCCATTTTAGTCAAAGTATGATATAAAATAAATAATAATAAAAATATGCACAATATATGCACTTTTCCTCAAAGTTCAATATAAATATATTATTTTTCAATTTGAAATTCCATTTTCAAACGATAATTCCTTTATAAATTTATCACTACATGCATTTCAGATCAGTCCGTCACATTTCAATGCAAATGTATTCTCTTTGTGAATACATATGTTCAGTGTAGCGATAGTAGTTCATTTTCTAGTACTAACTAATATCTGCATTTGAATTTGTTTCTCTTTATTAAAATTAGAATGTCGTGTTCGCAAGATAATTTTCTTTTCTCATATTAAATACATTCAACTTTTTTATTGTCATGTATCACAGATTCTTGAATCGACTAGATCAACATGAACATGTAAATGAGACAGGTAACTGTGATAGTGGGAGCAAAATGTATACGTCATCGTGCTTAGGTGCCGTGCATTGAGTCGGATCGACTGCCTGTCTACAAAGGGCAACGAACCCACATTCAGCAAGTACAGTTACGCGGCCAGTTTACCTCCGTCCCGTCTCTCGTACTGTCTGATGTTTTATCTGTCGGTCCAATATTCCACATATGGTTACAGTTGTCAAATACTTACAATATTGATTTATACACTATTCAGTTTAATAATCTACTGCCAAAGTATTCATTATAAAATATCAATTGTTTTATTTTGAAATTAATTCACAACCGTTAATTTATTTCGAAATACGTTTAATCATAATTTTAGTTAAATTATCTAAAACTTAAATCATTTATCAATTACAGTAAAGTCCTTGTAGTAAGGTTTTTCTATAGGGTAATTCAATTTAGGCTTCTACATGAAAATATTAAAAGGGGACGCAAGCGTTAAGAAAAGACATACTATTTTGTATTTAGTATTTTAATTCAATTCAGTACTAAAATATAATTGGTCTAAAATACTAAATGAGGGATAGCATGTTTTTTCTTTACGTTTTACATTTTTGACAAGTCGACATTATTAAAATGCAGCCCCAAAAAAACACTTTAAAATGATATTAACATGAACACGATGAAATAATACTTTCAGTAAAAAATATTAAGGTTAGAATTTAGAAGACAAAAAATACAATTATTTGACTACCAACCTAATAGTTATATAATTTTTATTCACATTATATAAAAATTAGTATTTATTTATTACTAACGACTCTTGAGTTATTAACAAATGTACCAAATACACCATACTGTTCGTTGAACATACATTGTTTAATTAAATATGAAGTGACTTATAAATAAATATTAAGAAGTATTTTTTGTGTACACAAAATTCAATTAAGTATCTCTCTCTCTCTCTCTCTCTATATATATATATATATATATATATATATATATATAATCAATTTAGAATTGTGTAACATTTTTTGTTATTATAAAATATATTAAAAAATTTAGAAGTAGTAAGACTTATTTAATTATATTCTAATGAATTACAAAAAATATTGTACAAAGGTTGTCTACTTATTAAAGCTTTTCCCAGTATACACTTATAATTTTGTACTACTATTACATATATTGATGTTAAAACATATGTTCTTTTGTGACTGAATTATTATACTTTTTTATTACTGACTGGCCCTACCTAATTAATTGATTAACATTAGAAGCTATAGCGTTGTATCAAACAATACACATTTCAGGACATTACATACGAATATATGAAAATCATATAATCGATAAATAGAAATGTCATTTGATTCTACATGTTTCTATCAGTATGTGTGAATGTATACACATTTGTAGTATAGAATTGTGTATGTGTGAAAATTTGTTAATTATTAATTACTGTACCTTTTAAACAAAAAAAAATAACGGTCACTGAAAACTGTCAGATAGTTCATATTTGATGATGCATAATATATGTGAGATAATTTTGTTTATTTCTAATAAAAAAATGAATAACAATTAATTATAAAAAATATTTAGTATTATGAAATGATGAAATGCAATATAAAATTATGTTTATAACAGTAAAAGATATTAAATGTTGACTATAAATAAAAAATTAATATAAAATCATATAAAAATATCTCTTGTATCAACTTGAAGTAGCTTGATGTTCTATTTATTAATATTTATATATATATATATATATATATATATATATATATATATATATATATAATTATATGTTAGGTGTATAAATTAATTCGGTGTTTTTTTATCGAAAATGAATGTTTATGGAAAGATAAAATACATTTTAATACTCATAACATCCCCATTATTCTATATAACTTTGCTCTATTTGTTGGGTAGCTGGTTCTCAGTTGGATCTCTTCTACTGTTATAGAATTTTTTGCATGTTTTATGCGTTACAACAGTTTTCTTCCAAAGTTGAGCAAATCATTTCCGCTGCTTCAGCATCATTTATTTCAAGTGGAATGCGAAATGTATGCAATGCCGTATATTTTTGGACACCATCGTGTTCACTACTGTTCTGTGAGGTTATGCTAACTACGTGGCCAAGATATATAGTGTTTTTGAAATGTTAAAGTTGTCACTTAAAAATTAAAAAAACATCTAGAAAATATTTTAATTTAAAACAGAATTCTAATCGATTCAGTTTAAAGGCACCGAAATAATTTGTACATATATATTGCATATATATATATATATATATATATATATATATATATATATATGTATATATATGTATGTATGTACAATAATTTTTATTTAAACATAACATTAACTCATCTGTTTTATATTATTTTAATAAGTTTATTCAAAAATATGACATTTTCGAACCGTGCAAAAATGAAATAAAATAATGTGCATAAACTAAATAAATTTTCACATTTAATAACAATTATTTAATAATTATTAAATCGTACACTATTTACTACAAACCGACCAGTTTTATTTTTTTTTTTACATTGAATCAAAAATAATATCATTACATTATTATTATTATATCTGTTAATTAAATTTTCTAGTTCATCATCGAAATGTTAATACATCATCATCAACAATAATTATCGTCAATCTCCCTGTTTAATGAAAAGCTGTTCATAATATGCACAGTTGTCATTGTATTGTATTGTCGTATATAACATTATTAAATTCTATGCAATAGGTTTTTCACTTGTATTGTCTTCCATTTGGTTCTGTATAAATTTATGCTTATTGTATTTCGTAGTCACATTCATATATATATATATATCGGGGGGGGGAGTGTGTGTGTGTATATATCTCTCTATGTAATATATATATATATATATATATATATATATATATATATTGTTTACAATTGTATACATATGATTGAAATTGAATCCAATGAAAGCTTTACTGATATTATTGATATAATGTATGTGCTATATATATATATATATATATATATATATATATATATGTAATCGTCTATTATTACTATTAAATTCAATCTTGTAATTATTATTAATCCATATTTTATATCATTTATTTTCTTCATTTCAGTATTTAGTTATTGTAACTTATGCACTAAAATTTATATAATAAATAACTATGAGCGAAAATAGTTTTGAATTAAATAAAAAACTTTTGTAATTTATGTTCAATTACGATAATTAATTTGATATTGTATACATGTCAATATAATATGTATTTACAAATATCCGTTAATACTTTAATACTCACTTAAAAATATGTGTTAAATGATTAATTACAAATATTATAAAAAAAAAATAGAATGTATAATATTCACTGTGTTGTTGGAATTCATGCTTATAGAAAACTTTTTCTTTTAGAAAACTGTATTTTTCCTGTTAATAAATAGAAGTACTATATATTTATGTCTTACTATGACTCTAAAAAATTAGAATGACTAAAATTACTACTGCAAACGGAAAAAAATATAAACTTATTCGATATTTTTTTATATATTCACTTTTTAAAAAAATAAAATTAATCAATTTCATGTGTTGCACAGAACTCAAATAATTTAATCATATTTGACTAAATTCGGTAAAATTAAAATTGACCACTACAGAATTCAGTAATATCTGCTTGATTTGAGTAACAATCCCATAAATTATATGATAGACGGATCGATTCCTACAATTTATGTATCTTTTCTTACCGGTTTTATTCATGTCTGTTAAACACCTATTTGTTTTTTTTTTAATTATAGTAAATAAAGGATTTTAATTGTATAATTTTAATTTCATTAAAATTTAAACGATAAATTTAAACGAAAAATTCAAAATTACTATCTACAACTTATATATACTGAATCATAAACAGTATTAATCAAATCTACATAATAGTTGATGCTTATTATACAATGCACAAATACACAGTTGCAAATTTTGTTTAATATGCAATTCTTATGAATGATTCATAAATATTATTCAGTTTGGAAATTTATATTAATATTTTTTTAGAGAATAACTTCTAAGATGTGTGTACATTGTTAAAAGAATCAATTAGATATATAGTAATCCTTTTTTTATTTATAGTACGTTTATCTCGTTGATAATCGCAGTTTTATGTAATAAATTTGTAATTCAATTAAAAGTGAAAATGATTGAACAATATAGAAATAACGTATTATTATTTTTAATCAGTAGTAATTTCATCTTAAAAATCTTCTAATATTTATATTAATATTTATACTCAGATACAGTTGTGATTGTGTAGATTTATTTAATTTTCAAATCGATTATAATCGATCTGAAAAAGAAAGAAAAAAAAACAATTTGACGATTAAAAATCTGCATGAAACGCCTATTCAGTTACAGAATTATCAATAATTTCGAAACACAAGGGTAGCAGATAAATGACTGTTATAAATCACATTAGATTAACACAACTGTGTATTTAATATCCGTTCAGTATTCAGCTTGGTCAGCGCAAACAGGAATCAGTGGTCAATAATTCACAAACATAAAGAGGGTACATTTTACTTACATGTAGCCAATAATTTCAAATCCGATATTTCGCTTTCGTGAGTTATTTCGTTTGGTAATTCCAAATGAATACATACATACCTATATATATATATATATATATATATATATATATATATATATATATATATATATATATATATATATAATGTTTTATAACATGGTGAGACATGTCCGTATATTATCTGAAAAACAATATAAGTGAGCAATGTACAGTGAAAAACTGTACATGTTGGATTAAATGTCAATGGACCGAAAGATTGAACTCGAGTCGAGTAAAATTTGCAGTATCAGTAATTCAGCATTAAATGTATATATATATATATATATATATAAAGAGAGAAAGAGAGAGAGAGAGATTTGTAAGTTACCTTTCAGACTCGTTTTTAGAATATCTTAATATTATTTATTAAACATTTTAATAAATTTTTATTATGTTAATTCTTAAAGTATTCAGTGAATCCAACTAGATTTGTTCCGGTTTTTAATCGAGTTACAGACTATGTACAAGTTTAAATATAATTAAACAAATAAAATGTATTTTTTTGTACACTGCACTGTCTTAATTTGTATATTTGCATATGAGTGAAACATAATTATATCAATTATTTAAATAAAAATCAGAAGTTTCTTTACAAAATAATTCGTATAGAATACTACTCAATGTCATTTCAAAATCTGTTCGTTTTATTATTTAGGTAATTAATTTCTGAATAAAAAAAAACATGAATTAAAGTTTCTATTTTATGAACATACGAATTTTTATCGGTCGCAACTAGTTTCTGTTCTGGTACCATCTTCAGGTAGTTACAAATAATTTTACTCTAGCACTTAACATGCATTACTTATCTACTGATAAACAAGTCGTGTGATTTACGAAAAAGAATACCACTAAGACAATAGTTCAACACATGTAAAACAAATAATTATTCTTTTAAATTGTTAAATATTTGTTCTTATTATATTTTAAAGAATTAGTTTTTGAATTTTAAAATTTCTAGTATATTTTTTTTTTAATCAAAGACATGCACTTATTTTGTATGCCATATAAAGAGATTTTCTTAATCTATTATACATTTTGTATAAACAATCTACAATTATACTCAAATAATTAAGGCCAGAATGAAATTTAATAAAACAACAAAATTATGTTTAGAAATTTAAAAAACGTGCATCGTATCCGAATGAAGATTAACAATTGTGTTATGTTTAGTGTATTTTTATTTTAACGAATCTTTTTACCTGTTATATAAAAATTACATTTTTTAAATTTTTCGTTATTATAATATTTTGGTATTTACTCGAATTATTTACAAATTAGTTATTTATTTTTTTAATTATTTTCCGGAATTTAAAAAAATATAAAGATAATATTAGACTTGAAAAATCATATAAGAGTATTAGTTCTCTGTTTATTAATTTTTCTCTTTCTACTTATATTTGATTAATTATATATACATATATATATATATATATATATATATATATATATATATGTGTGTGTGTGTGTGTGTCGAAGCCTCTGTATATGTTTTTGTATGATTAAATAGAGAGTCGCATATTAAAAATATTTCCATTATCAGATTAACGAGTTACCTTCATAACATTTTGTTATCACGTTTTCTGTTCAAAATTAATATATCAATTCCAATTTCAATTACATTTTAACAATGGCGCATACATTGATTTTAGATGAATGTATTGAGTGATTTATATTAATACAATATCGATAATGTATTGTTTCTACCAGGAATTTGGATATGCCATAAATGTAATATTGTTAAAATTGAATCTATAACAGCAAATGTACATTGCATTACTGGATATGTTCACATTTCGATTTTACAATTTATCTACTGTGTAGCATGTCATATGGTCGCTGAATTGTTACTTGTGCGTACTGTTCAATGAATATATATATATATATATATATATATATATATATATATATATTGTACCGCTGAAAATCTAGTTTTAAAAATTATTTCTCATTTTTTTGATAACTGTTTTATTTGACATGACATTGTTAGTCAAATTAATTGAATCGAAATATCGTATGGAATGAAATTACTAACAAATATACAAATAAAAAATGGAAGTGTTTTTAAGTTGTATTTTTTCATGCATGAAGTAAGATAAATTCAGAAAAAAAATGTTAAAAATATTTGAACAACTTCGTTTTTTTTTTAAAAAAAATACTGATTTGATTTATAATAGTTAATTCAGACAGTAAAAAAAATCATTAAGTGTGTATTATTTTTTACGTTTCTCTATTCCCATTTCGAGGAAAAAATACAAATTTAATGTTTTTCACACTTAAAATATTTTTTCTGCTTGTAATAATATTGTCCAAGTCACATTTAAATAATGTTATAATTACTCATCGGGTTATATATTTATTTTAATACAAGTAATAATGTTTATTAAGATAAAAATCATAAAATCTATATATTAGTCAGTAAATAGGTAGTTTCACAAATGAGATTTCTGAAATGACAAGATAGTATATTTGTGGTAGTATATTTTCTTCATAAATTAATGTCAGATAATTATGAAAATATGTGAGAATATAAAGAGAGAGAGAGAGCGTAATTCAAAAGTTATAATTCTAATAGAAGTACCTTAGACGTGAACATTATTTCAAAATTCTAATTAACTCAAGACTTATAAAGAGACTGGAGTAAATGTGTACTTTATATTTCAGTAGTTTGTAATAATAATGTTTATTACTTCGAATATGGATTGAAATCATTTCAGATATAACAGTTGCTTAACACATATACAGAATATAAATTATTATAAGGTGTAAATATAAGAAATATAATTTTTTGCACTATATAAATCAGTGTGCTAGTTTTATTTTATATATAAAAACTAATAATCCAATATTCAGTCTCATTAAAATAAATAATGGATGTTTATTTATTATTTTAGTTCATTTATTGTTGTTTGTTAACACTTTACAGACAATATTACAAATTAAATAATGTGTGTCTATTTATACAAGTTTATTTTTAATTAAAAAATATGTAACAGTAGACTTTATTTATTTAAAGTTTTACAAAAATTATGAGAATGGTTAAACTAGATTAAATATTTAACACTGGTTATCACACTGTTTAGTTGAAATAGTTATATTAGTAGAATTACTTCAATATTTAGGTCATATTTATTTTTTTATCAAACAACACACACAACATTGGTTGCTAATGATTTGTAGCATTGACCTTGTTTACTTTAACAATGTAATTAAAATGTGTTGAATATAACTGTTATTTTTTCGTATGAAGAAAAACAATCGTACTTGCAAGTTATTCTGTTAATATTTTATTCACATGAAGTGTAGGTTGATTGTGCATACATTGCAATACCTACTACCAAATTAAAATTGTTACGCGACACCTACCATGAGTTATTTAGTGTACATTGTTTATTTATATTATGTTTATGTTTTTTAATTTGCCATTAAATAAATCTAAATATGTTACAAGTTTTCATTTTTTTTACTGGATAATATATTTAGTTTTTAATTATTAAAGAAACAAAACATATTTTGAATTAGATAATTGTTTTCAAGACATTTGATTATATATATTTTTTTATCAATTTAGGTTTTATAAAAAAAAAATAATATAAAGAATTTAACCTTTGATCCAGTTTAATGTTTTTCGAACCCAGTATATTTTATTATAATATAAAGACTATTATTTTTGCAGCTTAAATACTGCAACGGTTTGTCCAGATACAGTAAATCTACTTTTTACCAATTTCTTATATATATATATATATATATATATATATATATATATATATATATATGTATGTATATGTATGTGTGCATGTGTACGTGGGTTCATATTATACTTTGAAATTTACAGTGCAAATAATGCAAATATAAAAAATAAAAATTTGGTTAATTTTAATGGTATCAAAATACAATAATTAAAAAATCAGAAAAAAAATGTTTCGTAAAAGACTTTTATTTCGGTGCACAGTAAGAACAAAGACCGATTCAAAAACACTAATCCTGTTTGTTAAAAAGCCTCGAAGATACCATCCTATGTCTGTACAGTATTCAGTTCGGCAATGTTCAAAACCACGAATTTGCGAAACACGGAAGAACACAAAAACACTTAACACGAAAATGCGCCTTCGCCTGGTTTTCGAGATGCTCCAATGAATCGTCCCACCTACCGGTAGTGTCTACCCCGTATCATACCAGTGCATAACTACCACCCACTCAACCAACCACATCGCAAGCGGAGAAACCGCACAAAAACCACATCTGAGTAATGAGCCAGCTGTAATAAGAGCTAGAGTATTGTTCTAAAGAGGCTTTAGCCAGGCGGAGCGATTCTTAGAAAGTCTGTTCAGAAGTATTATTTGCTTTATTTATTCATTTATTACTAATGCAGACAAATATAATCTGATTTAAATATGAGTTTATCAAATAATTGCTCTTCAGTTTAATGTAACAGACTATTTATATGCCATATCTGTTATTAAATTTAATTGAAAATATTTTCGAAAGTTTCAATAAGCATTTATTTTTCAAAAATACACAAATGACTTTTAATTATTGAAAGATGAAAATAATAACTTTATTCAGTTTACATTAAATATTTTCTGAAAATTTATTACATAAAAATATATTTTTAGCACAAGAATATATTATTATATTATATTTTTACTCTTATATTTTATTATTATATTTTTACTCGATATTATAAATTTCAAAAATAGATTATAAAATTTAATGTTTAATAATTTTCTTCATTTCAGAAATAAAAGTAAGATTAAAGAAAACAATTAAATGAATGAGATTAAATTATTTAAA
Organism: Acanthacorydalis orientalis; assembly: GCA_034766995.1. Lineage (NCBI taxonomy): Eukaryota > Metazoa > Arthropoda > Insecta > Megaloptera > Corydalidae > Acanthacorydalis > Acanthacorydalis orientalis. Next base: position 52,030,896 of record CM068315.1, on the reverse strand, counting down.
TGTTGAAGATAGAATATAATATTCGCATATATCTTAGTTTAAACAGTTTCAAATTTTGTATCAGATTCACGAGTTTAAAAAATATATTTTAAGATTCAATAGTAAAAAAAAACTAAATTTACAAAATTAAATACAATCTCTATTGACTTTTTTTAAAAGTATGTATAATAATAAAATAATAAATAAAAAATACAATTTACAAAAGTTATAACGAAAATGTTTGTTTCAGTCAAGTTTTAAATGTAGAATTATTTTAATTAAAACTTTTCAATTCTTCTTGAATTCAATTTTAAAATATCGATTTGAAAATACGAAAATATAACATGAAATAATTAAAAATAGAATGTTCATTACATTCGCATCATAAATTTTATCTTGTATATTTTTCTAACGTTTGAAAAATATAAATAATAATCTCGCATTAAGTAGAACATTATTTAAATAATAAAATATATATTTTTTTAATTTTCCTAAAATATAAAAAAATAGGAACCTTAAATACGTGTAGATATTAAAAAGTAGGTGAAAAAAATCGCATTAGTTTGATTATTGAACAGTTTGAGGTGTCCATTACTTTGACATAGATTTAATATGAAGCTTTTCTTTCATAGTTTGAACATGGTATCCATATAATATTATACCAAAAATTAATTTTAATCATGAAAATAATCTATAGATCATAACAAAACGTATCCTATATTTTACATATGTACTTAAAATATATTCTACAAAAATGAATAGTATTCGTATCTTTTCTTTCTTCGTTCATATGTATTTTTTATTTTACTTTTCTATACATTAAAAATATTAGGAAAGATAAAAGAAAGCAACTTTTTATTTATCATTTTTTTAAATAAAACTGCATATTTTCAGATGTTATTAGTGTAAAAATTTCTTTTGTATTAATAAATATCACTGAAATTACAAACCAATATCACTACTGTTAAATAAAACAATTATATCAAATTAAATGAAGTTTTAAAGTTGTATCTTAATTGTCTTTGTATATTTGTATATTTAATTATAACTACACCACTTAATGTGTAAATATACTCGAATTAAATAATTAAAAGTACTTAAAGATTATTATTTGAAAGTAATTGCATTAATTAAATAATTAAGGAAATTAAATAAGAAATTATTTAAAAAATATCTAATTACAGTGAAATAAATTGAAGAAAGAATATTTGATTTATAAATCATTTTAAACAGAAATATGTCACAAGCCACATCATAATAAATGAATAGAAAATTCAAAAATATTTTTTTGTTATAACAAAACAAATTAGATAGTAAACGTTTAATAATAGCACATATGAAAGCTCGAGCCAATTTAAAGTCTTAAGATGAAATTCACTTTATAATAGTTATGTAATAAAACAGATGTAGAGTGTAGAAGTGTATGTAATTGTTAATCGAAATATATATATATATATATATATATATATAGAGAGAGAGAGAGAGAGAGAGAGAGAGAAAGAGAGAAATTCTGTTCTGGAGTTGGGTGTGAAAAAGGTTTTACTTTAATTACATTTTTGATAGGATTATACTAAGTAGTAAATGGATTGTATTTATTTAATCATATTCTTTTGTTAAATCTTAATAAGCACTAACTTTAATCATAAACAAATATAGATAAAGAAAAACAGTCACGTTGTATTTATAAACCAAATAAAACATGGAAAATATATTAAAATGAAGTACGTTTCTCGTTCGTACGTACGTATGTCTAAATGAATTAATTTAATATATTTTGTTTTTCCTGTTACTCAAAGTGTATTTAAGACAATAAGCTCTGCCTGTACTTTATCTCAAGGTTTTCACTATACAAAAGACAGCGTATTATAATACAATGTGAACGACGATAACAAAGATATCTGTGCTCTTTCTTGCTCGTATTATCTACGTCACAGGTACTTTTTGGAAAATTTCTTTATATAGTTTCTCTGTATTTTACAACGCCGCTGTGCGGTGACTATATATTTAGCCATCCTTATGTTGTGGGTTTTTGTGAGAGTTGTTCTAGCGCTGTGACTAATAAATGAAAATACATACTTCAAGAGAGAAACTTTTCACTAAAACCGTCTTTCGTTTAACTGGTAAATAAATATGAAAGACTTATGACAGTTAAGCACTTGGGTCTTTTTCTAGAGAATTATTTCGGATTGCCACTGAAAAGGAAATTCATATTTTTTACTACACATACTTTAAGTTTTACTATAGTTATTAAATACTTTATCTTTTATATATACAAAGTATTTTGTTGATATAGATGTAATATATTCCTTCATAGATGCATACGTACGCAATGTATATATATATATATATATATAAATTTTTATACAGATTAATTTTTAAACTTACTTAATTGAATTTTAAATGTGCTTTTATCTTCATTTTAATAAAACAAAACGACCAATAATTACTTTAAAAATTAAAGTACTGCACATTTCTCTTAAATCAAATAACATTTATATATTAAAAATAGGTAATTATGCATTCCGCTTATATCTCGCATATTATTTTAAGTAACTACTAATGAAAGATAGATTGTATAAAATATTGCATCAGTATGCAAAATGTAAATTAACATACTTTTGTTCGTTCATTTATAAAAACAGTGTGGAAGAGAGACATCGTGCACAGATGTCGTTTATGTCACTGCAGTTGTGATATTTTATAGGGAAAAATACTGAAGCTACAAAACGACGCACCATTGGAATACGTTTAGTGTTTCAATTGACCAGAATGTTTACTTTTTTATACTAATGGCCTGCTATTACTGTATAATTCGTAGATATAGCAAACGTTTCGGAATATCAATGGCCGAAAAATGCTGATCTGTAGAAAGTTATTGTTATTATGCAACACCTGACGCTTTCAAAGTATTGTTTATCAGTTGAAACTTTTGTAAGTAAAGTGAACTTACATTTGTTGCTATTTGTAAAAGATTAGCTTGATTCACTATAATGATATTTAGAAAAAATCATATAAAAATATGTGTTCGATTATAGTTAAACTCGAATGAAAAATTTCTCATGCGGAAAGAATGGCCATTTTTCTTGCAATGTCTTTTAAACAAGAAAATATATTAAATTTAATTAAAGGATATTAAATTTTCATCCAGATATATTATTTTAATGTGATTGATTAGACTTGCAATAAAATGATTATTGTTTTTCAAACAAATGTAAAAAAAATAAATTCACTTTTTGTATAATTTTTGATGGTTATTTTTACTTTTCGATTCTTATTTGAAGTTAAAAATAGAATTATAATCGTTGAAAATAGTACTATGAAAATATTTATGAGTTTATATATTTTTTAATTATTATTCTTAATTAATTAATCTAGATTTTTATCACACAGTATATATATATATATCTTGATTTTTTAAAAATATTCATTTTATATTGAATAACATTTTATAAGAACTTCTAATAGTTAAATAAATGTTATTAAGTATAAAAGAAGTACCTAACAGATCAAAAAGAATTCAATATTTTCTTCTTCCAGATTATTTCTCTATAGTTTTAACAATAATAAAGAAAATTTTCTATGAGAAAGTTAAGTAATATTGTTTCAAGATTATTTTATAATTTAACATGATATATACAGTAAATTTGCCATTTTATATAAAAATACACTTTCACATACAGCAACAAATTTATATATATATATATATGTGTGTGTGTGTGTCTCCCTCTCACTCTGTGTGCGTACAATCGCTTAATACATTTTCAATAATACGGTATTCAGTTGTGACACAAATACAAATATACAAGATTAATGATGTTAATTATACCAGTTCAGTAGGTGAAATTCGTTGTTTTGTAGTTCAGTATAATTGTATTAATATTCAAGTTTGGATTGTGTGGAAATAAAGACACATTTAGTTACATTGCTTATATTAATATATATATATATATATATATATATATATATATATATATCAATATGATATATATTTAAATATTATACTTAATACTTAATATGTAAATTTAAATAAAAAATAATGACCTTAATTATAAAAAATAATTAAATTGACTGTAAATCAATAATTTTAATAAGGAAAAAAAATACTTTATACATTAAAAAGCAATTAGGGCAAACATTCTGTTAAAAAAATATAAAAATATTATATTATAATTAATATGGATTTAATTTAATTCGTATTTTATTTTAAATAAATTTCATTTGGTTTTCATTTGGCAGAATGAAAGTAATTTTGTAAAAATAAAGTATTCTGTTAATGTATTCTTAAAATCTTGATTTAATTAATTACAATACAAATGTATTATGATAATACCCACGTATTATATAACACCTACAATAAAAACACTTATGAATTATTAAATTGAATTTATAAAAAAGAAATATTACGAAGATGTTTTGCAGAGATTAAATGTACAGATTTTGAAAGGTTCTTGAAAATATTTATATTAAATTAATATACGATTTTAACTATCTCTTGGAAAGTTTTGTTTCAAAACAATTCTATATATATATATATATATATATATATATTACATATTTGTCTCTTTCTGAATACATACCTACCATAATATCTAGGTGTTATATAATACCTACGATAAAAATACTTATGATTATAAAATTAAATTTATAAATAAATATCAAAACATTTAACTTCTTTTTGTGGAAAATCATGCATTCTTAAGATTAAACATTTTTTATTTCTTAATTAAAATCAAACCAATGTTACTGTGACTTTTTCTACAACTAATAAATATTGAAAAAACAACTTCAAGTGAATCGAATTTCTAGAGTAAATAATATTAACGATTTCGAAAACAAATTCGATATTTACTTAATCTTCTTTTTTTTTGTTGATCGAGAAGAAACATCTTCATGAACAAATCTGCGAAAAATAGCGAAATGATCGATTGATTTATAATGCTTTTGTTATTAACGGCAAGCGTTACATTAACGTGCGTTAATCATACCGTCCTACGGTACTGTGTATGTAAAGTATTCACGCGCGCAAGCCTCGCACCAATGAGCACTAAATATGAATATGAACGTGCACGAGCCCTCGTGCATTCAAATGATATTAATCGCGCGGGCAGGCAAGGCGCGAACGCGCCACGGCACCAGTCTTGAATACTAATTCGAGAGCCACACAATGCCTCCCTCTAATGTACGTACAGATTCAAACAAGCTATGTTATTTGTTTCTTATTCAATCATTTTGAAAGTATCATTAATTCTCGTAATATGTAATTTTCACGCGAGTGCTTCAATTTCGAAAGCAATTTATGACACAAAAATATATATATATATATATATATATATATATATATATATACATACATAGGATATACACAGACACATTAAAATATTCGCACAACATTTAAGAACAAATATTTTTTTTATTAGTTTCCATTTCTTCGAACATAAATTTGATTATGTCTTCATTGTTTTAAGAAGTAAAAACATTTTTTTCTACCTCTGTAAATAGCAATAAGAGATTTAAATTAAAACCTTATACTACTTCATTTTATTAAAAATCATTATATATATATATATATATATATATATATATATATATATATATATATATATACACATACATATATGTGTGTGAATTATAAAAAGCGTTTTCTTCGAAAAATAATCACCTGAGTCTCAATTTAAAATCGTATACGAATTTTTGCTCTGATCCAATATTTATACTTAATAACATATTTAATTGTCTTATTAAACCACCTCAACTTGCAACTTGTAATACTTTTAAAATAAATTCTATCTCAATGTTTTCATAATCGCAAGCAAACTATTATCTCGCATCTATTTGTTTTACTTAGTTTCTAAGAGTAAGAGTATTTGTTTTAATATAAGTAAAAGATAAAAAGAATTTTTGAAAATACGTTGATTAGTTTAGTAAACTTTTTGTTTTTAAATAGTCGACCGTTTTTTACTGCGTGTCCAATTATGTCTCTTAATAGTATGGTTATACAGGAATCTATTCGAAAAAAATTCGAGGCCAAATTTTATTCTAATAATTTAAAAAAATATTAAACAGGATATTTAAAAATATAACATAAGAAAGGTTAAAAATTCTTCACTACTTTACAAACCATCTGATTATTTTTTGCAATTAGAATATTTCTGATTCAAAACCTCTGTTCTGTCTAATGTTTTCTATGATTAAAAACAATCTTTGAAAAAAAAGTTTAACTGTTTCCATTACAATTTACCGAATAATATTATTCGGTTATTAATTTTTTTAACCAATGAAACATTCATTAAAAAATATTATTCATACAATATAAATAAAAAATCGGAAAAAATTTTAAATATAATTTGTTTAATAGTAATAAAATCGTACAGTATGATCATAGTTATTCTTATTTTAACAAAGAATTATACAGATCTATGAGAACAACTTCTATAAAATTATTTCTTTAGAAACGAGCGGTTTAATTACAATTTTCTTTTGTCTTTTTTTGTAGTGTAGATCGAATAAAAAACGTTACAAAGGCACCATTATTCTATAATTAAATACGAAAAGAACTACGTCTGAACTCAAAAAGGTGTATCTTTACATACATATATATATATATATATATATATATATATATATATATATATATATATATCTGTAAAATATGTACTTGTAGAAATTGTTTATCTAATAAAAGCAAAAAATAAAAAATAATCTATTTTGTAATTAAAATAAAATATTTTTTTACTTTTTGTATTGTGCATACATGTTTTTAAGAAGTTTATAAAAAAGGTTTTTAAAAAATCATATTGTAGTAAAACTGAAGATATAATTATCAAGATTGTATTTTAAGTTATTTAATTAACGTCATAATATCTGCTATTTATTTATACTTGTTCTATTACTAAATACATTAATTAAACAAACAACAACAATGGTAATAAACGATTAAAAAACACCCAGTCCATTACCGACAATGGAGCTAGAGCATTTCACTGTGTTCCTATATAATTACAGAACATCTCTGTCTTAGACAAGTTTTGACTCAAACAGTGATTTCTAACAATGGCATGGCAATGGAAGGCAAAGTTCATTCCGACCTAGATTCAATGAATGGCGTTTTCACAACTAATAGAGTGCGAGATATCATCAGTACTGGATTAGTAGTTCATTCTAGGGGATTCGCTTTTGGCGTCGGGAGCAATTTCAATTATTCAACCCACACAACATTTCATAAATGTCGCTTCTAATTTTGACCTCATACAACTATTATCAAAGGTAAAATTGTTTCAGCGTTATTGTCTTGAATACACCTTTATTGAATATTAAATTCAACGTGTATTATAAGAAAATAATATTTACATGAATTTTTTTTGTTTATAGAAACGAATAATATTTTAAATTATTTTTTATATTATTTTTTAAAAAGTCTCTTCTCAGTTCTATTATCGATATATTTATTTATTGTTTGTATGAGAAATATTTTTATTAAAGAGTATTAATAAATTATAAAAAAAATAATTTAATAAATATAAGCGACGAATTTTTGTTCGAAATATCCTGAGATATTCATTTCGTACAAGGGCATTTTTGATAATTTTATCGATTTTATTTCACATCCAAATGCATCTTGGCAGTGTTGTACAATCATTTAAATATTTCATATAAACATAGACTATTTGGCCCACATTCTTCGAAAAGATCGTCTATATTGCAACTTTTGGCACAATATGTGGACAATATGTAACGACATGTAATATGCAGTATTTTCCCCATCTCGTTGTTCTTATCAGTGCAATTGCAAAAAGAACGTCTGCATCCATGCATATTATGTACTACAGTGTAACCAGACTAATGAGTTTGGCTGCATTCCATAATCCTTCAAGAGATAACATTTTATTGTGATTCTTTTACTTGATTAGAAGTTTTTGTAAACTATTTAAATATTTATAAATAAGTAAATACATCTCATTTCTTATAATTTCAAAAATCAATCAAAACAATGATTATGGACATTTTTAATTAACAAATATATAAATATATCGATCAATGGTAAAAAGTCAGCTGACATGTTTTTTATTAAACATTATTAAAGATCTCAATGCTTAAAAAAGTTTAGAGTAATTTTGTTACATACATTTAAATATCAAATTATTTTTATTCCATTTTTAGTAAATTATGTTTAATATTTGTATAAATACGAATTCTTATTTAACTATTAACTTTCATTAAACTTATCCATTATATTAATTTAAATTTGATGTTATTATTATAAATATGTAATTAATTATTATTTTTTTTTTTATAATTTTTGTAATGAAATGAAGACTTTTCTTTGTAAGGTGATAGAAACATTGTTTGGTTTATATGTTGAAATATAGGGTATCACGTAATATAAACTTATATTACTTCAATCATATACAATTCTATTAGTATTTTATAGGAGTATAAAATATTCATAATATCGTATCGTATCTAAAGTTTATCACTCAGTCAATACAGTGTTTCTGGATATCAAAAGGTCATACGCAAATACCTTCAATTAGAGAGAACGATCTAATAATATATATATATATATATATATATATATATATATATATATATACATATTTGTGTGTGCATGTATGCATGTATATTTTTTCCTGAACTTAGCGAAAAGTATGGAATTAACGAAAGAGAGAGTTGATACAAAAACCATGAGCTGCAAATAATTGTTTTATTTTTTTTTAGATATGTATAAATATTAACTCACAATGTTAGAACAAAGATCATAAATATATATTGTAGAATTAAATTAGTATTTCTTCTTGAGAAAAATGTAAAATTGGTATTTCTCATTTCTCCATGAAATTGTATATATATATATATATATATATATATATATATATATATATATATATATTTCAAACAAAGGGTACAAGAACAAAACAAAAATTTGGAACTACTTATAGATGTTTTGTTCACAATAAAGCCTACGTCTACACAAAATGTGTAGATGTAGTCTTGAGGGGCCTCTTACCAAGTTGGGTACTGAAGCTTAAGCTTTATCAGTTTCCGTAGAGATATGACCTGTATATACATATATATATATAGTTATAAATCATATAAAAATTTAAATTTGATTTGTTTCACTGACCGCATTTGTAGTTATCTAATAATTCATTTTTGTTGAAATGTTGATGATTTTTCTTTTGTGTATTTACAGTTAATTTAAAATAAATTCAAGTGTTTTTTATTATAACAAAAAACGTGTTATAACCTATTATTGATGTACATATATGTAATTCAATGAATATTATTTTTTTTTAGTATTTAACTTTTTGTTTTTAATGTAGAACTTTTTTTTTAGCAATTTGATAAAATAATATTTCTTTAACAAATTTATTTTCATAAAAAAAATCATTATAGTACTATTTACTTATAATTAACAAATTGTTTATTTTATTAATAATATTAGAAATTAAGTAATCTAATATTATATTAATAGCTTATTTGAAAAAAATGTTTATATATGAACATATGTAAGTAGAATACATGCGATGGTGTTTAGATGTAGTCAGTGATTTTAATTTACTGTTTTCTTAAAAGGAATCACGGAATTAGATAATATATTGATATTTAATCATGACACGTCTAAATTTCTTAGCTAAACAAGTTTCATAGGTAGCGACGGCATAACTGAGATGCTGAAACTACGAAGTTAAATTACTTTGTACAAGAACTATTTCCAATTTAGTTCGTACCGCAAACATATTTTGAGAAGCGCCATCATGTAACGTACGTGCCTACTGAAAGGAAGTGCGATAAGTTCCATAAATCATTCCGGGATTGTGCCAAAACTTCCTGCGGGAGATCTATCTAACGGAGGCATGTTGAAAAGACCGCCGGTCAATATTTGTTGAAGGCTTTTCTGTGAAAAGATGGAAAACCATGTTTCAACGTATACTCTGGTAACATCAATTTATTTTATCATTCTGCGAAATTCCCCATTGTATACAAACTTTACTGGACGTGCCAAGGAATAAGTCAGTGAAAGAATTTACGTCACCGCTATCTCCCATATTAAACATTATCCTTGTTTTCATGCATTACGACGACGTTAATAGGTAAAATTTTGTTTCACGCATGCATTCACTTTGTAGAATTTTGAAAATCAAACACTCTCGTGAATTAGTAGAATTGTATTGTTCATAGCGATTGACAGAAAACAAATCACTTCACAGACAATATTACAAAGTAATAATGACATACTTTGATTTGTTCAGAAAATATTTGATATATATATATATATATATATATATATATATATATATATATATATATCCATTGAATTGTACAATGAAATACTATTGTTTTTCATACGGTTTAGTAACATATTAAATATTACTACACTCAATACTCATTGTTAAAACCCTTTACTACATCCAAATAAATACAGTTTCACATGTAGGTTTTAGAATTTTTATAAAAAAAAGTAATAATTATTATTAATCTTAATAGTTAATATTTCCAAAAGGTTAGAAGATTCAGTGTATGAATTATATATATATATATATATATATATATATATATATATATATATATATATATATATATATATATACCTACTATTTGCTTATTTTATTTATTTTACTAAAATCATAAAAGTAATCTTAAAAAAACAACTTGAGCAAGTATAATTGACTGTTTAAAAAATGAATGTTGATTTTTTATTCATAATTGTAAAAAAGTTCTTTGTTACATTGAAAATTTACTATTATTTATTTAATTTCTCACAAATATCATAAAATCTCTCCTCTCTCTCTCTCTCTCTCTCTCTATATATATATATATATATATATACACATGTTTTTCAAGTATATTTTCACTGACAAATTTATCAGTTTGATAATGTGCAGATACCTAAAAATATAAGACGTTGAAGTGAAACTGTGTTAATTAAGGTAGAGAAAAATAATCCTAATATATAAATAATATTATAAGACAAATTGCAAACTGTTAGAAACCTATGAATTATTCCTTTTCCATCTATTCATGAATTATTCATTGTATTGTTTATATATGATAAAACGATCGTTATTGCCTTCATTAAAATGTATTTACACAAGAATATATGTCAACATTGAATAGACGAACATTCAAAATATATGAAAATAATACAAATCGATCACTCCCATCAATATTATTCATATTTTTATTTGTAGATAAGAATTAATTGTTGCTCATGGTGTTTATTTAAACACAGACAATAAATGTGAACTAAAATAATTTTTTTCAATGGAATTTTTATATTTTTTTTGTTTTCCATTTATTAAGTAAACATGTTATTAACAAATTATATTGCGCAAAAATAAAAAGTATTATATATATATATATATATATATATATATATATATATATATATCATACAAAATATATAAATAACTTTTAAATTTATATTGTTTGCAAAAGTCAATTACATCCATGAAATGTTCAGTACATATTTCACTATAATTATTTAATGAATAATAAATATTGACAATAATATCATCAATATTAGAATAGTAAATAATCTCCTTTCTTTAAATCATCGTAACATACTTGTTTATTTTCACATGATTTTTCAATATATACAAATTAAAAACGTGTTCCATCATTTATTTATTTCGTTTTATTTTAACATAATTAGTTAAACAATAATCAGTATAGCATAGCTTGAAATCATTCTTTTAAATCAAATACTTTTTTTATGTTCATTATTTTGTGCAGTGTGTATTAATGTTATTAGGAATAACGTATTAGTTCTTTAATCTCCTGTTTATAATACTTGTTTAGTGCTTCAAGTAAGAAACATGAATAAAAAATCACTTCAAAATTAAAATACCGAGAACAATTGTATTCGAACGTACAAACTTTTTATTAATATGTTTTCATTTTGTAAATATTATATCATATTTCGTTCGTTCCTACTAAGTAAATCTTCTGCGAATAATTATCTAGAATTATTCTTTAATTGAATGTGTTTATGTAAATAAAAATCACATGTAATAAGACAAATATTTTTAACAAATTCTAAAAACTCATTGATTTAAAGTAGAATGTCTATTTCAATATACATACATACATATACAATAAGGCTTCGATTTGCTTTGTTAATTGGTACCAAAGAACGCCGACGCAAATCGAAATAATCCATTACATAGTATTTTTATAAGACTTCATTTAATTCTTTTCATCTAAATAAATAATACGTATTAGAACTGAAAATTAAGTCAAATTGAAATGCATAGTGATTAAAATTTAAAAAGAAAATCTTTTATTCATTGTACTAAATAAAATTAGTCAAACAAATTATTATATAATTCATTAGTACATTAAATGTGTATGATAAATATTTTTTTATTTTGAACTGGAAGATAAACCGGTATCAATTAGGCATTGTTAATTACAAATGTATCTTAAGTTGATTGAATTCTAATGACTTTTTTTCCTCGATAAATTTATTTGTAGCAATTTATGACATCGCCTACAGTTCTTGCCACTCTTGAACTTCGTTCTTCAATGGGATCATCAGCTGAAAAAATGTCTATTGCCTTTGATGTCAATTGCATTGCTTTCTAAATACGACTACCGGTTAATTTTCTTTCTTCTGGTTTTACATCAGCTGTATCAGCCTCATCTATCTCCTATTTTCAATCCATACTAATCAAGTCTTCGTTATTGAATTCTTCGTCTCGGGATTCAATCACTTCGTTGATATCGTCCTCTCTCATACTTTCAAAATTTGCTTCTTTGGTCGTTTCGGCAAGTTCTCTGAACACATTTACATCCGCATCTTTGAGTATGCATTCAGGCCATATTTTGCGCCAAACTCCATTCATGCATGACGGATTTACTTCCTTCCACAATTGGCCGATTTTTAGATTGCTATCATGATATTATATATATATATATATATATATATATATATATGTGTGTGTGTGTATGTGTGTATAAACCTTTTCTCTTCACATCTGGTGAGCAACTAAATTAACGGTATAACTTCTTTTTTACATGTGCATATTTTATGCGCAATAATTATCATTCAGGTCTTAACAAATGTGATGAATCTGTCTTGCATAATAAAGATGAAAATACAAATTAATGGGGTATTATCAAAAAAACGAAAAAAGTGAAGGAATTATCGAAAAAATTAAAAAAATTCTTATAACAACGCAACTTACAACTCAATTAGATCTTGGTATATATATATATATATATATTATAGATAAGAATTAATATATATGTACGATTCTTATGTGCAAGCAGGATTTTATAACGTGCAGATATATATTATATACAGTACTTCACATTTACGTTTTTAAAATGATAAAAGCATTCAGAAATAAAAATGCTTTTACTATTTAAAATGCCAGAAAAACACAACCAATAAAAGTGATTTATGTACGCTATATTAAAAATTCGTATCCTCACACTATAAATTTTATTCGGATATCGTACAGAATATGTTGTAGAATTTATTTAAAAAAATAAAGTATTTAGAAACTTTTTGTTTATATTTTATTATATATATTTTTTTAAAAAAATATTCAAGCGTTTATAAATTAAATTTAATGTTCAAACATTGATTACATTTGGAGTATTTCTATGTATTGAAAAATAACTTTTCATATAAGTTGTCTAAATAATAAAAATATTTTTTTGATATTAAAGTATTGCTTATTGACAGTTATTTAAAAACAATAAATGAAAGGTGTACAATCGATCCGTTTTAATGTTAAATTTGAAATTATATATTTTTAATTTTTTTATATAAAATAAATGTTGTATTCGGTAATATATATATATATATATATAATTCTCGCTATTTAAAAAATAAATAATGTACTTTTAAAAAGTAGTACATATTTAAATATTTATAATTTTTAAAGCGTGATGATAATAATGTTTATAGAAGAAGTGTTTACTAGTTTCAATCATAATTTTAAATTGTATAAAGTAGATAACCGTATCGAAAGATATGTAATAATTAAATTTTAATTTCTTTTAATTGTATTATATTTTAATAAATTATTATAATTATCTTAGGAAAATACAATATATGTAAGCGTTTTTTTTTTATTTTAAATAATTAAGTTTTTTTTTCTTTGATTTTATAAAATCCAAGAAATTGAAAAAAATTATAGCTATAATAATAAATTATTTATTAATGTATTTCTTCTTTTCTTACTCTGTATTATAATTATAGATTACAGTCTCATTAATTATTCTCGTTTCTAGAGTAATGATAAAATCTTATTAATTTTTATATAATTTGCTTATATGTACGTATTTGTAAGGTATAAATCAAGTACATCAAAAAAAAAAAAAAAATATATATATATATATATATATTTCGACTATTTTCATACTATTAAAAAATTACAATTTTATTCATAATAAATCGATATTGATTTTTTACTTACAAATTAAAAAAAAATAAATTTTTTATATATTATAAAATATTTAATAGTAATAAATATCACAAAAATAAGACCGAGTTCAAGTTTAAGGTTTGGTCATATCGTCTTTGTTTAAAAATCTGTCTTTGAAGCATTTAATAAACTTCAATCTTGGTAACGCTCTAATAACTTAAATGAAAAAAATTATCACGATTGAATGAATGTGTTTAATTGTGTAAATTATACGTCAATTTATGTATTGTTCTTGTTAAAATAACAATTGTATTTTCACGCTGTATTATAAAGTTAATTTCGATTATTTTCTGTTCAATACAATGCCTTGTAATGTTGTTGTCCTGTTTAATACAAATATAAATAGTTTGTGAGAGCAATGAACATTTTTAAATTTTAATATTGATTTTCAAAGTAAATACAAAGATTCGAATGATTTTTCAATTGCATGAATGTGAATGGTATTGTCGAAAAGGTGATGTTAATAATATATTTCTCAAAAGAAATGTTTTTATTCACCGTTTACTGTAACATCGTCAGGTGAAAACTTACAAATTCCTGTCAGTGTACATAAAACGTCAAACGATACATGAACTATGTATATATTTGTCAATTTATGTAACCACGATCGTTTTCCTACCCCGGTCTGAGACAGCCGCAAGTTTTGCGAAAACGGGTATAGTTTAACCATCAGCGTTGCTCACCCGTTATACCCCCATCATTCTCATACCTCTGCAATAATCCTATCCGAACGTCGTGTACGTCGTTCGAATAGGTTTGCGCGTCGGTCGCACCCAGGTGGGCGATAAATCAGAACAACCCCTGGACATAGGGGTTTGTCCGGCGAACGGCACCGGCAAGCAATTCCGGACGTCGCAGAATGAGTTCAGCTGAGGGGGTAACAACAACAGCCAACGTAGATGCACGTTTTTGCGATCAAAATTTATTTAGCGTCTAATGCCGAATGTAGTATAATTTCCTGGGGGAAGTGTAGAATATAGTTTGACAAGGGTTTGTTTTGATTGTTCAGTCCGTAGATGTAACATGTAATTACCGGGTGATAAATTGATCAAGTGTTGTATAATAATATATGTGAAGATAATTTTCACGAGTGGAGTATG
The DNA here is from genome assembly GCA_034766995.1 of Acanthacorydalis orientalis. NCBI lineage: Eukaryota > Metazoa > Arthropoda > Insecta > Megaloptera > Corydalidae > Acanthacorydalis > Acanthacorydalis orientalis. The sequence goes on along the minus strand of CM068315.1, from coordinate 52,015,379 downwards.
TAAAGTGTACTTCATTTGAGAAATGTTAGCAATTTGTTAATCTTCCATTTTATAGTGTGTAATGAATTAGGTACGAAACTAGCAAAGGTTATCATGTGCTAAGTGTGATGTTTATTTTCAATGAGTGTTTCAAACGTACATTTTGTCATTTAATGAACATAAACAATAATACACTTTCGTAGGTAATGTTTCATTTCGAAAAATATACTTGTTTCCCCTCTACAGAATGTTGTAATTTAAAAATACAGGGCATTTTATATAACATACTTTTTTAAAAAAATTATAAGATTATTTTTCAGTATTACTTTCAGAGTTTGAAATTTAAACATTATTGAAAATATCCATCGATTTTTTATAGGTATTGTTTTTTTCTACGCAAAACAATCAGATTCTGTAATTAAATGAAAATATTTTTTGTTTATTTTCCGAAAAAATGCCATTTTTGACGTATATTTTCAAATTAAAAATACATTCATTGTTAAAAAAAATGATACACATACGTTTTATTATAAAACAAATTATTAGGAAAAATTCATAAAAAATTGATATGTTGAATATATTTATAAATTTTTAGTATAAAAAAATTATCAATGTAAAAATAAATATTAAAGATCAACGCACATCTATCCCGGAAATATGTCAATATGTTAATAAAAACAATACATATTTCGACATTTAGTCTCGTGTATATATATATATATTTAAACACACATACATACACACACACATACACATATCTATACTATTTTATAATTAAAACTTCTATATGACATTTGTAAACTATATAAGTATTTAACTATTTAAAAAAATAATACCAACAATATTAATTTGTACTACAGTAAAAATAATGACAGTTCTATTTAATAACTGTTAGTATTATATATATATATATATATATATATATATATATATATATATATATATATATATATATAAATCACATGATATATGATAGGTCATAATATGATGTAATATTCATTGACTTAAATGAATTGAAAATATAATGAATAAAGTGTGCTGAAACCTAAGAATTATTCGTACACTGCAATTGTAATTTATTTCTTTAATAAATCCAGCCATTCATTTCAATTAAAAAAATAACTTGGACAGAATTAATTAATATTATTGCACATTTTTTCTAATATTTTAATTTAATGACAAATTATTTTATTTAATAATCGATTAGTTATCGACTTCCATTTCAGTTTTGATATTTTTAAAATTTCAAATAACTTTATAATTGTTTCCTAATTTATTTTTCGTAGTATTAGTTGCATTTTTTAGTCGTACGCCAGTTTCTTTATATATATAATACTAATATCACAAAGAATATAATTGTTATTTCCTACTTATCAATCAACTTACAAAAGTGTTAATATTGTTCATAATAACTGAACTATAAAAATCGCCTTAACGTATTTCTTATAGCAACGTTGCAATACAACATAATATCGAGGAAAAAGCACTAGCTGTAGCTATAATATAAAAGACGAAAATGGGGTAGACGTTTTTATCGTTTCTTCTTATATGATATAATGATAAAAATATGATACATGTTGCGAAAATAAAGATAGTATAAGCTGAAGTTAATACAACGAGCATATGTTGTCTCTGTTCGTGGAAAAGTTATTTTCAAAATGGTTATTTAGAGTTATGAGTCGAGGCCGTCGGCCGTCTGGAGATGATGTCTCATTGTTTTCACATATAGCTCCGATGTTGTTTTGGGTCTTTGTTATCTGACAAAGTATAGTACGTATATAGTGTTTGTACAGCTATTTCTGTCGAGTGTGATTGGTGATTTATATGTCGTTCGTAATTTTTATGTTTTTATTTTTATATTAAACGAATATAAAAATTAACATGTCATGTATTGTAGAGGATACACATATTTTCACATCACAGTGACATATATTATTGTTACACAAAAGCACGCTACATACTGTGTGTATATATATATATATATATATATATATATATATATATATATATATGGCTTTTAATGAGAAATATAATATAATAATCTTATAAACAAAATGTTTCATACAGAACCTATAGAATAACTGTAAAAATTAACGACCAAATCAAAAAAAAGAATTATTGTAATTGAGAAAATAAACAAGAATTATATATATATATATGTGTGTGTGTTTGTATGTATATATGTATTAAAAACCGATCGTGACAAGTAATTAATACAATAACTAATTTTACCAGACGCATTTTCATTAAAAAAATAAGTAAAATGAATATTTGATAGGTTCACGAACACTTGATACTTATTAGGTTATTAAATATGAAATGTTCGATTTCGAATCGAAAGTTTAATTAATTATATCTCAAACAAGAGGCAGTACGATTAATCAAAGTATGCGCTTAAACTATCGACACAGTTTTGCCATCTTAAAAGTAACTTGTTTATGTCAGCAGCGAAAAAGCCTGGTTATAAAATCGCGAAAGGCGTTTTTCACTTCTTGTCGAGCATTGGATATTTTTCCTTGCAAGAAGTGGTCTAAAACCTGGAAGAAGTGGTAGTCAGTTAGTGCAAGGTTTGGTGAATACGGTGGATGATAGAGAATTTTCAAGTTCAGTTCTTGTAGTTTGAGCAGCTTTGTTTCTGCGACTTGTGGTCGAGGGTTGTCTTGCAAGAGAGTTAGGCTGTTTATTGACGAATCTCGGTTGCTTAATCACAAGCATCCTCATCATTTCGTCTAATTGGTTGCAGTAAACATTCGCTGTAATCGATTGACCAGATTTCATGAAGCTGTAATGAATAATACCAGCGCTGGACCACCAAACAGATACCATTACCTTTTTCTGATTAATAATCAGTTTTGGACTGTATTTCGGCGCTTGATCTTTATCCAACCATTGTGCCGAACGTTACTATTGTCAAAAAGAATCCATTTTTTATCACACGTAACAATAGGGTGTAGGAATAGTTTTCCTATATATCGTGACAACAAAAAAAATCAAGCTTCGAGACGATTTCTCTTCTGACGCTCGTTTAATTCATGCGGAACTCATCTATCCAACTTCTTTACCTTTCCGATTTGTTTGAAATTGTTCAGTATTTTTGGAATAGTAACATCAAACCTTTCTGCTAATTCATGGATTGTTTAGATGGATTCGGTTCTACTACGACTTTCAGCTCATCATTATCTACTTTGGTCTCAGGTCGCCCACGTGGCTCATTATCAAAGTTAAAATCACCAGAATAGAACTTATCAAATCATCAACGAACTGTGTGTTCATTAACTACATCCTTCCTAAACAATTTGTTTCTATTTCGAGCTGTCTGCGCTGCATTCGTGTTCCACAACGGAATTCATTTTCGAAAATAACACAAATTTTTAACTTATCTATAGTTTCACAAAAATAATTTAAAAATTAATTGAAAATTAAACACAAGCAAAAATGTGCATTTGCAAGAATGATTTATACCTTCACAATATATATATATAAACAGGAAATACCAATCAATGTGAAATATCAGAGATGACAGCTGTCAAACTTAGAACTTAAGGAAATTGAACATTTCATACTTAATAACCTAATAATATGTTTATTTAACCAATACATAGGCTGTTGTATTATACATAATGTTAATTCGATGTGCAATTAAATGACTAAATTAATACACATTAGAAAATTTATATTTATTTAAAATATTCCATTAATTTATTTTTTCTTTTAATTACATTTGTATTGATAAATGAAAGTATCTGGTGGATTATATACATTTTTATAGTAATTAAAACTTGTGATTTGGTTGAAATTATTTTTATTGAGTTATAGAAATATAATTAAATATTTTATTTATGAGCAGAAGGAATTAAATTTAAAATAGGAAACATCCAATAAAAGATTATATAATAACCGTTCAATTATATCTAAACGAGAATGATTGAATAGTAATACTACATCCATATGCATTGAAATATTAATATTTAATACTAACTAGTAATTAATATTCGTAATTAGTATTTCATCATCTTTCAATAGTCTAAAAAATAAAGTTGGACTATTGTAGTATTTGTATAATTTTATTACGCTTTGCTTGTATAATTTTCACATTTAATTTTATTAATGTACATTTTATATAATTATTAACGAACTGCTTGCATACATGCCTCTTAACCTTCGAATGAACATTTCTTATTGATTGTGCAATCGAATCGGTGCATGTGAATATCCAGCGTCACATGTTATCAGTTGAAAGTGGACAACACGAATAGATTTAATGTAATTCATACCGAAATCCGCAAGTATCTAGTTAATTGGTGCATGTTTCTATTTGCATTTTCATATCGATTAAAATAGAATTTACTAATTACACAGTGAACATTCGGCAATATAACCTTTTAACAGTGCAGTTTGTTTTTACATTCTAAATAGTTGTATTGACTCTATAGAATTGAATAAAGGTAAGCATTTATAATACTAGTGGTAATATTTTTAAAAAATTTAATATATGATCGAATACATATTTTAGGCATACACTAACAGCATCATTTGCAATATTTTTTTCCATTTCAGACTACTATAGTATATATATATATATATATATATATATATATATATATGTATAACATATATATATATATATATATATATATATATATATATATATATATGTATAATATATATATGTATATACATACATACATACAGCTTGTAACAATCCACTGTTGAATCAGTTTATTTTCAAAAACTTCTTATTTATTACCTACTTTTATAAATATTTCATGGATTTTGTAATACTGTCATTACACATATACATAGATATATTTATAGTTTTACAGAACATACAGTTACTTCTAGTTGAAAGTTTTTATTCTCATTATTATAAGGATTGTAACTTTTTCCGTCTGTTTTATTTTACTGTTTCTTATTTTATATATATATATATATATATATGTATATATATATATATGTATACTTACCTTCTTTATTGTTACATATTGATTTTCCTATTAGATATTAAACTGTAATATACTACTAAATTTAATATTTAATAAAACACCAATGAAAGACTATCAAATTCTCTAAATGCATATTCTATAATATTTATTTTTATAATGAACATTTTTCACTGTTCAATTAACATGAATATAAATCTAATTATAGTGTATGTGAAAACAGCTATTTAAACATTGTGTTAGATTATTTTATTGTCTAATTAATTTAAGCTAAAAATTCTAAAAATCATGTATAATAGATAATAGCGTGCTTGTAAGAATTTATAGAATATCTTTTCTCATTTCTTTAACTTTATATTTGTGTCTATGTTGATAAAATGCATATATAATTACAGCACATTACATAATTTCTTACTTAGTACTTATGTATTATTAAGAATAATTAAAAATGACAAATATTCAAATAGCAATATATTCAAAGAAGGATTACTTCCTGCGGTGCTATTTAATTTATTGAATAATCGTTTCTCAGAAGTAATTTACTAAGTTTTAAATCTGAAAATCATTTAAATACATATACATATATGTCAACTTTCGTTTATTTCTTCTAAGAATCGATTGTTGAATAATTTACTGATGACAACGCATTCTTCAATAAATGAAGAAAATATGTGTGCATATATACATACATATATACTTTTTATGTGTGCATATATATATATATATATATATATATATATATATATATATATATATATGTATGTATAAAGAGGAAGAGTGCATAGTGATTATATTTTAGCTGTCTCTAAACTGTTTAACACCAGTACCTCTTATATACAAATTATTACAACGAATATTTATATAACTCTTCTTGCCATAAATGTAATATTGTTAAAATTGAATATATAACAACAAATGTACATTTTATTACTAGATATGTGTTCACATTTCGGTTTTACAATTTATCTACTGTGTAGGAATATCATATGGTCGCTGAACGGTTACTTGTGCGTACTGTTCAATGAAAATATATATATATATATATGTATGTATGTATGTATGTATGTATGTATAAAGAAAGATAGTGCATAGTAATTATATTTTAGCTGTCTTTAGTGTTTTACACTAGTACATACAAATTATTACAACGAATATTTTAATTAACTCTTCTTGTTAAAATCGTTAAAATGCACATACCGAATGAACAGTTAAAAAAACAGAGTTTATGAATTGTAGGAGTGAAAATGTCTAAAATATCTGTTTTATTTTGAAATGTATAATTTTTCATTCTGTTTGTTTTTATCTGATGATTTAATAATTTTATTTTAAAAAATGTTAAATCGTTATTACCATATTTATAAAATGTGATAATAATTACTAAATAACTAAATCGAAGACATTCATTTATTGATTTCCCAGTCTTCTTTATAAATTATATATCTACGTCTATTAACTTCTTATCGATATAAGAAAAAATGCGAACAAAAAATTCTTTATTTAATTTCTTTATAATGCAATTGGAATAATTCGCCGATATTTGTTTTTCATTTACCTCAACAGTGCACAAGTCAAGTTACAACTATCTGACAATGAACACGGAATGTTTGCAAGAACGCATAGCAAGAAGAAGAGATAATTGGTTGTATTTTGTATTGTCTGATACGCTGTAACCACGTTATAGCGCCCTTTGTACGCGGGTTAGTTAATTTGTACATTACGGCTTTGTTTTTGCGATAGTTCTTCGGCTCGTATCTCACGGATAATGGAGCGAATCTTCGTTAAGAAAAAAAACAGCCATATCACGTGATCATCTAACATGTCCGTGCCTTTATGTGTTCGCAGACAGCGTCGTTTTGATACTTTTTCTAGAATGTCATTAATACATTTTTACTTTATTGTCTCATTCCTTTCTCTAATTTAGTTCTAAAATATGTAAATTGTTTTCAAAAAGTTCAACTCTTCGTATTTCTACTATTATAATATATATATATATATATATATATATATATATATATATATATATATATATATATGAAAGATACATCTTTATTATAGTTTCTTTTGATTTTTAATTGAAATTCTGATTTGATTAAAAAAATATTTTCATTCATATATTCATATTTTCTTATTTGAAACTCACTCTCTTCGGTTTTTAGATTAAAAATTATCAGTATTACAATTCAAATTAAATTTTATCTGAAAATATTTTAGTTTAAAAAAATCTTTTATTTCGTAACTATTTTAACTTTTTATAATTTAATATAAATTATCACTAAATTAGAGTAAACTACAATTAAATTTGTATTATTGACTTAGTTTCATTTTCAATATAATATTTATTTTCATAACTTGCAAAACATTTTTATGTACTTATTCCTTTTATTAATGGCTCATATTTAAAATGTATATGAAAAATATTTCCTGCTCATTCTTTTCTTACAAAAGATCCTTTACTGCGAAAAGTTAAAGAAGACAAGAACAGAAAATATATTAAATTGGAAATGTATCTTAAATAGTTTCACTTCTATAAGAGATTAATGCCTTTTATTTATTACTGCAATAGTATTTTAATTTTTAAGTAATATATATATATATATATATATATATATATATATATATATATTAGGTTAGTAGAAAAATAATTGCAATTTTTGTTCTCTAAATTCTAATCTTAATTTTTTCAATGAAAGTGTTATTTCATCATGTTCATATTAATATCATTTTAAAGTGAATTTTTCGGTCTGTAGTTTAGTGACATCGACTTTGGTTTTATTATAAATTTTACCTCAAATTGGGCTATTGATCTTAAAATGGAAAAATAGCAACTAAGAGATTTTTTTTGGATGAGTTCAAAACGGGTGATAAAGCATTAGAAACTGCTCGTCAACTAAATGATTTTTTTGATGTAGGTATTTTTAAGAAACGTGCAATGCAATGATAGTTCCAAAAATTTCGTGCTGGGAACTAAAATCTTGAGGATGAAGAAGGTCGCATAGGTCTTTCTTCAGTTTATAATGACCAACTGAAGGCGTTAGTTGAATCAGAACCACGCACAAAAGTTAGGCTTTAATCGTCCAACAGTTCTGGTTCACTTAAAACATCTATGAAAATCAAAAAAGAGAAAAATGTATATGAATTTGAAAGTCATAATTCGCAATTATTTTTCTGCCAACCTAAAATATATATATATATATATAATTTCAGTATGAAAACGAACGAGTCTGTATTTACTTAACATCTGAGAGTGCTTTCCAATATCCTTTATTTTACATAATCTTCTAAGTGATTTTTTTGTATATTTGAAATTGAAATTTATAAACAGAGATGATTATTCGGCGATTGTGTCACTGCATCGATATTCAACACGAAACGATGACGTCCGTTGTAAATTTATTCTATTTTCTTTCCATTGATACTCATTTCAAAACATTGAAACGCAATTTCTTGTGAAAAAATATGAATACTCCGCTATATTCTCACAGTTTCTCGTTTTTAATCTACGTTCCGACATTAACTTGAATAGCAGTCTCGACCTGTTTTGAATTTTAACAACGTTCGTATTTTAATTTGCTTTTATGCAAATCTGTAAATGAGTAAGTTTTTTTTTCATTCTACTGTTAAATGTGTGTAAAGTGAGTCGAAGCGAGTGCTGCTCAACAATTTAATTCCGCTATAGTAACGAATGCAGATCGAGCTAATGCACAACTTCATTCCATCATGAATATTCATTTCGGTATGTCCGATTTCGACTAAATGGAATAGATAGTGTTCGTTCGTTGGTCATATTGCAATGTCCAATTGGAAATTGGACATGCATACACCTACATACACATACTTTATACAAATATTGATATAAGTATATATATATATATATATATACTCCTACTTTTTTACTTGCACGAAAAATGATTATCCTTTTTCCAATAGTATTTTATTAGCATACTCTAGTTTATGGAAATACAGAATTAACTATTCATTTATAATCTTTTTCATGAGTGAAATATGCATTTGTTTTCAATTACCGTAGATTGTGTTTCGTTAATAAAAGAGAAAAAAAATATGAAAAAGAGTTGAATTTTCTACAAAAAATTACATAAAATCAGTAAATCTGAAAATTTTCTTAAAAGTTTCTATATTGTGATTAAAATCTTATTAGTTACAATCTTATTCGATTAAATTCCTAAATGGCGTTATTATTTTTTATCTTTGAAATAAGGTATTCTGCTCAATTATTTTTATCGTCAAAACTAGCAATGTCTTTTTTGTATTAAATTAGTTTTTTTTCTTTAGTTTTAATACAATTAATATTATTGAAATGTCGGGTTGTTTTTAGAAAAATGATATTATTTACAAATATATTCTGTATTATATTTTTATATTATTATAAATTTAAATGGAAATATGTGATGTGTGAATAGTTAAAATATAATATTGAGTTATATTTTCTACATATATCTTCAAAATTATATCAAATGATAAATTTATACATCATAAAGCAATAATATATATATATATATATATATATATATATATATATATTCTTACATTATATATTTTGACATTTTCTCAGAGAAAACAATTTGTGATTTTTCGTAAACTCATTTCGTAATCCACGCCTCGACTTTAATGAACCAAAGGAGACGAAATTAAATTTTTAGACTATCGCTATATAGTGTTTCCCTATTGTCAATATAAGTGTACCAAAGCTGAAAGTTTCGTGATACATTCAACACAAGACAATAAATTATTCAATGGGGATCTCGGAGTCTACTCACAAATGAGGTCAGAGTTGTGCTCTCCGAGATACGGTGGTCGTTTGTAGACAAACTGTAACGTTGCGGTCTATCGTGTTAGATCCGAAGTAATTGTGTAATGGTCTGGTTTTGTATATACTACACCTCCTGATCTATTTACCGTTAGCACTTCCGGACTCAATACAATTTTATTAAGGCCAATTTTTATATGTACTAAATGTATGTATTATTTATTTGCGTCGTGCCAAGTTCTGCGCAGATAGTCAAATTGTTTTGAAACAATGTACAGATATATACTTAAGGAATGTTTTTATTTTTAAATGGATACTTTTATATTATTTAACGTACATTCAATTTAAAAAAATAATTCAGATGCATTACTTATTAGTTTCAATTTTTAATATATATATATATATATATATATATATATATATATATGTATATATTAAAAATGTAGCACTCTGATGAACATTGGCATTTCAATTGGAATGCCATGAGTAACAATCATAAATGATCAGTAATCATTTATTGAAAATTTTTAATCATAAAACATTTTTTTATTTGTAAAGCGAAAGAATAAATAATTTGTGAAATGGGCATAAAACCTATTCGTTTTTTATATATAGATCCGATATTAAATTGTAAATAACATTCTGTCACTATGTCCTCTATATAGAGGAGAAAGGAGTCAGCTACATTTTCATCATTTCTGTTTTATCCTTTAAATCAGTGTCGAGTTCTTTATTTGTACAGTTGGTCTCGATATTCAGTACTTTTAGTTAGACATCATCTCGATAGTAGAAGAATGTATATATATATATATATACATATATATATATATATATATATTATATATATATATATATATATAAATTGTCATTTTATATGCATTTAACACGATCTATATTTTTTTATAGTATATTTAATTTATTGAAAAAAAAATGCAAATAGTCTACAACTGTTAGATGTACAAATTATTTGGGTGACTTTACATTTAATCAACCATAACTCTGTTTCAAATTAAAATATTTTTCCCATTGTCTTAACATTATCAAGTATCAACTTTAACACTTAAAAAACCATACATTTTGCCAAAGCAGTTGGTTTAACCTCATAAAACAGAAGTGAACACGAACGGATCCGAAAAGCATCATATTAAGCATTGCATACTTTTCGCATTACAGTCAAAAAAAATGCTTTCAAAGCCATGGGCAATTTTTTTTAGCTTTGAAAGAAAGTGTTGTGACTTACAAAATATACAAGAAATGCTAAAACAGTGGAAGAGGTCATAAAATGCATTAGGACTGCTTCGACTCAATGCCACAATTTTTATTTCGACAAGGGATTTGGCAGTTACCCGACAGATAGATACAAAGTTATATAAAAAAATGAAATGGATTCCATTTTTCAGGAAACTCATTTTCTATAACAAAGACACCGAATTAATTTGTATACTTAATATTTTTTATTTTAACTTCATTTAAAGATTTTTTTATAATAATTATAATTATTTTACTTCGATTAATGTATGAGATTATCTTAACATTTAATAAATTGATCACTTTTCATGTACTAAATCTAATATGTTATTAATATTTAACTATTTGTAATAAATTTATTAATAGAACCCATCTCAAGTTTACACTGAAGTACTAACAATATTAATTGTATAGAAACTGGATACTAAATGAATTCTCAGATTTTCTGATAATGAATTAACGGTACAAATATGGGCCTTAATGTTAAAGTATCAGTTTCCTATACAATTAATGATTAAATTATCGACAATAATAACACCTATAAGCTAGATATCATATTGTAATATAAAGTCAATAAATCATACTATTTTCTTCTTATTTCTATTTAAACAAATTGAAATAAATATAATGCACTTTACAAGAAAAGTAAATCTTTTATATTTTTATAAGATCCTATTATATATAGGATGAAAATGTCTTAAATTTCATAATACTGACATTTTCAAACAAAACATTTATCATTTGAACATAGATAACCCAGTTTAAAACTTCACGTTGTAAAAATAGTAAATTCAAATGATATTTGTGTCTGACGCTTCTGTGATTCTCTTTGTTAACCCACTTCTTTTACCTGTCATACTTGCCGCTCTGTCAGTTGTTACTGCAATCCGCTCAATTTAAATTCTCCTTTTTACATTTCATTCATTTAATTCTTTGTCGATTTTATCTCTTCAATTGTGTATTTTGTAAATTTTAAATAATGTATTTTATATTTAATAGTATTAAAATTTCTTTATCTACTTTTTACCAGTGTATATTTATTAATCATTTTTTTCATATAATTCATATCATGTGTAAGAAATGATATACTATTTTTTAAGAATTAATGTAATGCTAAAATCAGACTTTTAAAACTTAATAAATATTTCATTTCCAGTAAATGTTTTTATTAAATTTTGCTATCAAATATATTCTTTTCGAAAAAATTACTTGTATATTAATTTTTACTATTTATAATATTTCATAGCTCAATTATAAGAAAAAGCGAAATCTTCTAAAATGTTTTTAATTATTAATATGAATATATGTTCTTTTTATGGTAAGACATTTGATATCTCTGTAGAAAAGAATACATTAATATTTATTTGAGATTAATTTTCTTCTTATGGAAAATCTTTTGTAGAAAAAATATTTTATATTCAGTTACCAATGTAACGTCTTTTTTAATTGAAATATGATCTTATTGTGTGATATAAAATGTGCCTACGTTTAAAAGTACATTTTTTTAATATCTTGAAAAAGTAACTTGTTTTCAATATTCAGTTTCAGTTCAATTGCAGATAATTTTTTTCAGTACAAACGAAAATTAATGTTCATTTATGAAATCGCATTAACTTAGCTGCATATTATTAAACATTAATAAAAGTTTCATAAATAAGTGTATGTTCTCTCGACATAGAACATTTTAATTGAATTGAAGTTGTCTGCATTTCATTACTGATTCAATTTTCTATTCCAAAATCCCTTAGGATTTCGATTGTGAACGTTTTGATTGAAAAGCAAGTATTGAATGTGGGTGAAATTTGTGAAAACGGGAGAAGTGGAAAGAAGGTATAAATCTTTAGATAGCAATCTGTAAATGGCATGTTTTATAAAAGCGTTGTGCGACCGCAGACGTACAGACACATTCATGGATTATTGAACAGTAATTTAATAAAAAAATCGAGATACAAATTTAAAAATACCAGATTTTATTCTAATAAATACGATATTATTATATATTTGTTCAGAAAGTAATTCTGTTATGTTTATTCGTTATTGATTGAAGTTAAATGAATATTTATGTGAACAATACTCGTTTTGTTTATCAAACGTATAGAAATAATAAATTGAGTTTAAGTCAAATTGAAATTTGAAACGATTTATGGAAAAATAAAAGTTGTCGGTTTGAAAAGTGGGAAAAATTATAATTGAAAAAAACAAATACTTCATTATGCTTGTGTTTATATTAATAGGGTATTTTTAATGGTAATTTTAAATTAAAAATCAATATTAAAATTTAATAATCAGATATTATATTTCAATTGAGCAGTTATTTCACATTACATTTTATGTTTTTTATACGTAATTTACAATCGTTTTAAATTAATCATTAATTTCAGAATGAAATATATTCATATTCAAGTTTAAATATTTCTTATAAAGTTTATTGAAACGTTTTAATATAAAATTATATATATTGCTATTTTCTATTAAAAATATTTATAAATAACTGAAATATTTTAAATAATTGCTGTCAATATTTTTTTATCAAATATTGACAAAAAATAATTTATTTACAATATAATATACACATAAATTATACTATAAAAATTATTTTTTATAAGTGATATCGATTTATCGAAAGTAAATAAAATATTAATCTATTTTTTTTTGTTTCAGGTAATTATTTTCTCTATTCTCAACTTAAAGGCAAATTGGATATTCTGTTAGTTTTTGTACAAAAAAGGTAATTAGTTTTTTACACAACATACAAAATTCTCTTTCATGTTTTTTGCTGTGATTTTTTTTCAGTTGATTATATTTTATACTTCTTTGTAAATGTTTTTAAAATCTTTAATCTAACATTAATTATTTAATATTTCTATTTTATATATCTATTTTCTCCGTACACATAATTTTATTTTATATTCTGGAATTTTTCTTGAAATTTAGTAGCTTGATATATTTTTTTAATTTGAAAAATATAAAATACTCACTGCTCATAAAAAAAATATATTTTAAATATAGGTCAACAAAAATTAAAGTACATTTCTCCTGAACGAAAATCTATATTTAACACTATTAAACAAAATCATTTTCCTGTATAATCAATTATATTTTAATAATTGATTGCTTATATATATATATACATGACATGTCACCTAATGACATCTAAATGTTAATTAACGTCTTCAGATGATTATTTTTATTAATATCATAGTCAATTTTATTCACATAGTAATCGAATTTTCATGTTTATGCAGACAAATCTCTTGAGTATAGTTATTTACTCATAATTTATATATTATAGATAAATAGTAATTACGAAATTTTGTTTGAATATGTTTTTTTTATATTGATTGAGATATGTAACGTCAGTTAGATGATAATATGAGTTAAAATATTATTTTTAATTGAAATAAATATTTATTCTTAATTAAATTCACATCAATTATTAATACTCATTACTTTATTTTTTCTTATTGAACTCCTTTTTTATTATGTTCATATTCTTTGAATGTATTAATGTAATCAAAAAGCATAAGGGAATTTACTTTACGATGAACAAAAATGAGAGAAATGAAAAAAATTATATGAGGTACTTAAATAATATATTTTTTATAAATAATATCATTAATTGGAATTGTTTTTACCATGCACTTTCTGACTGAAAAACTATTTTTTTAAAAAAAAAGATAATGAATATATATATATATATATATATGTGTGTGTGTGTGTGTGTGTATATATATATATATTATATACCATTTTTTTAATTTGCTCAATAAGTAAGTCAAATTATTTTAATTATTAATTGCAATAAGTTCTAGTCAAATACAATAAGTTTTAAACATTATATTCATATTAAAATATTTTATAAAAAAATTGATTTTATTCACCTCGATTTATTAATTTTTACTCTACAAAGAAAAGCTCACCGTAAGAAAAATTTTAAAAAGTGTTTTTTTTTTTTGTCTTCGATTAATTGCATGTCTATAAAAGTAATTAAATTATTATAAAATTTCTTTTCTTATGTTTCTTGTACATAGAATCATTTGTAAATATTAAACAAGCAATATTTTTTACAACAATGTATAAACATTACCTTCTGGGTTTTTACTAAAACTTAATTAAATTCTTGTTGACCGTCAAAAAACCTTTAATTGACGATATAACAATAAAACGATAATTAATATTTTATTGATGGAAACCTTTAGTCATGACATTCATATTAATCATTAACTCTATTGATGTCTTTCAATTACTGTTTTACATTTTTTTTATTGTATATATTGCTTCTAAAACAACTGTCATGTAAAATTTTTACCTGAAACTAGTTATTCTATACAAATTTATCTGATGATACTAGTGTTGTAATATTCGTTATATATATATATATATATATATATATAAGATTATGAAAAATGGAAAAAGAGTAGGAAATGATGGATTAATAATAGAAATCTTCAAGCTGGTAGGAAAAAAACTGAAAAAGTTCTCCCCGATATATTCACTTCGTACAAAATGGAGAAGCGTGGAAGAGGCCTTTATCCAGCAGTGGATTGACAGAGGTTGCTGGTGCTGATATATATATATATATATATATATATATATATATATATATATATATATTATTAATTATATTTTCATCAATTTACTTTTGAATACAATTAAAAATCAATGCATACTAAAATAAAAAAAAATCAGTTCATTAATAAATTCCAATAAACTAAAAATATATTACTAAATTAAACAGTAGTAAGTGGATGTGTCCAATTAGGAATTGAGAAAATGTTTCCAGACTCTTCGTGAAAATTTTATATACTAATTAGTTAATCGAAATGTTTGTGTTTATTCTGTTAGATAATTAAATTTCGAATAAATATTTTTGAGTCCGAAATGATGTAATGTGTCCGAAATGTGTGTTCTAAATATATCTTTTTTTAATAGAATAATAAAATTCCATTTCACTCTAACAAATTTCTTTTCGTTTCATTTATTCGAAAAGTAATGTGATATTTTATGTTCGGTTTATTGAACTGTTTATTAACTGTGCGAATTGTAATTTATTTACCAAATTAAGATAATGCACTGTATGTTGATTTTCAATTATATATATATATATATATATATATATATATATATATATATATATATATATATATATATATATTTATATATATATTTATATATATATTTGTATATATATTTATATATTTATTTATATATATATATATATTTATATATATATTTATATATATATATTTATATATATATTTATATATATATATATATATATATATATATATATATATATATATATATATATATATATGAATAATATCGAATCGAAATATTTATAGTACTCGAACAAACGTTTGTAAACCGAATTTAAAATTGTTGAATATTCTGCATGAACTATTCGAAGCATTCAGTCTTACCTCTAAAGAAAAGAAAATAAATCGTCCATGTCCGTATCGAAGAGATAAATGTAGAATTGATTGAATCACTGCGAGCCACGTATATCAATTACAGCATGTCTGTAGGAACACGGGGGGTGTGGGTGAGTGTCACAGCTTAGCGCTCTACGTGAGTGCGTGGAAAAGATGCGGGAAGGGTCATCGCTGGCGCACATCCGGCCTCTTTGGGTTATGAACCACAGACCTATAGGTCTTCGTGTCGTTTGTAAAATTAAAAAAGGTTTATAATGTATTTTTTTTCGTACATCTTAACGCACTGCTAATCTTCCTTTATTACATTTAATTTTTAGTATAAAAATAACTCGGCGAGTTTGTAACGGTATCTGAATCAGAAATGACGCAATTATAACTCATTAAATAGTTTTTATAATAAATGGTATGTTACACGTGAAATATAGATTTATTATTTTTATAATAATTTACTTTACTTTATAACATTTTTATATTTTGGAGATTGTAATTTACTTGCGAAAATCGTATGATGGTTTATATCTAATTTTTCTATTATTTATCATTTAACTTGGAATGTGTTATAATCAGAGAGTAACGTACTTTTTAATACGAGAATGTGTTACAATCATATTATTTTCTCATTATGTGAAAAATAAATTTACTGTAAGCTTTGAGAAATATTTAATTTTTTTGAAATGAGGTCATCGGATGTAAAATGATTTGTTTTCGTTTACAGTTTTCCATTTTTTATAAATCGAGTTTCTTCAAAGGATAATTATTAGAATTGAAAATATTATCTACATTTTAATTTAAATTCCATTAAATACGGTTCTTATTTTTAATATGATTATTTATTTCTTAAAATATTTTTTTTTTTTTTAAATACAAAAAATCTTTAGATATTCAAAATAACCTATTTATGTTTCAGCCATCGATTTTAAATATCAGTATTCAGTGTTAATATCGTTAGTTTCTGTTTCTTCACAAATTGAATTATCCTAATAAAATCTATAAATCAAAGAAACAAAGCACAGAAAAATATTATATTGCTCCTTTCATAACTACAAAATATTCTATTTATGAAATCGTTTCCACATTTTTGATTATGAGATGAATGAATGTGATTTTTATTTCCACAAATGAATTTTTCATTTATTCCACAACCCACAAAATGTTTTTTCTGAATGAAAATGTCATCAATAATTATTGATCATTTTTGATTGTTTTTTATATACATTTCAATAGTACATCATCTTCAAAGATGCAAAATGCACATATTTATCATCTTTTAGTGCTGTATTCATCTAATAATTTATTTTATTCGTCTTAATAAAAATCACGTTACAATAGTTGGAATTATAATTTTAAATTATGAAAATTTAAATTGTTTTTAAGGAATTTTACTTTAAATTTTTATTTATGCAAAAAATCACGTTTGATACAGATACAAACTTATTACATACTAAAACTGCATGACAACTATATGACAAACTTATTATATAGCACAGTTCTAATCCCTCTTTTTAGTTTTCGGTTTAATACAATATTCATTATATGATTAAATATGTAGTAATTTTATAAAATGATATTTAATTCAAAAATAATTAAAATTATAAACTTAAGACTAAAACTTAATTTTTTTGTCTAACAATAACAGTTATATACTTAATTTGTATCTTTAATTTTTACATATATTCGACAACTTAAAAACTTATGAACAGATCCATATTTGTATAAAAAAATTTCAAAAATATATATTTTATTATGAATGACAATCCGTCAATTCTTACACATTTTTAGACTTTTAATAATAAGAGATATTGACAACAGAACACTCCTTAATATTCGTTAAATTATTAATATTTTCGTGGCATACTACACTTGTTTTCTTTTTCTTAAAAAAACAAATATATATATATATATATATATATATATATATATATATATTATTCTAGTACCTTAGACATGTTAGTCTATGTGAATGATTGAGAGTCACGACACGCAGTTGCCAATGCGAGTTCTCCATCGTCTTCTCTACACCGGTTGGATTACACAGGAAGTTGACCTCACAATTACAGACCAATTGAATCTCCTTTACGTCATTGCAGAGCTCGTGATGTCCCGTTTCCTTTTACGCTTCGTGTTACCACGTTATATGGTGTAAACTACATACTTATTTTTTTGCAACTTCATAATTATATTGATCGAAGATTCAAATATTTTTTTAATAGAAACAACGTAATTATTTTTATATAAAATTATTGTTTCTTGTAAGTGTGTACTATATAATTTTTACAAAACGTTATTAATAAAAACGTAAAGTTGTATATACATACAATATAATTTACCATTATTTCTTGTATATATTTAAATCAATTGTAATCGGCAGATTGTTTTTTTTTTAGTTATCATCCTGTTTGTCTTACATAATTTATCATCGGTAGAATGCTCAATTTTAAATGTACCTTTAACATTGAAAATATATAATTCTGTAAAAGAAATTAATACTATATAATATATATATATATATATATATATATATATATATATATATGTAGTTTAAATAATTTAACATGTTTATAAATTTAAATTTTTAAATTGTATAGCATGTTGAATTCAAATAATAAATAACTTTTTTGTTAAAAAAAACTAAGAAAACGTTTCGTTGTATCATTAAATAGTTTATTTCATTATCGTATACTTTAACAATATTATACATTTTTTCAACGATTTGTACTCAATCATTGATAACATTGAGAAATAAAATTAAACTTTTTTTAGCACACGAGGGAAAATATCTGGTCCTACTAGAACTTTTCATACTGAATTCTAGAAAGTATGTAGTTTTTCTCCATCATCGACGTTTTTTTTGTGTGAAACACAAGTTAAGTGTGGAAAAATGTGCATATTTACATACATATATAACACTTTTCAACTTACTTAAAATGTGAGTATTGTTGATTTCCTTGTGTGTCTGGCATTTGAAACATCCTTCAGTATCCAATAGTAATCATCAATCATTTGTGTATTCCACTATCCCTGGTATTTCTTTTCTATGACAAAGATGTCTTGGTAGAAACTCCTCTTGTTTGTTACTGACGTCACCAACATTTTCAGGGAAGAAATTCAGGCGTGAGTCCAAGCAATATATTTTGAGGGACATATTACATCCCATATCTTCCTATGACTGTAACAGTTCACCCACAATCTCACTGTAGTTCGGGGCTTTATGATTTCTTTAAAAAAAAGCATATAACGCTTTTCAATGGCATCCACGCTGATTTTCATAACTTGGCTTTAAAGATCTTCGAATTTTCCATCTCCAATCAGACCTCTTGTTTGGGAGCTCACAAAAATTCTTTCCTTAATTTTAACATCTCTTACACGAGGAATTTTTTTAATGAATTAGTACGAAAAACCACGTATCAGTTTCATATTTTGAAAGTTCAATACGAAACGTCATATATAAAAGAAACTATTGACAATAATGTAATCACAATTCTCACAAAATTTCTTAAAAAGAAGAACGTCAAGTAAACGTGACATAAATTAAATTTCGTTATAAGATGACATTTAAAAATTGTCAAGAATAAAATGTGTAAAGATGCAATCTGTTCTGAATATATTTGACTTATCTTTTTTGCACGTTTGATCAATGAAATATATTGACATTGATAGAATTTTTATATTCCAATATGGTACATTCTATAAATACATATTTTTTAAATTCGTGTAAATATGAAATGTGTGATAAATGTTTTTGATTCATTCATTTCTTTTATAGAAAATCGACCAATTATAAATAAAGGTGTTTCAAACGTTTTTTGAATTCAATTCAAAATTGAAATATAATTATGGAAGTATATTTTTTAATATGACTATGTCATAACGTTTAATAAATTGCAAAAAGTCAGTAATCAAAGGTTTAATAATATTTTTATTAGAAACATTTTGTGCGAAAAATGCAAATAATATCAAAGGAAATTGTTTAGATCAAACATATGCATAAAATACTCGATTAAAATTTAAAAACTTTATTCAACCCACACTCTCGAATATATATTAAGCATCAGTCTCCTGTTAATATCCAAACTTTATGGAATGCAAGCATTTTCCATCTAGTTACTCAATATTGATAAAATACCTATCGCTGAAAGTTAAAACTTTATTTAATTAAATAACGCTTTGTTATTAGCACATATACATATTTTTTCAAGAAATTTAATTTAATTTTGTATTAATAATCGAAAATTTGAATATATATATATATATATGTGTGTGTGTGTGTGTGTGTCCATCCATGTGTATATGTAGTTGAAGTAAATTGAGTCGTGTAAAATACCAGAGCCGATTCTGTTTTATGTATTTGATAGAGTCTAGGGTCGAAGACACAACAATACACAGCTACGATAGTGTTACAGACGAAGAGACGTGAAGGAGTTCATTCAAATGTCATACAATAAACTCTCGAATACTGCGAGGCAAACGCTTTATGTTATCTGACCAGGTTCAGTAGCGGATGGACAACAGTTACGTTCCACGCGCGACATCAAATGGAACACTCAGCAAGGGGACATGTTCAATGGAATAATAGTGTTTAGGTAGTCCCGTGTGTTGTTGAGAGGCAGCAACGTCACTACGGATCCTCTTTTATGTTCAGCAACGATTCTCAGCTTCTTACAATGTGTTTTCAACGAATTATTATCATATTGAGAAACGTCGACTGAATTTCGTTCATGCATAATAAATGAAGTTTTGATTTCGTGTAGTTGCTAACGAATTAGTATATAACGAAACAACGAAATGAATTTGTTTACAAAAAAAATAATTAAATCTATTTTCATGTACAACACATTTTAATCTTATTAAAAAACCGCTTTTATTTTATATATAAACAACATATTAAAAATATAAATGAAAAAATGCAATGCAAAATTTTACATTCCAAGATCTTAATTGTATAATTTACACATATTTACACGAACAAAAAAGAAAAGAGTTAATTGATAATCAGTTTAGTTTATGTTAAAGATTGAATTTATATAAATTTGAATACAAGTGAAAAGTTTTTTTTATTTTTTATAAACTGTATCTTAAAAGATTTATTTACTCACATTTAGTTTACACTATCACATTGATTCTCTACTATTACATTTTTTTAGATTTTTTTCTTCGTTTATTCTTTAATCAGAATTTATTTTATTTCTTTTAAGGTCATAATAAAAGTTTTACACTTAAATATGGACATAATTTTTAAATTTAAATTATCAGTAGTAACCATTATAATATAATGAAATTATTTTTTTTCCTGAGTTTGAAACATTAAATAATCTTCAAATACTTTATTAGTACCAAACTATTTAATCATTAGAAAGGCATATATTAATTAGCAATTTCAACTTACTGTAAATTATTATTAATAAGCTAATAGAAACGTGTTATGAAATTAAATTTATAATTATTGTTAATAACAATAAGTATATGATATTATTTAATATTAAAACAGTGCATAAATGCACGTTTTAAAATATTAAAAAAAGTACTAAACTCTGATTTTAGTCCATAGTACACTCTTTAAAGCGAAATTGGCAGTTATATTCAGCAGCTATTTGTGCAAACCATCAATTCAAATTTATATTAATCGTGATATGAAGCTTTAATACCGTTATATTTGTATTTTTATTTATCGATTTTTTTATTGCATTCTGCTGCAGAATTTAAAAAATGTGTCTAGCTCTTTCGTTCAATTTTTCACGTTAGAAATATGTTTTAAAAATAAACGAGAATTTCTATAAATTATACAAAAGTAATTTCGGTGTATATTTTAACAGACATTATCAAGATACTCATTGCTACACTTGACTACATTGTTTATAAGCAACATTTTCAAATATAACATTTACCTTTAACACTATATTATTATATTGAGGATTAAACATCATGAGATCAAAAAATTTTATTTTGTTATTTTTCAATAAATGAACTTAATGTATATATATATATATATACATATAGAGGGAGGGAGAGAGGGAAAGAGAGAGATTTTAAAACAATAAATTTGATTCATCAAAAATTGTGTAATAAATATTTAATATAATATCACTAACTCAATACAAAAATTCTTATTGAATAAAAAACGTAATATAGTTAAATAAAATACCATTTACAGTTACTTAATTCAATGATTGGAATTTTCATATGTTTGAAAACACCTAAATCGATTCTACCTAAACGATAAACTTAGCATCAGTGCAGTTGAAAATAATTTAATTTCGGTGATACAGATTTCAGAAAGCACAACTTAACGTTTCAGCCGAATGTATATTTCATACAAATTTATAAAACATTAATGTATTCATATTCATGCAAAAATATTGTACCTTATAACTTGACTTATACAGGAATGAACCACAATTCCACATATTAATATGCATGAACAGGGTCCGTCGATAAAATAATAGCTGACTTGTCTCAACTAACTGTACAACGATATAAAATAATATATTTTGTATTCATTGATATATGGAAAGATCCTATTTCGTACATTACTTTAATAGGTTATATATATATATATAGAGAGAGAGAGAGAGAGTGAGAAATTTTCTTAATAATCATAAAAATATAGATTTTCTTGTAGATTTCTAGAACCATATATCTCATCCGAATCAATAGAAATTTATGAATTATATGGAGTAATATTAACCCTTTACGGACGAGAATTTTCCAACTGTATTTCTCGCTGGGTCGAATATACATTTTGTATAAAATGAATTTATGTGTTGAAGAGTTAAATATAAAATGTTAAGTAAAAAATATTGTGTTCAATCGAATTTTAGATTTTATTGGAGAATAATAATAATTGTTTGAGAATAAAAATGTTGTTTAGTTTTTGTATGGTACAGGTAACGAAATTATTTTTTGCCACTTTAGAGATGACATTTAACCTGATAAGTAGAAGTCTGATGCCACTTGTATGGCGACGTTCGACCGTAAAGGGTTAATAATATAATAATTTTTCTGATTATTTCGATTTTAAATCACTCGAATCTTTATCTGTCACGATTAGGTTAGGTTCTAGAGCCATTCTCAAGTAGATTGTAGATAAATTATAATTTATTTAGAAGATTCTTAAAATGACACAAAAATCTAAACTAATTACAGTAGATAATGGGTTGAGTGATTCAACAAGACCAGGTCATCCAGAATGATCATCAAAAAAATCACATATATAAAAATAGACAATTATAACTTTATTATATGTAATCACATCTAAAATCATCAATTCATCATGAAATTTAATAATTTTAGAAAAATATTCTTCTTAACACGTTTGTTTTTGTAAATTATTTTAAATATTATGTACAATATTTTTATTTTTATACAATATGAAGAGAGTATCCCCACGTAATTTATTAGTAGTTCGTTTAATTGATAATTGCTTTATATAATAAAAAGAAAAAAAAATTGAGTTCATAAAATAAATTGATCTGAAACATAATTTATTTAATCCCCTTTTGAAGTTATAAAATGACTTTGTTATGTTAACAAATATTTAAATGATTACATTCAACCTTATCTTAATCTAAAATGAATTTATGTATAAAAAATACAACTCAAATAATAAACATTAGTAATTTTACTAATTAATTATTAATAATTAATTAGTACATACGAACTTTTAATTAGCGAATATTTTTCTAATTATATTCAAGTTCTGATTGTATTTTATATATAATTTCATGTTTATACAGTACTTATTACATTTCTATTTTTGTTGTCATGAAATATTATATATACTTATATATTCATTTATATATTTATTTTAATTGGACGACTTGTTTTCCTCCTGTTTATTATTACAGAAAATATTATATACATAAATTTCAAACAATCTAGTATTTGTTACCTTTATATTTGAAGAAATATTATAATGTGCTTTATATATATATATATATATATATATATATATATATATATATATATATATATATATATCAACTTAAAGTTTATTTGAATTATTCATAGATTATATTTTTTGTAGTGCTTAAAACAAGTGTAACAAAATGATTTAAAACATAACTATAAATTGAAACACCTTAAGAAGAGTTTTTTTTTGTTTTTTATTAATATACATCTAATTAGATATATGACAAAAAATATGTAAACATAATTGTAATGATCAATAAGCGTGCATTCAAATAAGATGACAAAAATATTACGAAAAGTGCAATATATTTTTCAACTGTTTGCCTATCTAATTGATTTTGAGCACAGCTTGAAACTTACAGGAGATTAGTATCTCATTCCATTAAGCGTAATCTAAAATTGATGAGCTCTGTACATACTTTGCAGATAAACGAAGTAGTAAAGGGGAACTCTTATACGCAATTTAGTATGTGATTTCAAACAGGAACTTATTGAAGGTGTTCAAAAATGTGTATTGCTTTTTATCTTTTATTTTATTTTATGAAAATTTTATATATATATATATATATATATATATATATATATATATATATATATATATATACACACACATCTTACCCTAGATTTACACAGTAAATTGGTTCCCCAAAAATACTGTATAAATCGAAATAGTGCAATTCGAATTGACATCTGATATTAAAAATTTACAAATCCGCAATGAAACAATATTATTTATTTTTAATAAAACTAGAGAATATATTTTACACATTAATGGAGAAAACATTAAAAACAAATAAAAAATGTGTTCATTCTTAATCTTCTTCATCAATTATTTTTTTTTTACTTCTATTCACATCTTCACTTCTCTAATTCATTTTCCGAATACATGGTGAGAAATTTTCTAACAAAATCCGTTATCAAAAATTGTTTTAAATTTTTATTCAATTCTTTATAAAGTTCTTGATATTGACTTAAACAATTAGATAAGTCCCTTCCAAATTTTGAACTTATTTCCATATTTGATCAATCTCATTGGAGAAATCTTACAGTTCATTAGCCAGTGCAATTCTTTTACCTGTAGTATTTGGTGTTACCCCTATACCTGTCGGTGTTGCCCTGTACTATAAATATTTTATATATTTTATAGCTGGTTTGAAGGGATAGAACGAAGGCAATGAAAGCACTTGATTTATAATTAATTACACTAATAACACTTTATGTAATGTTATTCAAAGCTCGTTCTTTCAAGTAGAAATCCGTATTGATATTTATAAAGCACATTTCTTTAAATTATTACTTTTTCTATAGTCAACACTTTTCGTACTGTTGGTATCTCGAATTGATATTGTTATGTCAGTTCAGAAGAAAAAATACGTTGAGAGTTTCTCTTATCGTTAAGATGCAATGAAGCAAGAAATTCCTTATAGTGGTATATATGTATACTTATTATTTTGCACAGCAGTGTAAATGGAGAGCTTTTTTAAATGCACGCGAAAGTGTTTCAAAACAATTTTTTTGCAACAATTCTGTGACCGTGTTGAACTGAAATAGTGCCTGAAAACTAAAAGTTTTTCCGCATTCCTTCAACCGTGTTAAACCGAAACCGTGGAATTCGAGTATCGTTTTAATCAAATGTTAGGTATATATATATATATATATATATATATATATATATATATATATATATATATTACACACATATTACTCTCTGTAAAATGTGTGTATAATATTCATTATTATCTGCAGCAATCCATCTATTAATTGAATATTTTTCGAATACATTTTCAAAGATATTACTCGTCACTGTTTCACCTAGATAACATATTATCAAAATATGAATGGATACTCACTGATTTGAAAGCACTCATATCAATATTAATACATGTTTTATACAGTATTTTCCAATTCTTGTGTCTAGTACCAACGACTGATATGAGTTACTACTGACATGTTTCGACAAAGTGCCTGAGAATATTCGGATCCCCCTGAGCCCATCAATCACTCTGCTCATATATTCAAATTCAAAGAATGATGCTAGAGTAGTACGATAAATGTATGTATATCAACAACAGTTTCCAAATGATTGAATATTCAGATCATATCGCAATATGTTTCCTGAGTACTTACAATAATGGATACCGGAAAACGTTTTTTGACTAAACATAAATGGCTAGAAAACATAATACGTGCCATAAATCCATTAATGAATATGATCTAAAAGTGCAATTAGATGCCATAGATAAGATTTTGTGCAGATATATGCCATGCTTTTATTAAAAGATGAATAATAGTGTACATTTTTATTTTCTTAGATATGAACGTTGTTGCTTGACAGAATCTTCGTACAGAATCTAATTTTGTTCTGCAGTCAATGCAGTGAAGAATTTTATAATCTTATATTAAAGCTATAATAAAAAAAAACACACCTTACATATTAGTAATGAAAAATAAAATAATATGTACTTTTAATGGAAAATAAACAATATCATACATACATGTAAACATATAAATTATAATGAACTAATGAATTATTACTTGATTGTTCAAATATTGATCATCTTTTTACACATTATTGCTTTTTATAAAAGAAAATAAAATAAAAATATTTCCAAGAATACCAATAAGCCGATTGACATCATTCTTTTATTTACAGTAAAAAAAATATTTCACGATTTAGAAAAAATTATACAATTGGAAGAAAAAAATATTATATTAATAAACGTTATTTTAATTTTACAGTTATGTCGACAAAAACTCGTTTTACTAAAAAAAAAATATTCAAATTATGTGTGAAATACAAATATATTTGTAGATTTGTTTTGATTGTTTTATGCGACATACATAAATATTTTTAAATGTAGTTATTTTATTATTTTTCTTTCAAAGCATAAATGAATAAAATTTCATTTTTTTTTGTTATGAAAAAAAAATAGTGTTAAACAAATAATTAAACAGATATTTCATGTAACTTTATCTCTAATGCTGTTTTTAATTATCTTTCAGTCATTTTTTCTATTTATTATTATTTAAAAGTCAATTTTTTTTGTAAATAAATTAGTTGTTAGTTATATATAATTGATATAGATATACACTTGGGTAAAAATAAAAATAACATACAATTTTATTAAGTAATTACAAAACTATATAAAACATGACAAATATAAACAACACAACAATCTCTAAGTTATAAGTGACAATCGATTTATAATTTAGAAAATATATAAACTGAAATTCCTTTAACGTTAGCTTATCTATAGAAGCATAAGTCGTTTGACCAATAATAAATATAAATATAATTTGTTAAATAAAATGTAAAATAGTAGATAATGTATCAACGCCGGTAAGGATGAAATAATTGTTGTTGCACAGGTTTGCAAAAGTTTTGCTTCGGGTCGGTTTTCGGTGGTGTGATGTCTCCGCCAGGCGATGAAAGATCCTGTCCTTTACGATCGACCAAGATATCTGTTCTGAACGGTGGCATAAATGTATGAAACATTCTATTGTTGGGTGATTGTGCAATGTATGTACCCATCGGAGATCCAATCGTGTTGAAGAATAAGCTCTGTAGCTGTCCTTGAACGACGATATTATCGACACCGTAATTCTGCGTGTAGCTGAGATTCGGTTGATTGGAATTCACTAAGCATCCGATGTTTGGAACAGCGATAGGGAACGAAGTTGCCGACGTAACTGGAACGTACCGTTGACTAATAAACGTGTCGCCGTATGGACCAGCCATAATTCCGCACTGTGGCATATTCCAACTGTTCCAGTTGATCACCGAATTGTTCTCTGCAGGTTTCGGACACTGTTGTTTATGACTGTTCATACTCCACATACTAGGCGAAATCACTTGTGACGCACCCCAGCCGTTGTGTACATCTGTATTATTAATCATAAATTTCTGCGAACCTGATGATATGCTACTCGCATTATTCTCGAACGAATTAAACTCATTTTTATTCTTCAGATCGGATGAAATCGACGATTTCGACGTACTTCTAGTTTCTTCATCACTAAGTGAACGTTTCTCGTCGTACTCTTCACGTGGCTGGGCTTTTTTTATTTCCACTTTTTTCCCGTTCAAAAAAACGTACTGTTTACTTACACACCGTTCGACGGATTCGTTGTGTTCAAATGATAAAAATCCAAATCCTCTGGATTTCTTATTGCTCTGATCGTACATAATGACGACTTTGACTACCTTGCCGAATCGTGTAAAGTACGTTCGAAGGTCAGTCTCGGTGATATTCGACGGAAGTCCGCCGAGAAATATTTTCGGATAGCATTCACGTTTCGGTTTCTGCAACGATCTCGGATTGCACGGTTTCGGATCAATCGTTCTGCCGTCCAGTGTGTGGGGCCGCGTTTGCAACACGAGCGCAACATTAGCCGGATCGGAGAATGTGACGAACCCGAATCCTCTAGAGCGACCGGATTCCGAGTTTTTCATTACCACACAATCGATTATTTCGCCGTAGCGAGAGAAGTAATCTTGAAGTTTGTCTTGCGATGTTTCCCACGAGAGACCTCCGACGAACAGTTTTCCCGTCTCGTCGTCCATCTCACTGGAGATGTTAATCGCTCTATACTAATTGGTTTTGCTATTTCGTCTCAATAATTATAACGAAATTTAACAAACTATACTAATCTTACTATTAAAATTGACAAGTAAAAAATTTTGTTTTATTCGGACACCAACCGCCTTATATTGCATTTTTAAAGAAATTGATACGGTGACTGTGATTATTTAAACCCCACCATGCCCATCATTATAGTAACGTCATGTGTTTTTGTAAATAATATTTTCAACAAAAAAAAAACATAGAAATATTGTTTTCAGTACTACTACTACTACTACTATTACAACTATTATTATTGTTGTTATTGTGAAAATAAACCGAACTGTTATAATTCGCAATATATTCGCGTTATCGGGAAACAAAGTAATCATCAAAAAACATTCAACGCTCAAAAAATATATCATTTTTGCTTTTATAGAAAGCCATTTGTAAAGTAAACACATCGATATCTGAAGGGAGTGAACTCTCATCCCATTTCGTTTCACAATGTACGGTACTTTTTGTTCGCGTTGTCTCCATGTTTGACTTCCGGAAAATATTTGTTGATAAGTTTGTCAAGAAAAAGCGGTATTCGAGAGTTTGTTTATACCTTATATGTTTCTTTCAACGATTTCTTTAGAAAATCTTGCTGCTGGTATGGCTGACATTGTATTTGAGATTTCAATAGGACTTATTATAAAGTATATGTATATTTGAACTTAGTTCATTTCGTTTTAATTAGAAATTCTGAAGTTATTGTTCTATTTCTCTTACTTTAAAACTTTTTCTATTAATATTTTTCCAGTATTTTTTTTGTACCTTATTATCATTATTTGTACGTTCTATTCTTTCTTGAACAATGACTATACTTTTAATTTCTTACATTCACTCCATATAAATATAATATTACTTTTTCACTATAAATATAATTTTATATGACTTTTCTCATACCAAAAGTATTTTTTTTGTTATTAGACTATATTGAGATTTACAAAATAAAACAAAATGTTCCTATATATTCATTAATAAAAGTAATTCAGTTTTTTCATTAAAAATATTTTATATGAAACGCAAAAGTACATTTTTTCAATTATTACACGTATTTTATGACATTTTAAAATACTGTTAACTTTATTCCATTCATAATTTTACAATTTTCTTATTGAATTGTATCGTATGATTATTATTTATATATTTAAACAATAATAAAATTTTACAGTATTTGCTATGAAATCTATTCATTAACATATTTAAAGTCGAAAATTACCAAACTTCCATTTTTTATAAAAAAGTCGAGTTCTTAATAAATTTTGACAGCTTTTTAAAATAAAAAATAATATATACGAAGTCGGTTTGAAGAGTAACTTGATTCGATATTAGAGACAACTTAAGTTTTAAAATTTACTTTATTTTTCGACATAAACCTCGTGAAGCTGCCGCAATGTTTCCCCAGGTTCGAAATTCCTTTTCGGAAGTGGGTTTCTTATAGGTTCTCAAAATAGCCGTTTGCAACTTCTATCGCCTCTTTATTTCACCCAATTCGCTTTCCAGCCAGGAAAAATTTGAGTTTCGGGAACAGATGGGAGTCCGAGGGAGCTAAATAAAACGAATACGGTCGTAAATCAATAAGATCTTGATGTTAAAAATTACATACATTAATGATTTGTTAATGAAAATTCTCTAAAAATAGTAAAAATAAATTGAAAAATAGTGCCTGAATTAGGCTACGTTTATTACAGTTTGTTACTTGAAATTCGTGATACGAACAGGCTATTAAGAATTTTTGATTTTAAAATAATGTGTACTATTCATAATCTAAATTATTTATTAACAATATGTTCTTAATGCAAATAAAATTAACAGTAAATAAACTATACCTAAAAATAAAATTTAAATGAAAATGTATTCCACTGCTGTTTTTTTTATATATGTAATTTTGTAAAAATAACACTTTTTCATAAGTAAACAAGTAAACACATGTGAATAACTTCAAAAGTGATTTTCTCCCATGAATTGTAAAAGAAAAAAATACAGTTTTTGAAGTTGAAACCATTTTGTTATCCAATTTCTTCGAGACAAATAATGAATCAAATAATCGAATTGCTTCCCATTCTTGGTGCAAAAGTAAACTGTTCAATCTGATTTAACGGGCGACAGAGTTGGCACTCGCGCTGTAATACTGCGCGATTTGAAACACTTTACTTTAGAATTCACTCTTGCAAATGGGTTCCTGTTACATTCATGCCGTTTTTATCTATTGCAATTGTTGTTCAAACGAGATCGCCGACTAAATCGTTTTTCACTTCTTTGTGTTTCTTATTTTCAATCGTTTCAATCACTCTATTTTCACGAGACTGTTTACAGTTGCAGAAAGTATCGCTATTGTGATGAATAGTTTTATATTCAATGGGGCCTGCTGTGTACTGTTTATACACGAAATTGATTTTTTCTATTTATTTATAAACGTTTTTCAATTCCGCACATATATATGAAATTATCTATGTGAATTAAATAGAGTCACGTATAAATATTTAGTTTTCAATAAATCAAATACAGTTTATTTTATTCTATATTATTCTTGATAAAAAAATCGTACTATATATAAACATTTTTCACAATTTCCCAAACCTTATAAATAATATCACATTTATTTTAATTCGGATAATATACAAAACTCACGAAGATGTGAAAATATTCGTTTATCTATATTTCTTATAAATATATATATATATATATATATATATATATATATATATATATATATATATATATATATACACACACACACATCATTAAGTCTGCAGTCGAAGTAAAACATAAATTTTGAACTTATTTACATAAATATATAAGCGTAAACCAATATATCATTTATTGAAAAATCTTTAGATTATATCTAAAAAGTAGGAGACTATAAAGAAGGGAAAAGCTTCATTATTTATATTTCGGAATTACTTATTGATTTCTTAAAATGCCAAAATTTGTTTTATTATTTGAATTTATATTTTCCCTATAGAAATCGTTCTACTAGCTTTTATCGTTCCGTTTCATTGATTTCAGAATATTGATGCGTTCAATAAGGAACAAGAAAGGAAAACTTGTATTGAGTTTTATATTGTTCAATTCATATTAATGTTCTGTTTATTGAAAATCAACTAGCATAAATACATATAAATAAGTGATAAAGACTTATAAACAGCAATGTATTTCTGTATATCTGCTATATATGTGTGAAAATATATGAATATATTTCTGTTTATATAAATAAATATTCATCTACATAGTTTCATTTCTGTTGTAAGATATTATTTTTGAAGAATTTTTATTTTCTTAATAAGTAATTTATTAAGAAAAAATATTGTATTAACTAATAGTTGATACAATTAAAAAACTTTTTTTTAAATTCTCTCTGTCTCTCTCTCTCTCTATATATATATATACATACATACACTTCAGATGACTTCTTTTATTACGCTTAAAAAATAATTTTATATTATTCTCATAAATATGAAAAATTGTATAGAAAAATGTATATTTTATCAATGTTTTCATACAAATTATTATACTCTTCTCTCTATCTGTATATATATATATATATATATATATATTTGGTTTTCAATCCCAAACAACCATATACGAGTAAATATTTTTCCTTGTAAAACAGTCTATTATTATTATAATATAATAAAATTTACATTGAAAATAATAGGAAGTAATTATTCAATAATAATATTATTAAACATACACATTATCGTCAATTTAATGATAATATTATGAAAACCCAAATAGTTATGTAATGAAAGAACACAATCGAAAAAGTACTGTTAGAATATTTTACCTTTTTTAGAACATAAAATACAAATATAAATTAATTTATTATTTTTTTATAAAAATGATTACTTCGCTTTTGTATTAATCATTTGAATAATTTTTAAAAAATGAATTTTGTGAATGGTCTTGATGTTTGGATTAGTTTCCCGTTTTTAAATAAATAATAATTATGTGATCGTTGACTTCACTCAAGTCCGATAATTTAATTTTATTTATTTTTCAATTTATTAAAATTAAATTTTCTTATTACTAGACTGGAGTAATGTCCACTTGATAACAATAATATCTTTCTTAATAATTCGATAGACCAAATATTCTCTAAGATTTTAAAATCTGATTTGATTGAAAAGCATTATTAAAAAAATTATCGATAAGTTTTGTTTGAAGAAAAAATAATAAAAAATCACTTGATATTTTCCTTTTTTACAAATCACATATCGGAGTTAAAACATAAAATTTATAACTAATTGTAAAATTTATAATTCATTATTCTGTTTTTTCTGATACTATTATGCAGCTATCTATACCAATAATCAATTACATACACTGTATATTTATTAATTTATGGAAAAAAATGTTTGAGCTCTTATTAAGTTCTTATAATAAAGACATTTTTTATGGGCTTAATCAGTTTTTTATCTCTAAATTCAATTATCAGTTTAATTGAAATACTTTAATTGAAACAATCAGTTTAATCTATCATAAGCACAAAGAAGTATTTATTTTTCATTTCGAGACTAAGTAATCTATTATTTTGTTTGGAAATATTTTCAACGTCACAGCTTATTTTCAAATACGCATTAAAAATAATTTGTAATTTACATTACTTGCTAATAACTTGTATTAATTAAATTAATTAAGTATTCCTTTTATTAAATATTTATAATTCTTATTTCCATCTTCTTTGTAAATAATAAAATCATTTTAATTAGAAACATTCAACAATAATAAAATCAATTTATATTTTAATTTTATTTTATTGCTCAGATGTCTCGACTGATAATATTTTCTATAATTCAAATAAAAACACTGATTTATAATTAATTATAATCTTAATATGTGCACGTGCATATGATTACGTCTTTTGTACATATATAGGTATATTTATTATTTGTATAATTTGTATTTCGTCACATGTTAAAGGAGTTCCGTTAATTACAGAAAGCAATTCAATATGCTCATATCAATTACAGTAATAAAAGGTACCAATTTATGACATTGTTGAACATATGTAATTTATAAATAATATGTAGAACATGCTTATTATGTGTGTGTATATATATATATATATATATATATAGTTCATGACTAGAAGAACACTTTTTATATCTACAATACACGCACAGTCATTTCCTAGTCACGATTTTTCATTTTTTGTTCTGAAAGTAATCAACTATATCAAATAATGTGCATTCATTCATTATTCTCTACTCACGAATTTGAATGTACCATTTTTGGTAAAGTAAAAGTTGAGATCCGATCACGTGTTTTGTTATTTCGTTTATTTGTGCCTGTGTATATATATGTATGTATATATATATATATATATATATATATATATATATATATATATGCAGTATTGTGCAAAACAGAAGCAACAAATTTTACTTAAACATTTATATTTATTTATCTTTTCTTTCAATTAGTTGACAATGATATTAATAATGCATTATTAATATCAATAATATAACTAATTATACTTATGTAGTTGATTACTCAATTTTCAGTCGAATAGACATCATTATTTTCATTATATGTATTTTTTTAAATTTCAATTTATTTGGGAAGTTTTTTTTCGTTTTATTTATGTACTGATTAATGTATTTTTCTTAAGCTAGTTAGTTCTATACTAAATAAACTTTTTTAAAAAAAAACTACGAATACCTTACATTGTTTTATAATAGAATATATTATAATATATTAAACAAAATATAGTATAACTTGTGTCAGTGAATTAAAAATACTTATAAGGCTGTTTTTAAATTTGTAGAAGGCTTTCTTATAAAAGTCATGTATAAATTTACTATAGATTAAAGAAACAATATATTCATGACATAAAAAGTCTGAAATCTGATATAATTTATAATGTAATAATATATTTGGAATCTTAAAGAAAATAATTGGATCATTTGGTTTTTTAATTATAATTTATTTAAACCATTACATTTTCTAATTATTTTTTATTTCAGTATTACATTTTAACAAGTTTCTCGTATTTACAGCAGCACATTATAAACAAACAAAATTTAATTTGTATAAATTCTAAGTGTCCAGCCATAAATCTTATACAATTAATGTGTGTATATATATATATATATATATATATATATATATATATATATATATTCGAAAATATAAAAAACAATTATAAAAAACAGCAATTGGTTGTTAAAAAACATTTCTAAATATTTTATTTGCATCTGTGTCACGTATTTTCTACGTTAAAGTCCATTTTTTTCCGTTTACATGGCCGCTTTTTGCACATATTATGAATTATTAAAAACGTCGCTGTATTTTATTTTATTTGAAATTGCTTTCCAGTTTTTATATTTACACATAACGTATGCACTTCAAAAGAATATAACCAACAAGTACAGTATATTAAAATAACTGGTGTGTTGACAGTTGTTTTTAAATATTTCAATATTCGGTTCAAATTTATTTTAACTTAGCTTGGCAATATTCTGTATTTTACAGCAAATAAAATGCATATGAAATATTTCATTTATATATGTATTTTTTTTAGTGGAATTTTCATTAATAAATAAGTATCAATAATATAACACATATATGTATATATATATATATATATATATATATATATATATATATATATATATATGTATGTATTGAAATTTCCAGAACATAAATAATTAATTATTGAAAATAAAACCGTTAATAAAAGAGATTAATTCCTATAATGAATACACCTGTAAGATGTATGTTAGCTAGTTTGTAAAATAGCCATTTAGATATTATTAATTCTTCTATTTTCTTTGCGTACAAAAAAAAAATATTCAGATAAAAAATAGTTATAAATTACATACTTTTATACTTTTTTATGATTTGTTTTTTAATCTGGCAATGCCTTTCAAATAATTATTAATTTTGCAAAATAATTTTTATTCATTCCTTTCGTTATTAATAATGATTAATGAATTAATAAATTATTTTTACCTTATTTTAATCTTTAAATGATATTAATAGTCTTATTATTTAATTCTACAATAAATTTCAAATATAGTTCTTTAATAATTGTTAATATTTGTTAAATATTGGAGAGAAATGAAGCATAAAATAATTGTTAAATATTTAATAATATATCTAAACATATACATGCACACACACATAACGTATCTGTAAATTAAAAAACATGGGTTAATAAAAAAACAATCGGTCAATGTATGTTTACACATGTTGACCGTTCAGCTGTCCGGTACATGACTACATAGTTTTTATTACAATTTATAAAGTAATTTGATGATTAAAACAAAATGTTACAAAACAAACTAGGTGCAGCGTTCAAACTACAAAGAGAAAAAAACAATTTAACGATGTCAAAGTATTGGATATCTAATATGAAACTACTGCGACTCTAATATATATATATATTAAGCTGGCAGGAAAATAATTGCGGTTTTTTTCTGAATTCTGACCGTAATTTTTTTCAATGAAAATATCATTTCATCGTGTTCAAGTTAATATCATTTTAAAGTGAATTCTTCAGTCTGTATTTTGGCTACATCGACTTTGGTTTTATTATTACTTTTACTTTAAATTAGACTGTTGAATTAAAGATGAAAAAGAAACAAATAAGAGAAAAATTTTATATGAGTTCAAAACAGGTTGTAAAGCAACATAAACTGTTCTTTTCATGTCTCCTCCTGTTTATGCTAGTAACGGGATAGTACGCACTCTACCGCTTACTGTCCTAATATAAACCAGGCATTGTTCTCTTTCTACTTTCTTTCTCAATTCATAGAGTTACGGACTTTGAACCTCTCTATTTCTAGTTTATATAGTAAAGTCCTATTCTTTCTCTAGATTCTCCTCCCATTCACCCTTTCAATATGATCTTTATCATTATTTAACATTTCAAAATATGTTTCATCGAAGAATCAGTTTTAATATAACATTATCAAACAAATTATGAATAAAATCAAAGTTAACATTTTGTAGATAAATACAGGTACAGTTTTCAAAAATACCATAAAACGTTCTTCATATGTGATTTTTCTTTGATAACAGTTATTTCCTTTCGTACATTTTTATTATTAGCAATTCAGCTTTCGAGTCGGTTGCCGTTTTCGACTTTTATTGATTCAGATCCGAATGAACAATTCAAAACATTTAACAAAAATACATCTCCGACACGTACATTAGCTTCTCCGTGCTGTCATAGTGCTTACATTTACATCTCACATATGTTAATAAAAAAAGGTGTATGATATTTCTGAAGTACAGAATCGCTCGACGAAATTCGCATTCCTACGAATCGTTATTATGGTTTGACCTTTTACCTCTCCATTTCCAGTCCACGCAGTGACGCTCGCATATAATAAAAAAACCATTCACAAATGCCTATACCCGTGTTTATGTACATCTGTACGTGTGTAAGTACGAATGTGTGCTGTCCATCTACGAGTTTATATATATATATATATATATTTATATATATATATATATATATATATATATATATATATATATATATATATGACTGTATGCATGCAGAGATATGTACATGTAGTGGAAATACATATTGTGTCGTCGCTGTAGCAGTTTTTGAACCAATCGAGTAGGAGGTTGGTCGGCTCGTTGGCGCACACCGACTGTCATTATGATGCGGGTGGGGACAACCGTCCCAATAAACGAGCGTCGGCTATACAATATCCACACATTGCTGTATCGTATAAAAGGATATACGAGGTCATGCTTACGCCAGCACGTGTACAGCCGTAGAGAGATAGCGCGTAAGTGATCGCGGATGGTGGTTGTATGTGATACGATGCGATCCAATCTCATGGGAGGGCTAAGGTAAATGTTGTGCTCTCTCGATGTAAAGAACGATGTCTATCTATATGTCCGCTCGTCGTGCGATGCCCAAACCATACCGCATCGTGCAGTTCGCCTTGTTGCCTTGTATTGAAAACGATTTGTCAGCTGTCTAGGACGGCGTCACCGAGTCTGTTTTATGTGGTCGTCTTTGATCGATCATGAGTCGTACAATGTTGCCAACGAAATGCAACAAAAAACTGTATCCTCGTCAGTACTCTATTGCGCAAAACATCATCTATAAGTATTAACTACACGAAGAGACACTTGCCAGCATACATATACATGTCTGCATATGTGTGTTTGTGTGTATATATATATATATATATATATTGTGGGCTAGATCAACGGTTCGTAGCGTTTTTGAACTGAAATTCAAAGGCAGTGTTTACTGATTTGTACATATATTTATTTAATACATAAGCGCCATTTTCATCCATCACTTTTAGCCATCTTTCCCGTAATTTCATAATTCCGTCCTTCCAGAACTTGGCACCTATGTGGGTGATGAATTGATTCAGGTGGTTTTTGCATGCTTCCAGGGAAGTAGTTTTTTTCCATTAAGAGAATTCTGTGGCCACCGGAACAAGTGATAATCAGGAGATATATGATAAAGTGAATATAGCGGATGAGGTAGGACGTTGAACTAAACTGTACCAATTTCTTCCGGATCTACAAAGAGACATGAGGTCTAGCGTTGTCTTGATGGAAAACGATACCCTTCCGATTGACCTATTCTGAACACTTTTGATCGATTGTCAACTTATAATTGGTCCAGTTAAGCACAATACTTCTCCGAATTTATCGTCTGATGATTTGGGTTAAGCTCGTAGTACACAACATCCTTCCAATCCTACCAGATACATGACGTTACCTTCTTCGGGTGAAGTCCCGCTCTTGGAGTGGCTAACGGATGCTCATTTCATTTTTTCACAAACGTTCTTCGATCCACGTTATTGTAGACGATCCATTTTTCATCGCCTGTGATTAATCGTTTCAGAAACGGGTCGTTTTGTTTTCTTGTAAGGAGCGAATCACTGATGGAAATGCGTTCCATTAATATATCTTTCAGTTAAATTATGAGTCACTCAAACATCGTAGTGATTCACAGATCAAATTGTCTCTAAATCCCTCTCCAACACTTGTATGAGACACCTGCAGTGCCTC
This sequence comes from Acanthacorydalis orientalis, assembly GCA_034766995.1. Lineage (NCBI taxonomy): Eukaryota > Metazoa > Arthropoda > Insecta > Megaloptera > Corydalidae > Acanthacorydalis > Acanthacorydalis orientalis. The sequence continues at coordinate 51,976,495 of CM068315.1, read as the reverse complement.
TACGATTTCCCGTACCTTTTAATGTTGATTATTTTCAATAACTGTTGAATTTTGTCATTATCAACAACTGCAAGTTTACTGGAACGCTCTCGATCCTCTAGGTCAAATTTTCCATCTCTGAACCGAGTGAATCACTTTCGAAACGTACTGTCAGCTACGGCATCTTCTCCATAAACTGCGGATATTTTTTTTCTGTCTCTGCAACGCTTCTTCCTCTCCGGAAATAAAACAGCATGAAATGGCGAATATGCACCTTATAATTCTCCATTTTCAATTTAAATTTAACAGGCTTGAAATTCACAAAATTGCACAAAAATAATTGAGAAACAAAAATTGAAATGTCGCCTGTCAAAATAACACATATGGAGTCATGTCATATAATCGAGATGCGCGCAAAACTGGAATTAATGGCATTTATTGGAAAATACTACGAACTTTTGTTTCAACCCAATATATATATATATATATATATATACATACAAACATACATGTATATGTACATATATATATATATATATATATATATATATATATATATATAGTTCCATGTAATTGATTAAAAGGGTTCTCATCATTTATAATTTCTATCATGTGTTTTCTTTCCAATTTTCATTGCATTTTTTGTGTTTTCATATCATTTTCAGGCAATTAAAATAAGTGCGTACAAAGTAATGTTCAGTTAAATCTCAGTTCTTATTATAAATAACCCAAATATCCTCAATAATGTATATCATGAATGGATCAACATACAATTCGATTATATTTTTTGCAAAAAAATTATAAGTGTTAGTACTTCCTATGCGAAGTACTTATAAATTTGTATTACAATAAACTCCTTTGTCTAAATCATTCATGGTATTTCATTTAATTTTCGTTATTATTATATAGTATTTATTTCATAGCTTTTGCTTTTAGCACCGTGTGTTATATAAAAATTTCTATTATTTTTATTATATGTATTGGAAAAAATACTAGTTAATTTAACTTACATTATTAAAACGTTTTTCTCAAAAAAACAATAAAGGAACTTGAAGAAAAATATAAAAAGAAAATGATTTTTTTACTAAAAACTGCTATTATTTTTGAATTAGTGTATACATTTTTTTATATTTCGTATATTTATAAAATATTGTTTATTAATTATATCTGCTTTTAATTTATGAAACAAAAAAAAATATATGTAAACTAAATACACACACACACACATATATATATATATATATATATATATATAATATTTATATAGAATGTTAAACCGTATTATTTGTATAAAAGTATAAGTTCATAAATTGATCTTCCATATTCAAGTACTAAAGCATCATCAAAAAACATTTAATTTTAATGTGTTACATTATCAGAGCACATAATTTTCAATAAATATTTATACTTTTTCGAAAACAAAAAGTACAGTTAGTAAATTTTAATTTCCCAAAAAAAAGCATCTCGCATAATCGATTTTTGCATAAATTATGATATCATACCATAATTACTGGCGAAAAATAAATAACATAGAAGTCACAAACAACCATAAAAGTGGATATAAATTCAAGCCGAATCTATTAAAGTCAAGTAAACACGTTTGAAAAAAATTTATGTTCTTTATAACCTCCTGTAATTGCTCGGATATGCAAATGGTTACAGTAAGCGAAATCGGTAACGGAAACTAAATATCTGCGAACATTTCACGGAAATAGCACGACATATTGAATGATTAGTTCAGTGTAGTGACAAAAAAAAACTCCGTAGGCTACGTAAATTAACGATATGTAATACTGACTTTTTTTCTTTGTAATAAAAATTATAAATAATACACACTTTTTACATAATTTTTAAAAATTGATATTGAGTGTGTAAAAATTAAAATAAGTATACATGATTTATTTAATCACTTGTAAATGTATTGATAAGAAATATTATATTTATTACTCCATTCGGCATAAACAAAAATTTCTCCTTTTTTAGTTTTCTGATTATAATTTGTAGATTTGAATTTTTATATTTTTTATTACTCTTTATTGATAAAGTGAACATGAATCTAGGCAAAAGTTTTGACTTAATTTTTAACTAGATCTACATCTTTTGAATGTGTTACATTATATATATATATATATATATATATATATATATATATACACACCACACACACACACATATGCGTTATAAATTCTGTTAATGCTGTATAAATATTAATTATTATCGTGTACACATTAATTAAGTAATGTAGCACGCAGAAAGTAAAAAAATCACTCTTATTAAAAACATCTTGTATTTGAAGTCAAGCGAAAGTTAATTATACTTTAACAAATAAACAAGATAAAAAGAAAATGTGACCTATCAAAGAAACTTTGAAGATTGTAAAAAATATTTCTCACAACAAAAATTAATACTAATGACATTTCAAAATTAATGCATTTATAAGATAAAATTATGACGGAAATATATATATATATATGTATATACAAGAAACAAACAGTAATACATAAATTATTATAGACTGAGAAATTCAGCACATCAAAAGTAAAATTCTTAAATAAAACATATGAGATCTGCGATTCTGACTTGATTTTGTTACTTTGCAACTAGTCTCAGCATAATCAGTTGCCATCCATAGGAATTTAGATTTTTTTATATTCTTTTCTAATTTGTGTGTATGTTCTTAAGTTTTGAAATATTTTTTTTTCTATTTTACATGTATTTTTTTCTGTATTCAAAGAGCGAATATCCCACCATAGTACAGATATAATTTTAAACACATAAGTACTTGAATACAGTTCTGTCACTGATGCTAAATCTGTTTTAATAAATGAATTTTTCTCTCATCCCACAAACCACCAATATTTTTTCTGATCAATAATAATCAATAAATGATTACTGACCGTTTCTAATTGTTATTTAGATGTATTTCGATGACTATGCCATTTTTCAGAGCGTTAAAGTATAAAAAAAAATATGTTAATTATTATTTTATAAATTATCTGTACTGTAGCGTTCTAAAGAGAATGAAATTACGATTTAATAATTCTTTTCTTGTCCATTTATCCTAGTATATAATATTTTTTATGTTATATATATATATATATATATATATATATATATATATATATATATATATATATATATATGCATACATACATACATACATAATCATTTAAACAGGTAAATAAAAATGTCATCCTTAAATGTATTATTCATTTTATTGGTTTAATGATACGTATATGGCAATGCATTCGTATCATGCTGTACCTACCTCTACCCAGTGACCATGACCTTCATTATGTCGTCATTGTATACGTTAACTATGTTTATACATAGAATAATTGCTATTAAATATCGTGAATAGAATTAATCATGCATTACCGCAGCCATAATTAATACCTATCTACGTATTAATCGTTCCTTTGTTACCTTTCTTCATTATTAATCGACATAAATAATTATCAATATTATTTTTATTAAATTAACATTATAGTATAATACTTATTATTATTACACACTACATGTTAGACACTTGAACAGAAATTACTTTCATCACTTAATTATTAGAATTGAAATTTTTAATATAACATTTCAAGTGCAATTATTAATCGAAAAAAATGTTTACTTATGAACATTTGTTATTCATGTCATAAAATACATCATTATTGATTTTTTTCGAAAAAAAAAACATCACATTTAACCCCTTATCGTATAATACAATACAGTCTTAAAATATAGAGTGAGACTTGTGATACAGATTTAATGCCTAACATGAGAAACATGAATGAGACTCGTGATATGGTTTGACTATGGCACGTACTGTTGTTAATTAAATCGTAAAGCAAGGTGTGAAGAATAACAAAGTATTATTGTTCAATTTTGTCTTTTAATAGAACTGGAATTATAATTGTACGTATTTATACTTGTGATCTCATTTCTGTACTATCCTGTTAATGTTTTGTCCACTTACATACTCAAGTCATTATCTACAAAGACTAATTTTGACTCTTGAGCTATCTTTAGGTAGTTTATTGATACGTAAATAGTTTAACAAGCTGGATATGTGAAATCATTGATGACCAAACTGTTTTCATAGCATACTCTAATGGCAATAAAAATAAATAACATACTCCAGTTTATGTTTGTAATATTTGTTGAAAGTAAAATTATTCTTGATTAATATATATATATATATATACATATAAATTAATTACGAATTGTCTCTCAAAAGAGTGCATGTACCTTATTTCAGAGATCACCGAATTAGATACAAAAGATAATCGATTTCAAAAAACTAGTTCTTATTAACTTTTGGTTTTTAACTGTATAAAAAGCATGATCATAAAACAACACAAATTCAATAGGTATTTTAGTTTTCAAATTACATTTTATCATGTCAAATTGTTAAATACCTTTTTCTTAATGAATAAGTAAAATTAATTAACAAAAAGTACTTTTTTCTTGACAAAATGTACAACTATTCTTATTTAATTATTTAAAGAAATATCATAAAATTGATTAATAACATATTAATAAATAAACAACACTTTATGTAATTTAGTTTTAAATTTTAATATATATATATATATATATATATATATGTACATGAGAGACATACATAAACAATCTTGTTTTTATAATATCAGTCTCTCTTCTGTCACGTTGATGATAATGTTTTCTTCCTTTATTGGACGTTTACATAAACAATTACTAGGCTATTTACAAACAGTAATTTTTAAATGAAGAAAATCTAATTTCAAGATGTGTAAACGTGTTTTTATAATAAATAATTATAGTTTTTTTTCAATATAAACTCGTATTATCACGTTCTGTTTAAACATGTATTACAAAATGTTCTTATAACGTGGAACGTGTATTAAATTGGTTTCTGTCTCTGACTTAGAAATATCTTTTCGTTTTTCATTTTTTTGTTCTTAAAACGTCTCGTAAACATATCACAATTTGTATTAAGTATGCACGTCATCTACATAAACTTGGATCGAAGAAAATATATTTTTAAAAATAAATTCCTACCATATTTTACGGTAAATTCATGTTTATATATAGTTTAAACGTTGAAGAATGTAATAAAATCGTATTAACTATTTGCGTTTGTACTCTTCCGTGGGATTTAAATTTTATGGAAGAATTATTTAATTAAAATGCTTTTTACAAATAGTTCTCTCTCATTTATTTTTATTATTGAAATTGTAATAAAATTTAATGAGATATTATTTGGCAATATTAAATTTATAATCGAAGTTTAATTGAATATCTTTTTTAAGTATAAATGCACTATACAAGTTTTTTTATAAAGTATTTTTAATTTTTATTTTTAATAAGAATTAAAAAGTGTTTCTACTTTTATTTTCTGTAATCAAATGAAAAAATACTCTCTGACAAAATATGGAGATTCAAGAATCCATTCTTTCGTTTTAATTGCAATACGAAAAAAAACAATGTAGTAATTCGTACGTAGCGACTTAAAAAACAAATATTTATAAGACGTTAACAACGCTGATGTGGATGACAACGTCAAGTACGTTTATAATCAAGTACTTGTTAGGAACAGTCGCGTCAAGTCAACGGGCCAACAGGGGAGGTAATTGGAAAAGCAAGGCCGTGCGAACGAAAATTAGGTAATTGAATTTTCTGATGTCGACTGGCTAAATGGAATTTCCTCATTCATCGCTCCCTCTATTGCTAGATTGTGTGTTTACGTTTGTATACGAATTTTGTGGTTACATAACAAGGGACTGACAAAGCTCCACTTTTCGACTAGTAAGTGATTCACAAAAGGTTTTCAACACATGTCTTCTAGCTGTCCCTCCTCAACACAAGTCATTTTTATACTTTTCAACATTCCGTGCGTGTCAGATTTAATTAATCTCGATCAGTGTCTTCTTTACAATTAGTGTAATTAAAAAAAATATTTCACATATTTTTAAATAAAAAAAAAGAACTTTAATCAATTAATCATTCTCGTAAAGAGTGTTTGATTTCTTTTGATTTTTATTTAATAATCCAGTTTTTATAACATTCATCTAATATAAACTATTATCTAATTTTATGTAATTAATTCCAAATGAATGTCAAATTAGGAAAAGATAAGCTTATTCTACAATTTATACAATATTTTTTGATAAAAAACTGTTTTCGTGTTTAAATTTCTATGATGTATTAAAATATCAGTTCTCTGTTCATGATATTTTCTTTTCTGTATTTCTCTCATATATCTTCATATACCGGAAAATATTAACAGTTCTTTTAAAACAGTGTTCATACACAAAAACTGTTCTCGGTATATCAGTAAAAATAAACACAATTTAAAAATAATAAATATAAGGAAAACCACAACAAGACAATGAAACTATAAAAATGAAATCAAAGAATAAAAAAAGTAACAATTAAATATGTTTCTCGGCAACAGAATCGACTAATCAAAAATCGACAACTTGGTTTCTTACCAAAAAAAAACAAAATATTTTCGATATAAATGAATTGTATGAAATACAAATATACTCTCGATCTCGTTACAATGATTAAATACAAATGAATTGAAGTTTATTTGGGATAATGTTCGCTACAAAATAAAGGTAAATTTGTTACTTCCAGCTGGAAAATCAAAACATGAACCTAATTAGAATGTAAACAATAAAATTTTAGAATACAATAAGAAAGAAAACAACATCACAAAACAAACACTTACATTTTGTTAGGCATTAAATTACAAAACGCATGCTGTTTATTCGAAACGTTGACGATAAGGTCTATTTTAAATATTTATTTTGTATGACAAAATATCTGTACGCAAAATTAAACAAGTGTGTGTGTAATATAGATATATATATATATATATATATATATATATATATATATATATATATATATATATATACTAAATGAAATGTGTATTAAGGGTTCCCCTTTGTATAACATAAGAATAATATCATAAAGGGCGATACAATTATTACAACATTTCCTTTTAATTGATTATAATCATATTTAAAATAATTCCAATTGATTATTTTATGTATCAAGTTGTGGGTAATTTAAAAAAGTTTTTTAAAATATTTATGTTTTTATATGTCAATTTCATGTGTTTTTATTTAAATATTTATTTTGATGATAATTTAATACACAACCTTATTCGTTTCTACACACACATACACACTATATATATATATATATATATATATATATATATATATATATATATGTGTGTGTGTGTGTGTGTGTGTGTGTGTGTGTGTTTGTTGTATTTGAAGTTATTTTCTTTTCCTAAAGGTCACTATTCTTTGTCTTTGTTTCTCAAAAACAAAGAATAGTGACCTCAACGAAAAGAAAATAACTTCAAATTCAATGTAAACAGGAACGAAACAAATTACAAATATTTATGTATGTATGAGAAAGTTTATTATTATTGGATATGACAGTCTTTACTGTTGAGTATTATTAGATTTTTGAAACTCATAAAACAAATAGTGTCTTTCATGTAAGTTTTCATTTGTCATGTTTACTGATTAAAATCATTCTTAAAACTGATATCCCAATTGGACTTGTAGAATCACAGACAGACAGAAGTTATAAATTAAACAGTTCTAGTTCAAGTGTACTTTATGATTTTCTAACTACTGCGACTCAAACCAACTGTACAAAAAAGCATATTTACCTTCGCATACAACCAATATATATATATATATATATATATATATATATATATGATATTTTTTATTACAAACATGTTTTCAATAGAAGAATTATAATTTATTTATATTTGATAGAACATTAATTTTCAAAATAAAATAAAAAATAATTGTTAATGAAAGAAACATGTTTATGAAAAGAATACAAATGATAAGAAATGTAAAATGGAAACATTTCGAAGGTAAAACATTGTTGTTATAGTTTAATAAACAATTAAATTAAAGAATTCTTGAAACAAAATAATAACCCCTTTGAATTCATCCATTGTCTCTTATTATAATAGAATGTTTTTTTTGTGACAATATATACAAGTTTTTAAAAACAATGCAATTGTTTGCAACATATAAATGTTGTCTCTTTACAATGTCTTTTTACAATGGCACTAAAATAATGATTTTAATAATGAAAATGCATAAATTTGCATGATTGTACTAAAATTACTTTTCGTATATTTTTTTATTCATATTTCCTTATTGTTTTTCTATTTTTCAAATAGTGATATTTTTTTTCTTTGTATTAATTAAAAAAAATGAGTAACATCTTTTATATTTTTGTAAAAATTATACTGAAATTTTCAAATGTTGAAACAGTGTAATGTAATGTGCTTTTTTAACTTGTCAACTGATACATCTGTTATTAAAAACGACAGGCTGTAGTTCATTGGAATTTATGTACTATTTTTCCAGTATTTTTCCAATATAAATGTTTACCAACGAAAATGATATCACCCTTCAAAGTACGATTTAAAAAATCTTATATAACATTTGATCTATTATATCATTTAAGAAGGATCTTCCTTCAAATGAATACTACTATAATCTTGTGTCTACAAAGTTTTAATTTAAAAAAATTTAGTGAAAGTAGCCGAGTTGCATGAAATGTAAAGTCTAATTAAATTTATTTATTAAAAAATAGGAGACATAATGAAAATTTTTTATGATAATTTATAGATATTTAAATTTGTAGTAACAGTATTTTTAAAAAGTATAATTTACGAATTAATATAAAATATTTACTCATATTTTACTCATATTTTACTCTTTTGTTACAACTAAAATTGTCGTTTTTTCAACACATAGAAATGAATTAAAACGATGACGAAGTAAATATTATATAAAATTAACTTCAAATAAATAAAGAGGGTTGTATAAAACATGTTTTAATTAAGAAGATGTTTAAGTCTCGAGGATTGAAGTTTTTTTTAAAAAAAGTCACTCTTCAGATTATATATATATATATATATATATATATATATATATATATATGTACATACATGCATTTTTTTTGGTGTTTGGAGTTATTGAATTATGTTTAAAGTTTTATTGAATATTTTAGTACGAAAAATGAAAATCATCCAGACTGTACATCAGTACAAATTTGATTAAAATGTAACGTTTACCGAACATTATTCACGAGACTATGTTAATTTCATGATAAGTAAATCGGCAACAGCTTTGTTTCATAGCCACTGAATTTTTTCCAAGTCGACCACGGTAACAGTCGAAGGCACAATTCAGTCTTCTTTAAAACAATAGCTATCAATTTAATGGTTCGCCAGAGAGATTATTCTTATTGTCCGCCTATTCATCCGCTACAGCCCTCTTTAATTGAGTTTCGAACTAGCATTCAATTTGTATGGATAAAAACTAATTACAGACTACCTACCTATAGAAGTTCTTCAAGTCCAACTCAATTAAAAAGATAATTAACTGAACAAAAATTTATTGAAAAGTTTTGTTTAATTTTATTAAGTTTCCATAGTATTAAAAAAGGAAGAACTCGGAAAATATTCTCATTTAGCAAACGTTTTAAAAACAATGAGTTTTGTAGAACGACATGTGATTTAGTAGCTTCTACTAAAGAATAAAACTTGCAGTTCGTTCAGTTCAAATTCAATAATGTGATTTTTATAAGTAATATCTTCAATTATAAAATAAAATACAAAGATATAAAGACATTTCGTTACATTTCTCTTTAATTCATCTAATTTATATCAAAATAATACAAATAAAAATATTAGTAAAAATTATATATATATATATATATATATATATATATATATATAATTGCAATGAGAAAACATCTACTTGTTCTGTTAAACTATTTATAATAAAGAATAAATATATGTAGGTACATTAAATTAGAACCACAAATAATTTCAATTAAAACCACCAATATTTTAAGAAAAGAATTAAAAAAAATTTGATTGTATTGTATTTGTAATTTTGCAAATTTTCATTTTTAAAAAAAAATGATTTTCTATCTTTAACACAGCACTGTAAATCAAGTATGATTAATGGATGTTTTATCCTATACATTCATAAATCACTGATAACTTATTGACCCTGTTTGAAAAAGAAAATGCATAAAAAGAGGAACAAAAAGTGTTTAAACATCTATCAGGAAATAAAATCTATAAAACAAGAAGAAGTATAAAAAAACTCGCGTGAGATGCAGGAATATGAATGTATCGAGCCTCTTCACATATTAATAAAACTCATTTTTTAGATTTTTCAATTCATTTCTTCGCATTTGTGAATCTATAACTTTACATATTTATATTCATTTTATTTTATTGCTTATATTTTTATTTAAAAATTTATATTTTTATTATAATAAAATTTCTTTTCGTTTTTATTAAAAAAAATACTACTCAGATATTCATTAAATGTGATATATTTTTTTTTAAAAAAAAAACAGGAAATATGATTCTGTTATATTTGTAAAACTTCGTGTATCTTTTTTTAAATCGCATAAATAATGTTTAGTACATTTTAACAGTTTTTAGGCTTACTCTGTCACACAAATACTGCTATAAACATATTGCTTCTTGCCCGCCTTCTGCTACAAAAAATTCTCGTTTAGAGAGGTACACAGTAAGATTCATACGTGCAAACAACAATCATGAAAAATAGCATGTTTTAAATTTTGTTAGCTTACAGAGGACAATGTATCTGCATGCTAAAGAGTTTTCTCCACATACTGGTTTTAGTCGCGTATATATTTTATATTCAAGATATAACACGTCTGTCTATAAATCACTCTGTGAATATTTGAAATGTTTTTGACAAAAAATAACTGCGGAAAATCATATATTCAATAATGCATAATAGCAATGCGGATTTCTCATTCCTAGATGTATACAAATTTTAAGTAAAATTTCTATCTTTATTGAAGATTAAATTTGGTTTTTCTCTGTTGTTTTTATTTTAAATAAATTCACATCTCGTATATTATATATATATATATATATATATATATATATATTTCCATGAAATACAAAAACTATAATATATATATATATTAAAAGTAAATTGTTCATTAATTAAGAGTCAACTATTAAGTTATATAAATATTAAAACTAATTTCAATATTTTAAAAATAAATGAAAAATTCATTTCACTTTTTTAATAAAATGAATAAAATTTCCCGGAATTCTATCAAAGATCTTCAGTAATCAAACAATCTACATATGGGTATTATCTTATAATTTCTTATTTTTTCCTGTAAATAATTTTAATACATCTTTAAATTATCGAATTTGAATTTTTAACAATCTGTTTTAATTTATTAAAATTATGATATCAAGAAAAAGTAATTGCTAAAAATGCATACTGTTTTAGGTTCTAAACAGATTAAAACTGTTATATTTCTTATTTTCTAAACAAATTCATTTGTTCCCAAATTAGATATTTTCTATAAAAATAAACTCTTTTTTCAAATTGTAATAATATATATTAGTTATAGTTTTATGTTCATGTAAAAGTATCACTAAACATATTTGAATTTAAAAGAAAATTTTAAATAAAAACCAAGCATTTCTTTAAAACTGTCTACTTTTAAAACCACTTTTTTTTTGCAGAATCCGCTAATATAATATTTTATGTGAATATGTCAAACAAAATTTTGTGTGACGTTTAACTTGAAAATATTTCATTGCAGTTTACAGGCGTATTATCATAAAATATTCATAAAATTCGGACTCGCATTGAGTACGTTTCGTTGAATGTGTGAAATGTATGTAAATATAAACATACATACATGCTTCCATTGATGCATATATGTATTATATGTACATACATATACATATATATGTATATATGTAAGTGCCTACATGTGTATAAGTAGATATAGGAATACATTGTCTCATCCTTAAATATATTTATTTTCTTCTTATTGATTATAATAAATATATTTTCCGTACATATACATTCACATATGCTTGTATGTTGTATTGAGTATAAAGACATTCACTGAGTTTTCTACAAAGATTCAGTGTATATACTTTGTACATGCATGTATTTTATGTACAGCAAAAGGATAAATTTCTTTATAAACACACACGACCTAAAGCGAGCAATTTTTTACCAAAGCGTACTCACATCAGTGGGATTTAATATACTGAATAGAATGAATTCGTTATTTCCATGTATTTTTTTTTTGTATAGTAAACACATTCAATACATATTTGAAATACATATTCGAACATTGAATACATATTTGAATTCTCGCAATATTGAAATCCTTACACAGAACCAAAGTACTAGCAATAAATTTAATGAAAATCATTGATGTATATATATGTAAAGAAACTTCAAAATTTGTTGGTATATGTTCAAAAAATCTAAGACATTCTGTATAATGTGTATTTTCTAATATAAATATTTCAACGTCAGCAGAATTTACAGAAATTAAAAAGGCAATAAATATATATACATATATATATATATATATATATATATATATATATATATATATATTATATTTACACATACATATATACAGAGTGATTCAATTTATCCTCCCACACGAAAGTATTAAAAAAATAAAAAAAACATTTTTCCCCCATTTTGTATGTTACTTCAATTGTGTTTTAGTATTTAACTGAACTAAAATACTAAATAAAAAATAACATGGCTTTTCTTAACCCCTGCGACTCCATTTAATACTTGCATGTAGAAACCTAAATTGAATTACTCTTTCTCTCTCTCTCTCTATATATATATATATATATTGTTTAATTATTAAAATAATATTTAAAAAATAAACAGTAACATTATTGTTGATTTAAATTTACTATTACATTTATCTTTTAGATTCACAAAAAAATTGCACATATAAATAGAAGATAAATATTTTAGTTGTGGTTTTGAATATTACAATTTATATTTTATTTTTTCATATCATGTTGAAAAAAACATAGAGAATAAAATGTATAAATAATGTGTTTGCACAAAAAATGTTAATATGTGGATGAGTTATTTTTGAATAGTTATAGTTGATGTTGTATGTTATAAGGGACAAAAATACTAATTAAATAAAAATAATAAAGATGTTCGAGCTGCCGAATAAAAATTATATTTTATTTTGCGGAAACCAAATTTATGCGTTCATTATTTTCTGTATATTTGTAAAGCTTCCGTTCTCAATATTATTTACACGTGGAGGTAAATAATTATAATAAATATGTAAATAGCCACTATTGGTTTGTCTTATCAATAGGTTAAATTAACTGTTGTGGTAATTTTTATCTTTTTATATTTTTGGTTATAAGTATTGAATCTTTTTTTATATAGCTATTTTATGCGTTAAGCAAATATTTTATCTTTCGTTCTATCTCTCTTTATAACAAACTTTAAATAATTTAATAAATAACTTTATTTCAATAATTTATTGGTTAATTTTTACACTCATTTTGTTTAATTTTTGTTGTTCTTAAAGGCAATTCAAAATTAAAATCAGTGTCAAAAACGTACAATCTTAATTTCAATAAAAAAAGTATATATCTTCTACAGGAAATGAAAGTAACACATTCTTTTATACCATCAAGTGATCAATTCATATCTTTTAAATATCACCATTCGTGCTTACGATTAATTTTCTTTTTTATAATAAAAGTCTACTTGATGTTTTGCCTCAATAATTATTTAGAACATGTTGATCTTTTAACTGATAAGAATTTATATAAATGATTATTAAGTGTTTATTTTTTCTTATTTATTTTGTCGGTGTTAAAAACACTACCTATTCAAATAACGAAAATCCATAAAAATATCTCTATTTGCAGTAAATTCTTTATAATGATATTATTTCTAACGATGTAAATTTTTAAATGTCTTGATCATTATATATATATATATATATATATATATATATATATATATATAGACAGAGAGAGATTTGTATGTATGTGTGTATATAGATAGATATGCTACTTATATTTTTTCTTTTTAAAGAAATCAATATTCTCGAAGACAGTTTCATTAAAACAAAAACATCTACACTGAAATTATAATTATATATTTCGTATAATAATAAATATTCATGTACCAAGAATGTAAATTAATAAGTCAAAAAGTACTGATATATATATATATATATATATATATATATATATATATATATATATATATATATTGCTTTATTTGTAGTTCTTGGTAACGACAAAGTCTAATAACATCTTTTAAAACTATGTATATTTATGTTGCTAAGTACAAAGTGCTTTAAATTATTAATTAATGTTTTAAGAAATGATAAAATTATCAACTTATTGTCTAAAAGAGATGCCTGATTCTGATAAAATATGTAAATAACAACAATAAATTATTTTTTTTGTAAAATGTACTCTCTTTGCCTTCAATTTCATGAAAATTTAAAATTTCCCATCAAATGCATATATATTCGTGATGAATATTTTTGTATTACATAGGTGATAATTTTCTTCAAAATTCAGAATGGTTATGTGAATAAACATCTAAGAAGATAAATTGATTTTTATATCAAACATTATTTACTGTTGTTTATGAAAATAATTCACTTGTCGTTGTATTAATTCAAGTTAAAATTAATATTTTTGTGTTTAAAATACATACAATAGTTTTAGTCTCATACTGATTGTTATATATTATTGATTAAATATTTTCAACGTAATACATATTAAGAGTATGTTCTTGGGATTAAAAAAAATACAAAGAACAACATTGATCAATTCGAATCTTACAAACACAATCCAATTTTCTTTTATACTTTCTAATTAACTACATTTTCATTCACGATCCTTTTTCAGTTCACTATTCTCTGTCAATTACTGATCTATTGACAACCGACCCGACTCACTCAACTGACTACTTAAACACTCAAAATGGAATATTGTGGAATCTGTTAGATATTTCTTACTTTCTGTAAGGTTCTCAAACCTTCTGAAAACGTGCTAGAATCATATAAAAGTCTAAGTCTTACCTATCTAGATAACTCTAGAACTTACCAATTTTTTAATATTTTATTTTTTTTATTGGCTCACTAGCCACAATATATTATTCTCGATAATTATATCATCTGACAAAACTATTTAACTACTTTTGACAGATATTACTGTATTTCTTACAAATAAGTTGTCAATATATTTTCTTGATTGAAAAACAGTAACTAGAATTGTAAAAAACAAACCTTGTTTTTACTTCTTTTTAATCAATTGAAAATTACAACTTTTTGCATGTTTGATTCTTGAAATTTAACATATCGTTTTCTTTAAATACTTACATCTTTAAGAAATGAATTTATTTTTAAATGAAACATTAAAGTATTAGCAACAATTATTTGTACATTACATTTTGGAATTATTTATTTGAATCTAAAAATAGAATGATATCTACAAAGTACCTTGAAAAAATTGTATTAAATAACATTGAACTCAATTTTAAGAATGTTGACAGTTCAATAACATACATTTTTGTTCCGTTCTGTGCTTTTTTCAATATATATTGATACATATATTAAAAAAAATATATTAGCACTATAATATTAATTAATATTATTTATTAATATTACTAATAATACTCGATATAAATTCCTGCAAAATCAATAATTTAATAAGAATATAAGTTTTATATTATATCTTGCAATCGTTACTGCCTTTCTATCATTTATGTATTAAATAACAATTGAAAACATGATTCATATGAAATAATTTCAATAAAGTTTTTCAATACTATAATTACACAGAAAAAGTAAAATAAATTTTCACATTAGCATAAAAATAATTCGACTAAATAATAAATCACAAACTATAAAAATGTAATAAAAATTCTAATTTATTTTCCGATACTATTATAATATTATAATCATTTAAGGCATGTTATGTTAAGATTTTATTTAAATTTATTGTTGTTTTGCATAAAATATATCCGATTACAAATAAGTGTTTTATATATATATATATATACATATATATATATATATATATATATATATATATATATATATATATATATATATATATATATATGTGGTTCCTTGTATTCTTTACGTTATTTATGAATGTGTAAATAATTAATTTTCAAGGAAATATCAGTAGGAGATTTTTAAATATCATAGTAAATTTTTGTGTTGGTAAATACTTTCAAATTATATATATATATATATATATATATATATATATATATATATATATATATATGTATATATATATGTACATACATATATACATTATATAAAATTATATTTATTTCATTGAATAAATCAACAGTCAAATAATTAAAATACAGGTAATAAGTTTTAATACTAATTAACAATTCTTCCAAATACTTGGAAAAGCAAACAAAGAATTCCATATAAGTTCAAAACTTCCAGTAAAATTTTATCATAAACAGTATTGTACTAAGAAATATTTATAACTGTTATTGTAAAAATATAAATTAAATTTATTTTTCTGCAATTTATTCATTTTTGAGAAAAACAATTAAATGCGTATCTACAAAGAATTATTCGGTAATATTCTTTTACAACTTTATTATATATATATATATATATATATATATATATATATATATATATATAATATAATATAATATAATATAATATAATATAATATAATATATTATATTATTATTATCTAAATATATTGTTGAAAATATTATCAGTGACTTTTATTTAAAAGTATTTTACATTTTTATTAAGTATTAACAAATAAAATTGAATAATTAATATTTATATTATTTATTATTAAAAGTGTTTACAGAGAAAATATATCTAAATGTGTAGTGATTGTCAGATTGATCATTTTGTATTATTTTTGTAATTGGATGATTTACAAAATGGGCATTATATTTTTGTATATGATTTGACATATTAATATTTCATTTATTGTTATTAGTACATACTGATCTTTTAAAATAATTAAAATAAAATAATATTTAATACTCGTAGTTTAAAATATATTGTTTTAAATACTTTGAAAGCAAATTGATTATTAACGTAAGCACCAATGGAAAAATATGGTAATTATTTTTATATTTATCCCTGCTTTCATTCATATCGAATATACATAACGATTTTCATATTCAGACTAAGTTGAGTTTTACGGTTTGTTAGAGAACATATAAATAATTTATCCTGAAGGAAATAAAAGTACGATTGTTGGTGTTTTAATTACCTTTTACATCATTAAATTGAAATATATTCCGTTCGCAAACGGTACTCATCAGTTCTCGACAATAGTACAATATGAAGTTCTTAAATATTTTAAAGCTGGCCCTGTTGAATGAAGATAATGAGTTTATAGAGTGCGAGCTCGCAACGCGTGCTTCTTCAAATAAAACAAACAAAAGGAAAAGTTCTTGTGAAAAGTCTCATAACAAAAGTTTTAACTGAATTGAAAATTATATTCAGTTTTCTCGGAGCGTGTAATGAGACGCTGAGAGCAACCGCCCGCATCCCTCTGTCCGACCTGTCTGAATATTGCTCCCATTTATTTTTATTAGTACAATATTACACCTTATTCGTTTTGAATCACCTGCGCGGAATTAAATTTTTATTTTAATGAGTTTATTGCTGTTTTCTTGTTTTTCGCTTTGCACGCTCTGTCGTTCGTTCATAATCAAACTTTCAATTAACATTAAATCAGGACATACACATGAACATTTGCTTTCGTCAGGAATGAAAATAAATGTGGAAAAAAGTTTTTAGGCGGAAGCAATTTATGTCGTAAAAGTCATTTTCAGGAAAGTAAAAGAACATAATATAACGAAATACATAATGGGAATGTTTTTAGCTTTTGCTGAAAGATTATGAGTATCCGTCTGTTTTTGAAAGCCCTTATATATATATATATATATATATATATATATATATATATATGTCGTTTGTAACAAAAGCTCCAAAAAAATAAAAAATACAATTATCCGAAAGTTATGCACATTAATTTTTATGTTTCAATTATTTTTTCGAGCAACTTAACGACCACTTTTATTCATATTTTTGTACTTAAATATGCTAGATAAAAAATAATTATAATAACTATAATAAAAGACGAAAATAAAAACATAATAGAACGCCAATCTTATATAAAATTTTAAAATTGAACAAAACTTCTAGTACCATAAAATAATTATTTATATTTCCAACTATAAACATCACATCATTGATTGGTAATTAAATAGAAGTTTCGTATAATACTTTAGTTACTAAAATTTGATTAATAAAAACATTGCATATAAATGATGAATTGTGAATATAATTTCCAAACAAATACTGTTCAGCTGATTGTGTTTTATATGAATCATTTATTTAATATTTTTATAAACAAGTATAATTTCTAAAAAAATGATTATATATATATATATATATATATATATATATATATATATATATATATTATATGATAGTCGTTACTGTATTTAAGTATTGAAACGTTTTTGTTGATTATATTTATAACGGAACATCTTTGTATCGTTTCACAAAATGTCCATAATATATTATTTAAAAACGTAATCACGTACATGCTGATATGAAATTTTTGTTCAATACCGAATAAAGAACTTTAATAGAAACTGTTAAAAGTAAACACAGGCATCGTTTCCTTTCGTACATCATTATTTCAACAACGTACCATTATAATTTCCTACAAGCCAACATCACTCTCATTGTAATATTACATTCATTGAAAGTTTACTGAGTGAGTGAAGTGGTGGGCCGATATGATGCAACGTTGTGCGTTCGTCGCTTGCTCACTCGATGGAAAAAGCTCGGACGTAGTTTGAGCGCATAGTATCGGAATCCCTGGAGAGTTTTTGTTGGAATTTAATGGAAAAAGTTTAGCGACGAGTGATTCGGGTTGCTTTAATGTATTCGAACGAACGGACAAATATAAATGTCACTTGTAATATATGTCACACAATTTGTTCCTCTGTTGCATGTATCTCTGTAGATAAAGTTTACGTAAGTCAAATATACAAAGAACTATGTTACTTGAACGTGGACATTTTTTTCTTATCAATAGAAAAACTATCTGTGAGGTAGACTGTTCAGTTGTTGAAACTTGTGAACGTTAGTTGAAATACAGTTTTGATAAACACATTTAAACATTTTCTGCAGACGCTTTCCGCATACATATGTACGAATATATATATATATATATATATATATATATATATATATATATATGTATATGTATATATATATAGTCCAAACTTTTGTATTTCACGATCTATATTTATTTTAGTTCATAACAACGTTTGTATATGATTCACTTAATTAACCGTACAAACGAATATCTACCCATTTTAAAATTAACAATAAAAAAAATTATACTAAATCACAAGTATTGCATTAATTAAAATTTCTTACAAAAAAAATGAAAATAGAAATGAAATAATTTTACTATCGGTATATGCTTTTTTTAATTTATACTTATTTGTTACAGGTATGTTTCAACAAAGAATGAAAATGTGAATACCAGTGTAAATGAATTATGTAAATAATTCTTTAATTAAAATTAGTAGGTATTGCTTTTATTAAAATATTTTATCGATACAATTTTTGTATTCAATGAAAATAGAAGGAAACGATTTTACACTATATATATATATATACACACGCATATGTACATATATATGAACGAATGAGCACATTTTTTGCACAAATTTACAATAAGATAAAGATAAATATATAATGTAATTATGAACTTAATAAGAAATCGAAATATAAAATTATTTAATGTATTTATTTCAACAATAATTTAATTTATTTCATTTTTTTACTAAATAATAATTTATAAACAATTTACTATTTTCTAATATATTGTGTACATTTTTACATTTATTATTTTTTTTACGTAAGTTTCGAATAAGTGCTTTTCTATTTTCAATATATATATATATATATATATATATATATATATATATATATATATAATAGTACACAAATATATTCATTTTGAATTTTAGATATCAATTTAAATAAATTTATGTATATATCTAAACATAAAATGTAATATGTAATTATGTAAATTCGAGAAATTATTGAAGACAAATTTATTTTTAAATACAGATTTTTTGAATAATTATCAAGAAAATTTTCGAAGGTTATTGAAAAAAATTGCTAAATATTTAACGAAGAAAGTTGTGTGATAAAATTTAAATTATTCTTTTTACAAACTTAAAATTATATATATATATATATAACACAATGATTTTAACTTCAAAATAGATATTTTATATGTAAATATAATAATATGTGATTGAAAATTTTATTTTTCCAATATGATATCGGTTTGTAGTGAGTAGATGGAATAAAATGTTTAGAGGGATCATTAATTATCAGATGAAAATGAAATTTTTTAACTGAAATAATAATTGAAAAATGTATTTAGGTGTGTACATATATATTTTTTATAATATTAAAATCCTATTGGAATACTAAGCTCTCAAATCCATTCTTTCCGTAAACATATATACCCAAAAAAAAAGTATTAACACAATACCTTTCGTCCCAGAGTCTTTAATCTAATCTCACCAAAGCTTTTTGTTTGCTTTTTTTTGTTCGATATCCATTCCGTGGACTTATTCTCTTGTCATTTGTGTTCAAGAAGAATATTCTATCGAATTTAATATCATATGTTTAGAATTCCAGTGTAAAACATTATTTTTATATAAAAATATTATTTTTGTCAATTAAAAAATTTATTTCTTCTAACATCGTTTAGATTTATCTTTATGAATGTAATTTTACTTTTAAATTTAAATATATATATATATAGCATAGACCACTAATATACATTATTAAGGATTATAAATCAATGTACTTCGATTTTAAAATGTCATTTTTAATAACGAATTAACTTACAATTTGAAACATTTAAAAATTACCTATAGAAATAAAATATTTCATGAGAATAGTTTATAAAAGTTTTTAAACTTTAAAACTTTATATTTATTTTATAAAAATGAAAATATAGTATTTGTATGATCAATGTTTTTTATTAAGTGATTTTGCTAAAAGTCAATACATCAGACTAAATTTAAACATTTGTTGTATTTGAAATAATCAATCATAAATGATTTTTATACTTAATTATTTTAAAGTTCATTTTAAATGCATTATTTGAAATTTATATATGGAAATTTTTGGTGGTTAATGGTTAATTTCTCATCAATGCTTTTATACATTTTTGTCATATAATAGCACGTTGTTACTATCTTAAAACTATATAATATGCACGAGTTATTTATATTACTTACATATTTATTGAGATTACATTGATATATCTTCACAAGTTTGTGTAATAAAGCTGTAGATTCCAATAACGTCGACATATTATTCAATTACGAGCGAAATTGATTTAGTTTTTCAATTATTTATCGAATAATCCACTACCAAACTCTTCCAAACTTTTAAAGTGATCTTTTGAACCTGTAATGTACTATCGGTGTGCAACTAAGAGAACTATTCATAAAATTCAGTGAACGAATGCAATTCGTTATTTGATAAATTCAGTTCGTCGTACAGTTAAATTGATACAGTGCTAGAAAAATAGCACTGTTCGTTTCATTCGTCTTCCATGTAATGAAGAATAATATCGTTTCGTCTTATCTCGTAGGTGATTGGTTATTGATTTTGAATTAACCTTAGGGATTGACGTTATCTCTATTGTAAGTAAGATTAATCACTGACCAACTAATCTTTGTCGTCTGTACAGTATCTACAAGTTCGGTTATATATATATATATATATATATATATATATATATATATATATATAATTAAAGAGTTTATATGCTTCGAACTTTTTCTTATTAGTTGAAAATTATTTATTTTTCTTTTATTAATTTATTGTTGAGTGATTTTTAAAAGCAAAATGATAACATAATATTCATCATTAAAATATTCAACGTTTACTTTTCTCATAATTCTACATCTTTTAGTACATCTCTTAATTTTTCTAGTTTATTTTTTTTAATCATTTTTTCATAGTTACTGAGAATACCAAATTTTAAAACGTTCACTAATTTCATGAATGAAATCAAAAAAATGATTTTTGTGTTTTATTTAGAAACTATTCTAATTATATATATATATATATATATATATATATATATATATATATATATATAAGGTTCAATAATTAAAAATATTTTAAAGCATTCGATTTTAATATTTTGATCAAATTTGTTCGCTTATAATTAAATATTTAAAAAATCAGGAATGATAGTTATCGTTCGAAATCTATGAATTTTTTTTCGTTTCAGCAGTATTTTTTTTAATTTTGTACGAATTCTAGAGACACTGTTTGAATTTGTATTCTTCTTTGACTTGTTTCGAGTAATGATATCTTCAGATAGATGTTGAATTCTGAAAATGAACTGAAATTTTCAATTTAATATCTACTTGAGGTCAACGAAATCAGTCTGTCGTAGAAGAAGCGAACTCATAAGTTGCCTTTAGGATTCGCATAGAATAATCGTATCTAGTTGGTACACAGAAATCTTTTTTTACAGCATAATCTTTTTTTAATTTCTTAAAATGTATATCTCGACAAAAATTGACATTAATGACAAAATAATTGGAAATTCGATTGACAACTTACTCATTGATTGTAATCCAAATGGAAGAAATAATTGAAACCATTTAATTTAAAATTAACTGATTATTATTAAAATTTATCAAAAAGTATTATTTAATTTTTTGTTCACTATTTTCGTTATTTTTTAAATCGAAGATATTAATACCTACGTTTTAATTTATATTTATTACTTAATATTTTACAGTACAGGTAAAAAAAAACTATTAATTCCAACTCTTTACCGACCAGTATTATACAAACTAATATTTTTACCGAAACTCTCTTTTCTAAAATAAATCCTTTTTAAAATTCAATAATTTAAGAGAATCAAAACTTCGCACTTTAAAGAAAGTTAAAGTTTATACGCGTAAACCTACTTTCAAACAAGTTATTTATACATTACAGAAGGTTTTAGAATAAATACTTACATTCTGTAATAAATATTGTCTTGTTTTTTAAAGACGCATTCTGTAGGGTTTTTCTTCAGTAAATAAAGTGTAATAAATTTCAGTAAGTGTAATAAATCCTTCTACTTACTTCGTAGTATGATTCTGTAAAATCTAAATGTAAGTCGAAAACGATTTTAATCAAGAGCATTCATGTTTTTTATAAATATAGAAATTTAAATGTTTATTTTGATATGAATTTGTTTTTCAATTTTAATAAAAGTGTGCTTTTGTTTAACAAAATGGAAATGTTATAGTAATTTTAACAATAGACAAAAATATATCATTTTCTCCAGTAAAAACGTATGTTATATATATATATATATATATATATATATATATATATATATATATATACATTCACGCATGCCTACACATATACATCTACTGTGTGTGGGTGTATGAGGTGAGGTGTGCTGTATGTATACATATGGTCTTTCAGTTTTAATAATAGATTGCTTGTTTTTATGGTTCAATTAAATGATTATATATAAACCAAATTATCATTGATTAATATTTAAAATCCAGTTTTTGTTCATTCCTAATAACATCTCTTGATGGAAACGTAATCCCGCTCGCAAACAATACCCAAATAATCCCTTTCTATTTATAAAGCAAACATCTGTTCAGTATGAATATTAGATCGTATTACGAGATATTTATTAAATATACAGTTAAAAGATCAACAAATGTTCTCTATAACGATGGTACAGTTTGAATAGTATTGTTAATAGTTTTAAATATTTTAATGTTTTGTCGAAAATGAAACGTTTTATTCAAACTGATTTCATGTTATCTGTTAATTCAGTGATGCAGAAATTGGAATTAGACCTAAATATTTAATACACTTATTTCTTTAAAAATTACTTTCTGAGAAAAAAAATAAACCAGTTCTAATTCTTTATGTTATAAAATAATTTTAATAAATGTTTTGACACGATCTATATAATTAAAAATATTATAAAAATTTTATAATTTTCACTCAGCTGAAAGTAGTAGAGAATAAAAAAAAATCCATTCAAGTATTCAAAGACCTCTACAATTTTCACAGGCTGTTAGTCCGACATCATAATTAGTACGAACGTTAAATACATTTTATCGCAAATAGAGTCTGTGCTTGCAGCTTCTTGTTTAGATATCATTCTCTTCACGTACCTACAGGCAAGAATACATAGCTTTCTGTTTCCTTCTACACATAAACCGTTCGCAAACGACATAGTGACTGTGTACACACCCATTAGCGCCAGAAATCCAGCTTTCACTTGCTCATCCTTCTACGTAGCTACCCATCAGGTGGAAAATGAGACAATTTAAGTAAGAGGAAGTAATGTATACCATTGAAATTTTTTATTTGATATTTTTTAAATATCAGTTTAATGTATACATACATATACATTATATATATATATATATATATATATATATATATAGATATATAAAGTATATTCTCTTGCATATGATTAATACTTCAATTAATAAATTAATCAGTGTGAATAATATTTCTTTTCATTTATTTGGAGTTACGAAAGTGATTCAGTATTTAAATGACTGGGTTTCCCATAAATTTGTTGTTGATAGGTATTTTCAAACGTTACATTTTTTAATAGCTTAACGTCTAAGTTTATTACATAGATCAAGACATTTAAGATTGTAGTAGTCCAGGTAAAATCTTGAACTAAAGTAGGAAAATTTATAGAGAAATAGTACCTAAAAGTTTGGCTTGTACATTTAAATTATTATTATAATTAAAAGGGAAATCCCCTACAGTTCTGTATATAAATCCGTCGTATTAATTGCATTGTGATTATTTTTTCGTGTATTAAATTTATAAAACAAAATGAACATTTTTGTTAGAAAAATATAATGTTACTAATAATGGGGCTTTTTAGAGTCCAAGTTGAATTTTACCTCACATTTTATTACTAAATGTCTTCCCTTTGAAGTATGTCAATTACGCGTTTAATTAGAGTGTAAACATTATAGATTCAAACCTACAATTAAGCATACTGTACTTTTCTTTAATGAATAATAAAATGTGAGAAATTAACATATTATTAGTTTCTTTAATAATATGTTTCAGTAAGGGTTTGAATATACCATATTACATTTCGGTATTGAATTTAGTGTCAAACTACAATTTAAAATATAGTTCAGAGTATACAGTTTTTAAATATAAAGAAATAAGACACATTTATCAATTCAAGTCAATCTCAAAATATAATATAATATATATATATATATATATATATATATATATATATATATATATATATATATTTGTGTAATTTACATTTATAATAAATTGAAAATAGATTCGAGTTACTGTATAACAAACATCATTACTAATACTACACATATCAACTAATAACATTTTGTCATCTAATCTATTATTTTTTTTACAAATTTGTTTATTTAAAATATGAAACAGTTAGTACTATTAATATATATATATATATGTATGTATGTATGCATGTAAGAATATATATACACATATCAACTAATAACATTTTATCATCTAATAATACAACCACAATATTTAAAATTATATTATTACTTGAAATCTATACAATAAATAGTAAAATACTGAAACATAATTTTAATGTTTAATTAAAAATTCATATTCGATTTCGAAAAAAATTTTATAAATTTAATCTATAACTTCAAACATATTAATATCTTATTGTCGTATCAAATAGTTATTAATAGAATCTCTTAACGTTTCGAAAAATTATGTCCTATATATTACCGGAGGACAGTATTAATATAAAAATAATTATGCTCATTAGAACGAAATATTTATTCTAGAAACAAGTATTGTTTTTAATATCAGAAAAAAACGGCCTTCAATTAAACAAAAATCAATATTCGAAAAATAAATTAAATTATTTTTCTAATATCTCATTTTTTTGTAGTTTTGTAGTAATTAATATTTCAATTTATAATTCATATTTCTTTTAATTACATTCTTAATTATAATATGAATAATAATTGAAATTACTTTGATCAAAAGAGCAAATTTAGTAGTAACAGTAATAAAACAAATTTAATTGTTGCAATTATATATATATATATATATATATATATATATATATATATATAATTATGTATATATATAGATATATATATATATATATATATATGAAAAATGTAATGAAATACTTTACAATATAGCAATATATGAACAGATATTGAAAATAGATCTAGGAATTCCAGTTCACATTGAAAAATAAATATTTAGGTAATGAGAGTACTAAAATTTTCCACGTCAAAGTTTACTGCTCAGGATGCACGCCGTATAGAAGTAAAAGTATCGAATGATAGGGGGAAACTACCAGCTATCAATAGCTTTAGCAACCATCGCTGGTAGTTATTCTAGCGAAACTCGAGCTTCAACTAATGATGCCATTAGCTTCCCGCTGGCTAAAACGAAAAGAAATTCGTCCCAACTACACAGTACACGTGATAGCGCTTCAGTCTCTCGACATAGGTCTCATGGGCTTTCGGAAAGTGACACTCTACACTTAAAGCTTTTAAACATCCACTATATCTCTATATAAGAACGAATGGTTTTTAACGTTTCACCATTTTAATTAGTTAGCGTGTGCGAACGGTATAATACCAGCTCTTTTCAAATTTATTTTAATATAATTTTTCCTCACTTTATATACACCGAAGTATATTTACTGATGTTTAAATATACACTTTCGTTGTAATACATACACACATATGCTTATGCATGATTTTGAAAAATATCGTTTATTTACATTATTTCATTTGATTTTTTTACATTCAATTAAAAGAAATATTTCAATAGTTGATTTTGAGTTTAATTCAAACAAATAATATGTATGTGTCTTAACATCGTTAATTTTTACAATACTTTTTGTCAAAAAACTTATTTTAGTCTAGGAATGAATTAACTGATTACCATATTAATTTATATATATATATATATATATATATATATATATATATATATGTATATATATATATAACCGTATTAAGGATAATTTAATAGAAACATTAATACCGTTATTAAAGATAAATTTAATAAAAACCTTAATTCTATTATAAAGCATTAAAATCAATTATAGAAATCAATATAATTAAAACTATATTTTACGATATTTCTTTATGTTCGATTTTGTGCTGCTAAAAATATAATCACTACATAAAACAGAATGTTAGCTTTTAACTAATAAAAAAAACATGTAATGGAGATTATAATAACATAGTCAAACATGTTGTCAATTTTGTAGCTTAGAATTTGTAAGGCAATTATCTTACACATGTTTTAAATACAGAATTTACTGTTAAATACTAGACAAAGGGTAAAATTTTAAGGGAAGATAAAATTTACTTGGTACATCCGTGAAACGAGCTGTATAAATGTGTATTTTTGAATGAAAATATAAACAAACCGAAATCCTTGTAAACAGTAACTCGATTTTGAATGTATATATATTTATATATGTATGTATATATATATATATATATATATATATATATATATATATATATATATATATATATATGTAGAGAGAGAGAGAGAGAATACTAGTATAATATAGTATGATATTTCAAGTATCATTGAAAAAATATTTGCCAATTTAGTGGTGAATTTAATACACCAAACCCTCGGTTTGCGTTGTTAATTGGTACCAAAGAACGCCGAGGCTCATCGAAATAATCTCTTACATACATTAGTATTTCTATAGACTATAAATTCTCTTACAATGATTCGTTTCATCTACACAAATAATAAATATCGTAACAACTGTGAAAACTGGGCCAAACTGAAATATATAATGATTAAAATTTAAAAAAATAATCTCATTTCTTGACTGCTTTGAATTTTTCTAAAGTTGTTCTGCTAGATGAAAGTGTATCTTTCTGAAGATCTTTAAAATGCTTAGAGATTTCTTTTGAATAATAATTTTTCCCAATGACGTTCTTGACTGATTTTGAATTTCAATTCAGATACTAATCAGGGAACTCCATATTTATCTTAAGAGAACTTCTTACTTTTATAATTTGTTTCGATTACAAAGGCGTGGAGAATTTTAGAAAATTCTCTTATTTGGTCAGCATTCCGATTACAAATTGTTCTCACCGTGGTGGAAGATAAATAAAGAATTCTGTCAATATCAACCGCTTTTTCCACAGATTTAAAGCGTCTTAAAATCGCCAATTTTAATTCCGACTTAATTTGATTAATTTTTTTGATTTTCACTCATCGTTAAGATTTGAATGAAACACACTTTATTAAATATCAAAATGCATAGAAAAAATAACAAGACTGATTTACATTAATAACTTTAATGAACTGACCTATCTTGCATAATAAAAATGAAAATATGAAATAAATGGGGAGTTACCGAAAAAAAATGAAAAAAGTAAATTAGGGATTATTGAAAAAAGGGAAAAAAATCCTGTAACGATGCAAACTGAGATTTTTGGTGTACATAAATCGATAAATAGTTAGAAATATGTGCAACATATCATTTAAAATGTAAGAAGATTTGGATAAACCTACAAGTATAGATGCTTACACATATCCAGATGCTTATATATGTTTGTACCAAATATCCAGATATATGTGTGTATTAAATTTATTATTATTAATATAGATAACGATTATCGGAATTCAGGTGCAGAACCACAAATGTATTACTCTCACCTGACCACTTAAAATGTAATGAGCAGTACTAAAGCAACAAAACCCAGACCGCAAGCTTAGTGGTAGACCGCGTAAGCTTTCAGACTAGGTAAAATCCCTTCGTAACTTGTCTACTGTTCACGTAACTGGCACACAAAAACAATTTGGGTTATTTCATACAGTTAGAGATTAAATTACACATTTTAGGACTAGGACTGGAATTAAAATTCAGTCGGTTTTTATAATTAAGTACATATTTTCCCTCGCAATGATAAGAATTTCAAATCAAGTCCGGATTGTGATACTATCCATATTTATAGTTCGTTGTATGTAAATTAATTTTAAAATTTATTTTAATGATTTCGTTTGGTTTATTTAATTATAAAATAATGATGAATATGATATAGAAAGCAATAAAGTGAAAAAAATGATCGGTATTTATTCGATACTAAAACAATTTGTAACAAACTGTATACATTCATCGATTGAAAAAATATTTTCAATTATTTATAAAGTTTCGAACAAGGGATAATTAAAAAAAATAATAATTTAATAATGATACGCTTTTACGATAAGAATTAATGAAATGACCCACAAGCAATACGAATTTTTATAACATAATTTAAATTACAACCTTCAGCATCCATCCGTAAAGTCTCGTTCTTTGCGAGCAATTTTGAAATTTATGATCGGCTTCCTGCAGAATCACAAATATAATTCAATTTCACTGACATTGTGAGCAAATGCTTTCGGAGCAGTTTCATGTCTCAGTCGGAAAAAATATTTTGGATTAAATTACATAACAAGATTACTATGAAAATTACATTTCGTTACGTTTTCAGTTGAAAATTTTATGCGCACAAATTTCGATTTCAACAATAATATACACGTATTTACTTTGTGTTCGTAAATTAAAGATACAAAGTACATGTACACCAATACATTCATTATATATATATACACACACACACACATATATATATATATATATATATAACAATAATTTATTACAAAAATGAAACGCTGAGAAAAATAAAAACAGTGAATTTGCCTGAAATATATTTAAAATTATCCTGTAAGTAAATGGAAAAATATCTCTATCGACTGTTATGCATGTGAAAACATTTTTTTAAATTTTACTAAATTAAGTATTACATTATTCAATTAACATAATTTTATATATATTTTCATTGCATACTTTTTATTGTTTTTATACACTGTATATATTGTCTTATGTCATACAATTTAAAATTAAATCTTTTTTATTTCTTTTATCAATACATGAATATAGAGTTATCTGAAAAGTTACTTCCTATTTTGAATTGTTACTGCTACTAAACTATAAAAACTTTTACAATATTTTTTTAAGAAAACAATTCATTTTATATAAAATTACCTTTTCATTTCTTTCGTTATACATTCCTATACCTTTATCAGTACTTTTTCCAAAAAGAGCACCCGATACATTACCAAAAACATTAGGAATTTTCTTACAAGCACACAAACAATTCTTAGATTTGATTTATAAACTTATTCTTTAGATAGACTCCACAGAGAAATGTCTTTTCAAACCCATTGTAAGTTTATATTTGTCTCTGTGTGTATACTTATTTATCTGTGTATATTTTTATAGATAGGCAATATTTCCTTAGTTATAGGTAAATATATTAAAAATAAATATACTTTCATTTAATCGATATTAAAATGTCTTTTCACAAATAAAAATTTGGAAACTAAAATAACAATTTGTTTTTTTCATTTAAGATTTACAAATGTAGTTGAAATGTTTCATACTATATTGATATGTAATCAATAATTTTTTTCCAAAATTAAATTTCAAATAAATATATAAATATATATATATATATATATATATATATATATGTGTGTGTGTGTGTGTGTGTGTGTGTGTGTGTGTGTGAGTTAATCGACATTATTATTGTATTGGAAAAATTGTATTATTAAACCTCCTGTGTACACAATCGAAAACAGAAAAAAAATATTAAAAAAGAAAACGTCTCTGTAGACAGTGTACACACACATACAGAACGAGAATTCAATTATAACGCACTACTATTTATGTATCGTAGAAAATTGCCAAACGTTCTTAACAAACAATCAACTTTATTACATCCATGCTTACGAGAAAAACATTGTGTTTGTGAATGTCATTTACAACCGCACGCATTTACATTCCACCCTTGTGAACATAATTTTACTTTATCATTTCTTTCATCTCCCGTATTCTGAGTGCGTTTACCACAACACCCAACTGAATTTCTGACACTTATGCTCTAATAACGATGAGATTTTGCTGTATCAAAATGTTCACCCTCCCTTGTTTAATCTTCATGATAGCACTTTACTGTATACATACAAACAGGTTCATATATATATATATATATATATAATATCTTTATTATATACAAAGATTAAATAGAAACAATATTTGAATGTTACAAGTGCAATTCTTTTTCTAGACCTTAGGATAAACACAATTTTCCGTCAAAATAATAAAGTATAATTTTTATGTATCTATATTTCAATTTTTACGTTTTCGATGTGAAATTTATAAATATTCAGACCATTAAAGATTGAAAAATATTTATTTATTTTATTGAATAATCTTGTGATATTCTGTTACATCACTTGTGATTAGATTTATGATATTTTACTCAATTAGTTGCGTTCAAGTGGATGTTTTTTTGTCTTTGATATGTGTTAATTTTTTATTTAGTTTTTATTTTAAATTTTTTTTTTTATTTAGTTTTTGTTGAAAATATGTCTTCTTATTCGTAAATTCTACAAAGTTCTAACAATTTTTTTATTGCATATGAATTAATAAAAATAGTTGTAATTTAATACATTTATATTATTAAATATTTAACATATTTCACAAATATATCGCGATGACACATATTCACTATCATGTTTTATAAATATTTGTTTAATATTTGATTTCCAACATAACATATTTTACAGAATATAAAATTGTAGTACGTTTTATTAACATATTTTTACTATTTTTGTATATTTACGGTAAAAACGAATTATATTTTTAATAAAAATTTTAAATAAATAATCTGTAAGATTACTTGTTATTTTTAAATGTTATCAAATAATAAAATATTTATTTTTTTAAAAAAAACCTTATGTTCAAAATAGAAAAAATAGTCATGTTGTATTTATTAATATTTATTCATTTTAATGAGTTTGACGAGAGCACTGGAGATTATATTTCTATTATATTTTTACAAAAGAATAATTTTGTTATTCTTGATGAAGATTGAAGGTTTTATATATATATATATATATATATATATATATATATATATATATATATGTAATATGAGATGCCATCAATCAAAAAAACTGATTTAGGTACCGATTCTGTGGTCAGTCTTTTGAACGTACCTTGTTCAAAATAAACACCAGCTGATATGAAATAAACATGTTTTTGACCCCGTTGCATTTTTCATTTTCTTCGGAACGCTCATATCTTCCGTTTTCCTACAGCAGCTACAAATAATTCAACGGGTTACACCTAACGAGCATTTGTGTGAGCGAGTACTACACACACATGTCGTGTAGTAATCCTATGTGCCTCTCACATTCGCAAATAAGATCATATATTTTAACGTATCAGGTCACTTCAACCATGATTAATGACTTCAAAGAATCTCACGTCTGTTTCCTTCACACAAAGAGCTTCGCAGAATTACTGGCACAGCTCGGAAAATCTATCGCCCTCTCATTGTTTATCCTCCGAACATGAAATCATCTTGTTCATCTTGAACGTGCAATTTTGTGGTTTGTTGATTTTAAAGCAAAATTATAAGCACTTTCACTACATGCGGAAATAATTGTTTTCATTTTTCGCAATTGATCTATGTAGAGAGAGCTATTATTACACTTACTTAAGTAGCTCCAATTTTCTTTAGTACATCATTTGTCACACTGCTTAAATTGTTCTCGAATATTTATTCTATATACATATACATGTTTATCTGCATATATATATATATATATATATATATATATATATATATATATATATATATATTAAATTAATTATTATAATTAAAATAAATATATAAATTCTTTCGATTATTTTCATACTACTATTTTAATCAGATGTATATTTTATAATTTATTTTTTTAAATAATGGTATATTCACTGAATAAATATTTTATGAATTAAGAAATAATTAAATTACATTTACTTATTTTTAAAAAAAGTTAATCGATCTGATATATGTATATATAAATAAATAAAAAAATAAAAATATTAAAATGCGTATATGCATATCATCATCAGCAGCAGCCTTTGTCAATCCATTGTTGGATAAACACCCCTTCAGAGACTATCCATTTTGTAGGATTGAATGCGCCTCTTTTCCACGGATTTCCAATAATGAATTTATTTTCCCAATCCCACCTGTTTACTGGCCTCTTTCTTGGTCTTTTTATATTTCTTGGTTTGCAGTTAATAATTTGTGTTGTCCATTGGTTGTTTTCTCTTCTTGCAATATACCCTACCCATTTCCAATTTAAACTCCTCACTTTTTTTATTACATCTGTGATTCCTGTCTGTTTTCGTATTCATTCTACTCTTTTTTCTATATCTTCTGGTTATATATGCATATGTATATATATATATATATATATATATATACTTTTTTAAAAAAAAAAATTTAGCTAGTCAGTTTTGAATAGAATTTATTTTTTATTGCATAAAAGACATTTAAATATTTTTTCTGTGTTTTTCAGTATGTTGTTGAAATAATGAATTCAATTTATGTATAAAAGAAAACTTTTAATTTGCAAAGAAAAAGTAATATACTTTAAAGAATACTCGAAAGTTCAGATAAATATTTTAGAAATAATGTTGTAAGATAAACTTTTCCAATAGAGATAAAATAAGTTTGTTAAAAGAAACTGTATTGTCAACATCTAATTAATATGCATTAATGAAAAAATTATATACCATTTTTTTCTGAAAAAAATGTTTGCAGTTGATTAAAAAAATCATTTTCTTTTATACACTTGTAAAATTTATACACTATAAATTGTAGATTCAATAATAAGAACTAATATTAAATCAAAAAAACATAATTAAAATTTTACTTTTTAGTAAATTGAATTTTTTAAATATTTAATTTTTATTAAAATTATTATAAAATAAAATCATAAAATACTCCTTAAACAACTATCATATTAAATCAAACGATCACCATAAAAGAAAACGTATTTGAAATTACAGTAATATTCATTCCTTGTATTAATTTGAAATATTTTTATACGAAACTATAAACTGTTCCTCTGCTCTTAGTGAATATATTTCGTCTCTTATGCGAGATACATTTCAACATTTTCATAAACTATGATTAATGTGGCATGAATGATATTTTCTCTTCATTGGTACTGTCTGATGAGAGTAATTTATCATCAAAAGGGGAGACGTAAAATAAGAACTTATGAAATGCCATCAGTTTGCAGAAAAATATAAGATAATCAAGTATACTATATCACAAGGGTTTTTTTTTCTTACAATGTATGCTGCGAGATTTTTCGAACTTGT
This sequence comes from Acanthacorydalis orientalis, assembly GCA_034766995.1. Classification (NCBI taxonomy): domain Eukaryota; kingdom Metazoa; phylum Arthropoda; class Insecta; order Megaloptera; family Corydalidae; genus Acanthacorydalis; species Acanthacorydalis orientalis. The sequence goes on along the minus strand of CM068315.1, from coordinate 51,942,291 downwards.
AATGAAAATTCCTCTAAAATATTTCAGTCTGTATAATTTATTATTCGTACTGGTTTATTTTTGATTTCGTTCAACTAGAAAAAGTAGTTTATAGTTTATAAAAAAAATATTTATATGATGTTAAAAATGGTATAAAAATGTGTTTTATATGGCCAGTTTAAATTTTTAAATATCTTTTGTTATTTGTAATTATTTTTTTAATTAATATAATTTCATGTTTCAATTTATATTTTGTATTATAAATCGCTCTATCTCACTACTAGATACTTGTTTCATATATATATAATATATATGAGTCGTTTGATATATGCTTAAAAAATAAGTTAAACACAGTTTATATATATATATATATATATATATATATATATATAATTCATATTTTTGTTCCCTGTAATGAATAGATTTCATAAATTCTTCTCTTCTCGATTTTATTTTTTAATAATCCATATAAAAATACCCAACTCCTTAAAAATATCTGTCCTTTCTTTAAGAAAAGCGGTACAGTGTTAAAAAATCGGAACAAAATTTGTCGTAACATCGAAATAGTTTTGTTTCAAAAATATGAATTTATTCATTTTTATATAAAAAAATTATTTTTTGATTAATTTTAAATGATATGGTAAGATGATTGAAAAGGTATCCGATTCTATCTGAAAAAAATATTTCTGGCTAACATAAAATTGTTTATAGGAAATTCAAACTGAAATTCAGGTTAATTGTTATCTTTTTTGTCTTGCTAAAGATTTTTTTATATGTACGACCTGTGAAATGTTATATAAAATAATATAGATGTGTGTTATTAATTACAGTTTTACATTTTTTGATTTATTTCGAATAAATTGAAATCAAAGTGTCTGTTATTGAAATCAATGACACATTATGTACAGAATCCATTTACAAATACATGCATTTGAAAATGCATATATTTGTAAATGGATACTAGCAGTGAATGTTTGTTTGGAATACTTAAGGTCGAATCGATCCATTTGTTATTGAAAAACTTGTTTTTTAAAAAATAAAAAACAGAGAATCACTTAACAGTTGTATTTAACATTTCAACATTTTTTGTACTGACAACAAATGATCTGATACCAACTTTAGAAGCACACGTTCAAAATTTAATTACAATTTTATATATATATATATATATATATATATATATATTATTTATTTTTTATTTTGAAAAAGTTGGGACAAAAAATCAGACGACACATTAATAATATTGCCGATTTATATTTATCATAAATCCCTTTCACAATTTATAAATATAATATTTTTTTTATTTTGTATATGAAGTGTTTTATATTTCCAATATAAAAAAAGTAATTATTACATAATAATTTTTCATTATAATACTTGACGTTTGAATAAATTTGAAAATGAAATATTTATAAATACTCTGATTGTATTTAAATTATTATATTTTTTCTAAAATGTGAATTTTATATATATATATATATATATATAACCATATATTCACTTTTTTACGCCGGACGTGATAAATGAAAAAAATAATATATCAAACTTGTGATGATCTTTCATCTCATGATGTTATCAATCACAAGATATATAAACTTCTGATGCCAAAAAGTTTAGTTTTTTGCTTTCTTGCCGTTAAAGTTATTTGAAAGTGGACATATTTTCTATCTTAATGTCATGTCAACAGTGTACTGTTAATGTGTTAATGTTGTTAATTTTATACTATATGTTTGTGTATGTATAACTTTATATATATATATATATATATATATATATATATATATATATTAATTAAATTGCATCTGCTTAAATACCTTTCATGTTGTATGTAACGTTTATTCGTTTCATACAATGTTTAAAATGTGCATTATTTGTATTCTGATTTTCACTAATTCGATGTTTGTACATTAAGTAAAGCATTTTAGAGATACGAAATCGCTTTCAGTAAAAACAATTTTACAATGTATTTTATTCCATCAAAGTCCAGCATTTTAATACATATTAACACCAAAAACGCATTTTGCTTCATTGATATAAAAACATATAATAATTTGAATTGTCAATAAATTTTTCATTTAAAACCAAATATATACGAAGATTACATTATTTAGAAACCTATTTATTTTATATTTATATAAAAAAGTTTTCTTTCTTCTCTAGCGTATATGAAATCGATGCACTTTAAATTAATATTAACATGAACACGATGAGGTGACATTTTCATTGGAAAAATTAAACCTTGAATTAAAAAAATAAAAACCGTGATTATTTTCCTACCAAGATAATAATAATATTACTTAGATTAAATTAATGTGAATATATATATATATATATATATATATATATATATATATATATATATATGTATGTATGTATGTATATATATATATATTGTTCAATACAAATATTACAATAAAAAAAAATAAAAGAAGTTTATTTCCATTTAAAAGATTTCTAAAAATAGAGATCTAAAGAATATAGAATCATTTATTTGTTCATTATTTATTAGTAATAATATCTTATAATATAAACTGATTTATAAATTTCTCTATTAAATATTAATTCTACATAAATTTAAATATACATGTAATTTGTTTTAGCCTTTGTTGAAGTTTTATGTTTAATTATAAAACTTTGTACGGTAATATGGAATATAACGTCGAATTTAATTTTCATTACATTGATTAGTTTTCTTTCTATTGCTAATAATTTGAAGAAAATCCGAGAAACCATATTAAATTTAGAATATATAATGTTTTCTTATAACATGTATTAGAAATTTTGTAAGGGATACCTTCTATCAAAATATAAATGAATAAAGGTATAAGCGAACAAAAATATTTTTCAATTAAGCATTTATTCATATTGTATCATCGTCTGTGTTTAACATTTTAATATTAAAAATTCATAATCAAACATATCACCGTATCTATATGCAACATAAAAATTTTCATTCACGTTTTTACTATATAGAAAAATTTAAGACTTTAAATATATCGTCAATCAAAAGTCACAATAAGAGAACAAACAGACACGCCGCTTCAATGTTCAAGCTTCAAATATGGGGAAAAAGAAATTCTTGCGTTACCAGAATAAGAAATGGTGTCAAAATGAAATCGTGTTCGAGACGAGTGAGATTCAAAATTATGTATGAAAAATAGATGTGTACGTGGATTTGCCAGAATATATACTTAGTTCTGTGATATGAAAACGTTCGACTTTAGAGAGTTTGTATTTTTTTTTTAGAATATGCTTTTATATACTGCACTTTGTTACCGCAGTTTCATTTTTATATTATTTTTAATATTCATGATATAGAGTTTATATCATAAAACAATTTTAAGTTTAAAATATTCTACCTACATACATATATAAAAATATTCTTCTTTTAAACAAATTTAAAATTTCTGATTTACTTTATTTTATTACTAATAATAATTTGTATTATATAAAATAAACTTTTACTGAAAACGTATAAAAATGAACTCGTAATATTTATTTCATTTTTGTGTTAAAAAAAATCTTTTCTGTGCGGTAAAAATCGAGTGAGAGTGAAATAAAAATAAAGAAACTGTCACTTCATTTTACATTTTTTTTTATTTCGCAATTATACTTCAAACAACAGTAACTGAAATGTGTTAAAATTTTACTACTTAACACTAAATGAATTATAAAACGACATGCACAGCAAAAAACTATTTGTTTTCACTGTACGTTCAAACTAATTTATTTTTCTCCCGAAAAAAACGTTCGTATTCATTTTTATTTTTCTTCTCGACAGATTTTTTTTTATTTACTCGCTTTGAAACGAATTTCAACGTCGAGTGTACACTTTAGGGTAGAAATGGTTCTGTCAGCCATTTCTCGCACGTCGTGAGCACATGTTGTCTCTAAATTTGCCTGAATTGCTCAAGTTGAAAATGAAAGGACTGGCATGGACAGGTGAAACTGTATCAGGTGAAGACTAAAACTCGTACGTGAGATACTGTTTATATTTATATAATTCACCGTCAAATTTTGTTTGTCTTAATGAGAAATAAATTACACATGACAATTATTGTATTATAAGATTAAATTATTGCCATAGAATGAGCATATTCACTAGCACACACATATGTGTATATATATATATATATATATATATATATATATATATATATATATTTAACATTTCTATTAACTATTTCTTTTTAAATTCAAAGTACTTGTTATAAATTTAAAAAAATACTGAACTGTAGAACTCGAAATAAGTCACTCTAATTTCATTCAATGTTATTAAAACTATTTTCATGCTTATCTGACAGTAAATTTTTTAATGATCTTCTTTATAAAACAGCATTTTTATCGATTTTATCTTCTTATTTTATAAATTCTTTTTCATTAGAATTTATGAAGATATGTAAAATGCAGAATAATTTATTTTTAAATTTTATATGAATTAAAAATACCATAATTTTTATTACTTCGATATTTATATTTTAAAAATATTTTGAAAAGGTTATTTTTTTAAAAAATACTTTTAAAATATATTATTTTTTTAAAATATATATATATATATATATTCTTCAGAGTTTTTTAATTGTTTTTTTTATTGTTTGTAATTTAAAATGTTATTAGTAGTGACTAATAATCATAAAAATTTTAAATTTGTTTCACAAAATATTCGACTGTAATTGCTTTATTCGAGTTATGAATGTATTAAACATTTATTTAAATATTTATTGATTTTATTTCTGTTTTTTATATTTATATTTTACTGCATCGAATTTAAGTTATTATTAATAAAAATGTTTGTATATCAACTAACAATAGACTTGCAAGGAACAAGAATTTAACTTATTTTTTAACCCTGTCCTCAAAATTATTCTTAAACGTTTTTATTAAAAATACAAGTCTAATTTGAAGTCTAAATTTCAAGAAATGTATTACTATATTTATTTTAAAATAACATATTGGATATTTTATTCATATGGCTGATTTTTTATTTTATGAATTTGGTTGCATTTCGATTGTATTAAAACGACTACAGATTTCTTTTCCTCTGCATTGAATTCAATTGTAATAAGACAGTCTTGCAAAACATAAATTATATTTTCTGAATGTTTCTTAAAATTCAGTCATAATTAGAACCTTCTTCGCCGTTCATTACCTGTAGAAATTCAGATTTTTACAAGTCGAAATAAATTCACTTTAGTTGATGTAAGTATAGTAAATTAATTGATGAATGAAGTTAATTTCTAGAAGAAAACTAGATAGTTTGATATTTCATTAAAAGATCGGTCATTTTTAAATAAGTATCTAATATACCTAAATATTTTTCGTAGTTCAAAAATTATGTTGGTGATAATTATAAAAAAGAAATAATAATATTAACTGTACGTTTCTATCGAATGTAAAGTATACATTTTTTTTATATTGGAACGAATTTACGGTATAGTAGGTCCGAACGTTCTTCGTTTTGGTGTTCACTGAAGAATGTTAAAAAATTTCATTACATTTAATTGATTGACACAATTGATTGATATAGGGGCGTTACACTTCAATCACTTTTACCAACATAAATTGCAACCGATGAAAATGTTGGAAAATTTCGATCACGTACGAACATTAATCGCTTTAAAAATATGTAATATAATCTAATTATTAATCGATTCGCTGTTTTGTTCTACACTTATTTCATGAATATTTTATTTAGCACCTCAATATCATCAATCTAGTTTTCGGATTTTAATAATTCTCCGGAATTATATATTTATTTTAATTTTAATAATTTTCAATTTTGATAAATTAAACATTATGAAATAATTAACGAATTTAATAAATAAACTCAAAAACATTAAGAACAATATATATATATATATATATATATATATATATATATATATAAATATATATATATATATATATATATATATATATATATATATATATATATATATATATATATATTAGTTATATATATTAAAATATTATTATACTATTCAGATTAATTTAATCTAAGTAATATTATTATTATGTTGTTAGGAAAATAATCACGGTTTTTATTTTTTGAATTCTAACCTTAATTTTTTTCAATGAAAATATCATCTCATCGTGTTCATGTTAATATAAATTTAAAGTGCCTGTATTCTGGTAACATCGATTTTGGTTTTATTATTAATTTTGCTTCAAATTGGGCTGTTAAGTTAAAGATGGAAAAGAATCAAATAATAGCATTTGAGTTCGTAATCGAAACGATGCTTTTGGTGTGGATACTGTTAAGAAACGTACGGTGCAATAGTGGTTTCAAAATTTTCGTTCTAGGGTCAAAAGCTTTGTAGATAAAGAAGGTCGCGAGCGTCCTTTTTCAGTTCATAACGACCAACTGAAATCGTTAGTTGTATCAGAACTACACACAACAATTCGAGAGCTTGTACAAAATTTAGGCGTTATTCATCCAACAGTTCTGGAGCACATAAAACAGCTAATAAAGTCAAAAAAAAAGAAATATATATATATGAATTTTAAGTTCATAAACCGTAATTATTTTTTACCAGCTTAATACATTACTTCGATTAAATTGTTATTCACTTTTTCAAATAAAAATTATATAAATAATACAACTTATATTTTATGTTCTATTTAATTATAAACACAATTTATCTAATCTAAAAATTTTATTCACTTAATAAAATTATGTTTAATTTATTAAATTTATATATATATATATATATATATATATATATATATATATAATAAAGAAGAATATTGTTTATACTGAATACAATATAAAATAATGTCTAATAAGCATTAAAATATTTCTAGAATAAGAGCTTATAAAATCAATATATTTTAGATTGTATATAATACGTACCCAGTCGAGTTTATTTTTATATTTGAAAGTAAATATTTCAAATATCAATGTCAGTAATCAATAAACTTTCACCTAGTTACACACTCATTTGTATATATATATATATATATATATATATATATATATATATATATATATATATATATATATATATATATATATATATATGTATGTATATGTAAAAAATATTATCGATACTCATACTTAATTTTAAATATTTTTAAAGCAACTTCATCAGTTCTTTAGAAAACACAAATAATACTTAATTCTATTCCAATCAAGATTTTCTAACTTGATACGTTTTAAAGACACCAAGACATTAATCATGAAAAAAATTGAAAAGAAAAAGTAAAATTCAAGTATAAAAAAAATATTTCATTAAGAATGATACCATTGATGAATTTAATATTTCAAAGTTAAAATGATTCGTGAGGTATATTGATTTACTTGTGTCCCTAGGTGTCTTTGAAAAGCCAATTACCCTGCATCATTGAAGCTTGGATACGATAACAAACTAAATAGGGGAGAGCGCTGTGTTTTCACGACGAACGTGCATTATCCTATAATCCGAACATGTCACTGTCACTCAGTCTCCAAAATATACTCGCACCACTCTTTCAGCTTTCGATGTAACACTTTAAAGTCGTTATTCTTTCCAATGGACTCTTGAATAACGTGTATAAAATCAATAACCTAAAAACTCTTTGCATGTAAAAAATACCTATAGTTGTATTCAGAATGGGGACAATCCATTCTCGTAAGAGGACTCTATTCACATTTTTGAGATAAATTTTGCATAAAAAAGTAAAATCATACAAATATATTCGATACAAAACTATTCGATCAAATACTATAAATATTAATTTTATTGAATTCTAATTACTTCAAAATAATTAATTATATAATCGGAACAACATATAAATTTCTCTGCAAATGTCTTCACTTTTATAAATATTGTATAATTGAATGGCTTTATCATATAATTGCGGCAGCTTATTTAAAACATCAAAGCAATTAAGGATAATAATACATGGCGACATTAGAAAATAAATTTAATTTTATTAAAATATCAAAAGTGATGCCAATTAGCTCATTTATATACATTTCTTATTAAATGCAATAAATGTACTTAAATCGTCTGGAACAAATTAATATCTAGAAATAATTCATATACAGAAAATAATATGAAATATATTTTCGTTCTTCCTGACTTTTTTATTCCAAAAAAATAAAAATATAAACTCTATTATATATATATATATATATTATATATATATATATAGCAGATTTTATATTTTTACAAGAAAATATAATAATTTAGCAATTCTAATTGAGCGTTTTGCAGTTATTTTAGTTACTGTACTTTATTTTGTTTCGGTAACAAGAATTAAACTTGTATTCAGCAACAATTCCATAATTGTTTAGTGAAAACTAATTTCCACTAATCAAAATTTAATTGGATTGTACGCTATATTTATCCGGTTCAGGTAAAGTTAAATTGAACATAGTAATTTCTACAGAACATATCGTTTTCATACAAAGAGTTCAAAGGAGTACGTTCCGCAACTTGTAATGTCAAAGTTAAATAATTATAACAAATTTACAAATCCTATAATTGTGTTCTATAACTAATGTATTGTTTATCAATAAAAAGTGTTTGATGAATTGATTGATCGTGTATAAAATTAATGATACATTATTTTAAATGGATGTAAATAAACGTTTTTTATTTTACTAATAGTTGAATTTTAATACTAGTTTTACATTAATATCCGGAATGCTATTAGTAAATATATTTTTCATATCAGGTCAATATAGGTAAGTTATTCATAAAGTTAAAATATACATTGATCGGTAAAAAAATATTGTATTAAAATAAATGCAATTTAATTATAACTACAAAGAACAAAGAGATGTACGCATAATCGCTGTTACAACTTCGACCTGTTTTACATTTCATAAGTAAATTGATAAAACTGTAAAACAAAAAATCATATTTTATATATAAATGTAGTCAAATTTTGAATGTTTTTAACAAAATTTTCAAGTTAGTTATTTAAGTATGTTATTTTATATAAATTTGCGAGGATAAAATGAATATTTTTTTTTATAATAAGAACATCATTTATTTATATTCATATAGACAAAAAATAATATCATCCCTTTCCTTAATGTGAACGTTTTTTATATCAGAATTGCGTATCAGAATGTTTATTTTAAAGAAACGTTTTATGTGAAACAAAATTTAATTGTATCGATATGAAAATATTAGTTTTTCAAAAAGAGTATGAAAGTCTAAGCCATAATTAATTTTATTATTTATTTTTGTTTCATTTTATTTTTATTATATATTTTTTTATATTTGTGATTTTATTATTGTTTTTAGATTATAAAATAATATCTATACTGTCTTGTTGAACCGAAAAATATTTTTATATGTAAAGTTTATTATATAAAAATTGTATACAAATTGAATGTGAAAACTTTAAGATTAAGGGAAATCTTCACTTTCGACACAAAATAATAATGAATTGCTGTCAATATTAATTGTTTTTTATTATAATAAAAAATTAATTATAATATCAAATCGTTATAATTTGTAAATAAATGTTATTTATAATGATTAACAAATTCATTAATAAGATCGATTTATTATTTGATAACTGTATAAAAATGAAATTTAATCAATACTGTAGACAGATTTCAGCCATTATACCATTATGATTTTGTTTTATTTCTCCGAATTTTCTTCGAATCAAATGTTATTCTATGATAAATATTCCAAAATTAGATTCAATAATACAGTTCTAATATATTTTTCCTTTGTTTCAGGTAACGATAACAATCATGTTTGTTCTCGGAAAATTTTTTCAACAATTATGTCTGCTTTTTTATAATAGACAAACCTTATGAAAATATCTGTAAGTATGGTAAAATGAAATATAATATATTTAGTTTTAGTATATTTTTTGTCATCATTCTTCACTTTGTATTTTTTATATATATATATATATATATATAAAAATATACTATAGATAAAGTATCCATTTTGGGGCAATGTTTTGTCATCGCTAATTTTAAAACAAATTAGAGAAAAGTATTGATTCACTGTGGAAAAAGTTTTGTTCTTGGAACTCTAAATGCATATTAAATCGTTAGGTAAAAATTAAAAGTCAAAAAATAAATTTGATAAATGAGGTGCGAAATAAATATAAGAAATAAATGAATATACTTCAAAAAATAAGAATAAAAATGTTTTTGATAGTCCTTTATTACATGTAAACAAATAATTTTGCATTGTACTAAAATCAATAACGTATCATTGTGGATATATGTATGTATATATATATATGTGTGTGTATATATATATATATATATTGTTTCTTATAAAAACAGGTCCAAAAATAATAGTTATATATTTATTAAGTGATATAAAATACCTTATAAATTTTTCCAATTTTAGATTTCTTTAAAACAATAACATTGATCAGTAGTTAATATTGAAGAATTTTTTTTAAATGACACCTTTATTTATTTCTATACTTTTTTTAAAAAAAGAATTGTATGTCTAATCACGTATATACACCTGTGTTATAAGACGTAAAAAATACCAACCGCGAAATATAATTTATATTCAAATGAGAGACTTTTTACAATTCTCAAATTTCCACAAATATTTTACGTTACGAATTCAGTACTTGTCTCATATTTTTCAGAGTGCTTAACGAAAATCAACAGAAATAACGAATGTTGAACGATATTAAACGTCATATTTTATAAATAAACAACCATATGTTTACTTTTAATCTTTTAAAAAAATAAACATTAAAATGTAAAGCAAGGAAAGATGGGTTTGATAATATTTTTGAAATGATGTTTATATTTATATTGAAACCTATATATGTATATATATATATATATATATATACGTATTTTATTTACAGTAAAAAATATTTCTTAATTGTGAAACAATAATGAAGATAAAACTATTTGAAATTTTAGAATAAAATAATAACATTAAAAAATACAAAAACTAAATATATATATATATATATATATATATATATATATATTCACACTCAATACATGCACTGTAATATATTATTTAGAAAATTACATATTTCTTTAATATTAACTTTATTATCTATTAAAATAATTCCCATTCTTTCAATTTGTTCCTTCAATTAATTGAAAATATATATTCGTTGAAAAGTATTATAAATATGAATTACTGCCAGTTTAGAATGAAGAATAATTTCTGTAGATTTCATACTTATCGAGATTCACTTTTTAATGAAAATAAAATATACGTCAAGAATTATATTTAAAAATGCGTATTCATTAGTGAACTGAAAATATTATATACAGTTGTATAAATTTCCATCAATGTGATGAATCAGTACGTCTTTAACATCATCCGAATTTCCTTACATTTCTCTCTAATTATTTTTCAGTCATTAAACAATGTACTTGTGAAAATTTTCATTAAATAAGTTGACTGTTGAAAACAAAACAGCGAATATAGGAAAACGATATCTTGAATTTATTCCAATCCATAATCAACATTTTCAACAAATTACTGCGACCATGTCAACGCGCGTACATTTTGAATATCTTCTCAGAAAATTAATTAAATTCTGAAGATGTTTCAACATGCGCACTTCTTCTCCGACTGTATTTATTAGCATTATTAAGAAAACAGCACGTTCTCCTCACTTTCATAAATTGATGATGGAATGAAATGTGTATATATTTTTAACTTCCTGCTAAGTATGATCATAGTGTTTCTACTTTGTTTTAACGAAGGTTCGTATCCGCGGACGCGTAAAATTTTAATTAATTTCATTTAAAAGGTTTCGGATATTCAAAAAACGCAATGCAACCGAATAAAAGATACTGGTATTGTTTTTTCGAGCGTATTTACAATTTCCAGAAACATATAACAATAATCATAATGGATGAAAGCACCAGACGTGTTTCTGGCGCACGGTGTTAACTTAAAAGTCGTTTTTAATATACGTCAGTGAAAGAAATTTACAGATACGTTAATGTAAATGCAACCTAACAGTAGCGAAGCTGAATCTTACATTACGCTTTACAGCTCATATTGCAGCAACTTGTTTATGATACACTCTACGTAGAGAACACTTTAATTATGTTTATGTTTTTTTTTGTCGTATCTGCAATAAATATATTATTACTTTTTTAATCAAATCTTGATATTACTCCAGACGTTGTCTTACATTGTAATATGCTATAAAAGAAATGTTTTAATTAATGTTAATTCAAAAATATGTTTTCGACTGGTGTATATGATTACTATTTCATCTTGACTCAGAACTAAATTAATATTAGTTACATGATTTTGTATCATACCATAGTTTTTTTTTCCATAATATATTTTCATGTTATTAAAGGTAATCTTTCATAAACGAATTCTTTTTTTATTCCAGAAATCACAAACATTTTTTCTGGTTAAAAAAATGTACAAAAAGTAAGAATATTCAATAATTCAGAAAATTCTAAGGTTAGATTCTTCTGTACTTATACGATTGCATTCCCAACAAAGAATATATAGTATAGAAATATATAAAGGTATCATTTAAACAGTTTTCTTCAATATTAATTACTAATCAATGTTATTGTTTTAAAGAAATCTACAATTGGAAATTTTTATAAGGTATTTTACATCACTTAATAATTACACAACTATTATTTTTTCATCTCTTTTTAGAAGAAACAATATATATATATATATATATATTTACAAAAAATCGGAATATTTAATAATTCAGAAAAATCTAAGGTTAGATTCTTCTGTACTTATACAATTGCATTCCCAACGAAATATGCATAATCAACAATAAAAAATGATTAATAATAATTTATTGAATATTTTTGATCAGGTAATTTTTTTCTGATTTCTGGGATGAAAAAATAATTAATTTGTGAAAGTTAATTTTAGCCACAATGTCAGATCTATATTGTGACAGATATTCTTTTACAAAAAGCATAAATAATTTCAGAAAGTCAATAATGTTAGAAAACTAATATCTAATATAATTATATTTTTTTTCCGAAATTTGAGAAAAAATCTAATTTCAGATAATTTATAAGACTGAATTGTATTTTAAAATATTGCAGTATAAAATAAATAAAAACTTCTCATTGTTCATTCTTAATTTTTTAAAAATTATTTCATTTTTAGTGCAAAATGTATTTATATTCAATAGTAATTGACCGTCTTTATATAAAATTAATAGACTTGAATCAGAAAAAGTATTTGGTCTCACTCAAAATATTGTATGTTTCATTGAAATTAGAATATTAAAAAATTTTACAATCGGTTTTTTATTGAAAAAATAAAAGCATCTTAATATCTCAATTTTACCCAAAGAGAAGATTGACATTTTTATTTGACATTACAGATATATATATATATATATATATATATATATATATATATATGTGTGTGTGTGTGTTTGTATAGGAAATATGAGAGAAAAAAGATAAATCTATACTTATACACCGAACGTTTATTATAGACATAATTAATTTAAACCTTTAGATTACATTGCTATTACAAATCAGTGCTGTTTCTAATACACAATTAATAATCTGCCGAGTACACCCCCGAAAGCAATTACTTGTGTCACGTGTTTCAAATTAAATTATTATGTATATTCATATCAGAGATTTTATAATATAATATATATATATATATATATATATATATATATATATATATATTATAATTTATTAATGTTTATCAAAACACTATAACGTTGATCGATAAATCTCTGATAATATTTTTTTTATTATAAAACAAACTCATTCATTCATACCCTGAGTGAAAAAAACGTTGTATCCATCTTCTTACCTTTCTTTACAAATTCAATATCATCCAATACACCGAGTAAAGGTTTGCGCGACGTCATCGCCTCATCCGTTCTAGCTGCACCTGTCTACGTTTATACATCACACCTGTCAGGTGTCTACGATTAATCACCTTGAAGGGCCTTTCAACGCTTCATATCAAATAATTGATTAAAGTGACAGCTACTTGTAATACCTCACATGCGAATACCTATCCAGAACTTAAGCCCTTTTATTACGTTTTTATTGATCCTGTTTATATTTCAATATCGTGTTTAGTGGAGAAAAAACACGATATTAAATTTCCAGTAATAAATCTATCGGGAGATTTGAACTTCAAATTGACGTTCAATTAAAAAGACATCATGAATAAGAGTTTATATATATATATATATATATATATATATATATATATATATATGTATAGGGTATACTGTTGGGATCTCATATTTTATTTATCAATTTATGGATGTATAAGTTTAAGAATTAAGGTAACATTCTGTAAATATTTTTTAATTGTAAAGAAAATCTATTGAAATATGTTTTTAAACTTGTACTTATATCAATTATTCGTCTAAAAAATAATACAATATTTTAGTACCACTTTATGGTGGGTTATAAGAAACCATCAGAAAAGAAGAGAATATTAGCATCTAAACATTTTTTTTTTAAAAAAAAAATATCTAAATATGCTTAGACAAAATTAAATTTTAAAAATAGTTCTGTTTTTTAAAATATTTCATTCGTTAAATAATCATCCCGTATATTATTTATATATATACATTTTTATATAATAAAAAAATATCACATTTCATGGTTGTAAATAATGAATTTTATCTTATGAGAACGTTTTGGTTAACTCATTTATTTAAGTATTTAGTGTATGAATTAAAATTTTAACTGTTTTATATTCATACAATCATAGTGTTCAAAACTAGTTTTTATAAAAATATATATTTAATATAAACAAAATTAAAAATGTTTCATTCTATTAAAAAAATTGATAATTTGTTAATATCTGACGAAAAATATTTAATAACTATTATATAGGTTAATTTCTAAATATTAAAAATCGCCGACATGATTCAGTCAAATGTATTATTATCTTATTATTTACTCATACAAATTTACGCTAATCATTACAGTAAACTAAAACAAAAATCCTATTTAATTAAGCAAAATATTTACCTATCGTAAAAATAGCATTGTTCTTCTAGTATTTATTTTTAAAATATAATTTTTATAATTGTTATTTCATCTCTTATTACGAGCATGTTATCCTTTTGTGTGATTTACGACTTAATTAAAAATCTATACATTGTTAATTAAAAAAGAACAACAGATTTATTTTCTCTAATAAATCTTAAAACTGTACGACAATGAAATATAGAGAAATTCAAGAAAGTATCTCCGTGTAGTGAACATTTTCCTTTAAAAATAAATATCGTAAATACTTTTGCGTTGAATTCGTATTTTTTTTTTTTTTTTTGTGAACAACGTTCGTATCCTGATATCTAATATTAAAGTCTCGAGTTTTTCATTACGTGCTCACTATGACAGCAGACTCTATTTTTGAGGTTTTATTATATATACCACCCGTAGTGTCAATATTACTTACCACATATACTTTCCCCTTGTGTGCTAGTGTCAACGTTGCAAATTGATGAATATTTAATATACGAAAAGCAGCATGGATACAGCCAGGTAATGTAGTTCAATGTATAGGAACACGTTAACACATTTACCATATGCATCGCATGAGATTTCAGTCTGACGGATGAAGCGTCAATTATAAATAAAGTCTGGCATTCGTTAAAATTTAAAATGCGTTATTATGTACAGAAATTTCACGCACGATAAAATAAGAATACAGAATGCAATTTACGATTATGTATTTTCCAACATACAATAAGAATATAAATATATATATATATATATATATATATATATATATATATATATATATATATATAAATAATGAAGACACTTTTTTTATCTATCCAATTTGATATTGTAATGGATTCAGGTTTTATTGTTAAAAATACATCTACTGCAAACATATATATATATATATATATATATATATATATATATATATATATATATATATATATATGCTTGCAGTAGATGTATTTTTAACAATAAAACCTTAATCCATTACAATATCAAATTGTATAAATAAAAAAATTAAACTGTAAATTAAATTATTTAAACTGTATATTTTAAAAATATTTTTTTTAAAAAAAATAAATAATCTTACATCTGACTGCCTCATGAAGTGAACATTTTAAAAATTATTATTTTTATGAATGTGTATCTATTTAAAAACCGAATTTCCAAATCTGTACTAATTCATATTTATCTAGTGTAAAATAGAAACAAAATTGTTACAAATTTGTTTCAGATAAGTGTATGAACTGAAGATACAGTCGAATGTCTGTTAAATCACCTTCGAAGTTTCGATAATACTTATCTTTGCTGACAGGTTCAGTTTTTTGTAGATAGCATTTAAATCCTTTCAATGTTTTTTTTTCAGTCGATATCCATGTTCAGTATAAATTTTTAGTCATTTGCAACTGTAAACTTTTTGAACAAAATAGTAGTAAACTTGTTGAGCACTATCTTAACAGTGATTGAATACTTTTTTCCAAATCATCTTTTTTATATATTTCAATCGAATTTCCATCTTTTTTCTTTATGTATTAAGTTTGATTTTTTTCTAATTATAATGAATGAAATTAAAATATATTCTTATCTGTGATCATGTATATACATAACTATTTTATTTTTTAAACAATTTTTAGTACTTTTAATTTTAAACAACAATTTTAAAATAAGATACTTATACCTTTCATAGATTTTATCTTACTGAATTCGATGATCTTTTATTTTAAGTAGATAATAATCGAAATATTCATGTTTAATACTTAAAAACATCTGAAATTTAAAAAAATAATTTATAAAAAAAATTTAACAATCATTTTTATAAAAAAAATACATAAAATATGCCATAAAAATATGAATAATTATCATTAATGATTTTTTATCATTATAACAAATTTCCAATATTATATACATTCATAGATTCAAGCATATATCTAAAATAAAAACCAAAAATTAAAAATACAAAAAATACAAAAAATGCTATTAAATGAAACTTCATTAATTTTAAGAATACATCAAAGTAGTGTACTTGGTCCCCTTCTACTTATTATTTTTATTAATGATCTTTTAAATGTAACTACTTCAAAAATTTGTTTTTTTACTGATGATTGCATCGTTTGCAGACACATTTGGTTTGAATTAAATACTCAACACTTACAAAATGATAATAATTATTTACATCGAATGAAATATAATTTTATGAAGTTGAATTCATCTAACAGTATTTTTAAAGTTTATTAATAAATAAATATATATATATATATATATATATATATATATATATATGTATATATATTTCCTTTTTTTCCCTACTCTACTTCCTTAGCTCTTGTACTAATTCTTTATTACTTCACTCTTCAGTACTTCGTGTAGATATCTGTGCATCAGATTTTAATTATATTTACCATGGGAAGTGAATACGACTAATATTATGAAAAAATCTAAACCTTATGTTGATAACAATTCAGAGTTAACATTTTAATCTTCAAAAAAAAACTTATTTGACAACAGTCTTATTAGATTATGATGGAATCTTATGGGAGCCATATTCTATCATAAAAAAAACGCGATATGGAGCGAATTGAAACAGAGACACTTAGTATTTACCAAATGTTTTAGATTTTCAGAAATAAATTGATTTAAAGACTGGGATGGGAAAATTTGGACGAAAAAGAAAACTTGTAATTTGTTTGTTTAAATCGTTTATGTGATCGAATTTAATAGGAGAATAACTGTTTATTTGAAAAGAAAACTGTAAATTTAAAGTTAAATTAAACATTTTAAAAAATCATGTGATTGAATGTTCCATGTTTGGAATGAATTACATTCCTACATATTAAATCCATTATCTGCATAAATAAAAGAAATGTTTGAAAAGGGAATTAATAAAATAATAAAGCGTTTGTTCCTTTCTACAGCCCCTTCTATCGAACGGCTTTTTTTATCAGATGTATTTATTAATATTATATTTTATAAATGATTTTATTCAAATACTAGTATCTAAATATCATATAAATTCAATTTGAATACAATTTCATATTATTTAAAATTTCAATTAGTGCCGGATTTATGCAATAGAAAAGTTTAGCCTAATTCTAATTTCAATACAGGTTTGATTTTCATCTATCAATATTATTTGAAAAATGATTGATATTCACTGGACAAAAACACCCTTAACGATTAAATGTTGGTATGGTTTGATCAACTAGTTGACAGCATATTCGTTGCATAAAAAAAGAACCAATCGATATGTAAAAACATATTGAAACAGACAATTGGTATTGAAAATTATATATATATATATATATATATATATATATATATATATATATATATATATATATATATATAATGTAAATCATGATACTGATATATTTTGCAGTCGAGTTCATATACTTTTACATAATTCAGTGTTGTATTCAAAATTTCATGTAACTAACAAAAAAATAGATTCATTAATTTTAATACATAATTACATAATTAATGGCAGATATGTTGGAAATTGTAATAAAAAAAACAATACTACCTAATAATGTTTTTAATGTTCACATAATACTTATTAAAATATTGATAGGCAGAATATTAATTGAATATTCTAATTAGTGAAAAAGGTTTAATATTTTACTTATTCATTGGTTTAATTCAAATATTTTCATATTACAGTCATGTCAATAATATTTTCATTATGCTATTTCAAAATGAACAATTATATTTTACTTTGTATATTAAAATTCATCTTCAGAGTGTGTATATATATATATATATATATATATATATATATATATATATATATATATATATATATATATATTCTATATAAATTTATGGTAATAGAAAATTTACCACTTTTATTATATAAGACGCGTATTAAAATAAAAATCTCTTATTTAACATAAAATGAAAGCGAATATTTTTATTAGATTAAAAAGAAAACAGATTTTTTTAAATCTAATTTTTTGTACATTTTTGAGCTATAATTTTTTTTATAATGAAAAATATGAGAAAACGTACAAGAATAAAATATATCATTCCTAAATATTTATATATTGTATCTAGTTTTTCGAATTGTTCTGGTTATAATATCAAATTATGATTGAGTATTTTCCTTAATATTTACTTTAAATTCAACTATAGTTTATATACATTGTGATTTTTATTTATTTAAATATATAAATAAATGAAATCAAACATACGAGTATATATATATATATATATACGAGTATATATATTTATATTAAATAATTGTTGCAAGTACTTATTTTTCAATTCGTTTTTCCCCTAAAATGTGTGAAGCTATTCAACAAATATAAATGATCCTCCAGTAAATAAAATGATCTAAACTAAATGAATAGTTTCACTACTGTCACATTAATTTTATTTTACAAGGTTTTTTTTATTAAATCGATTATTTTGATTTTTAGAATTTAATAATATGTTATCATATCATTGTAATCAAAGCAAATAATATAAATATCACAAGAAAAACGTAAATACACAGAATTATTATTTAATTATAATATAAATTTATTGATTTGTTTAAATGTATGTGTATATATATATATATATATATATATATATATATATATGTATGTATGTATGGCTTTAATCATCTTCTGCGGTATAATGTTAATTAAAAAAGAATTGTGTTTATAAATCAGTACAAGTAGTAATTACAATTGTTAAAATTACAAATAAATCTTAAAACCGTCCGTTGAAAAAATAATTTGATTACTAAACATTGGTTATATAATATGTGATATACACATTTATTTGAAGTAATTGTTTCCTTATAATTTTCTGCGAAATTAGTTCGTACTGTATATATATTTTAAGAACGAGATGGAAAATAATGATCCTCATTAAGTTCGAGCAAATGAAACTTTTCAACCACACCACTGCACTGACTCATTTAAATTAGAGTTGTTTATTTCGCTGAAACAGCGCTTCTTTGCGAGATAATTATATTATATGCAAAGGATGATATTTCCTGAAAATTAACGACTGAATATTATCTTCTTTGTGCAGTTACTTCGTTCGTTTTTTTTTATATAAACTTCTATCATTTTACATTTATTAGTTTCAGATATTTATTTTTATTTATTTGAGAAAGTTTATGTTTCAATGAAAATGAATACTTTTTACTCATTATCCCAAATATAATTTAATTTTCATTTTATTCTCCAGTGACTTATTGATTATTGATTTCCTAATGGCATAATATTCATGTATGTACATATATATATATATATATATATATATATATATATATATATATATATATATGTATGTATAGAGACAGAGAGTGAGAGAAAGAGGGAGGAAGGGAGAGTTATAGATATAGATTTCTTTATAAATTTAATCTTAAATTTTAATTCATATAATTTTCTCAAGTATTATTTTTATATAGTAATATCAATAATTCTTCTATCAACTAAATTAAAAAATGTAATTAAACTAATATTCTAAGTTCTTTAAAACCAAAATAACAAGAATATTTTATTATAACACAACCATCTCAGCAAAAAATATTTATTTAGTATTTCACTTCTTAAAAGTCGTTTCAATATTCTATACACATCTATATTTGCACGTATAAAAAGATATTCTTGTTTTTTTTTTATTAAAAAATAGTTACAATATTATCCGATATTACAACAGCAAACAAAAAAATGTAATATTTCAGATAAGTTGTCGTACGTTTTTATCATATATAAAATTCTAAAATTTATTGTCGAGATACAGTATAATTAATTTGACAACCCCGAGAGAGCACTAAATTGAATATAAAATCAAAATATTTACAAAACTATAGAGGTTCTCGTAAATCTTTGAAAAATGTATAGTGAAGATACTTTTTTATACGTGTAGCGAATGAAATATTTTTTGGATACGTTTTACTTCACACCATTCGTTTTAATCCATTAGAAAATGTCATGTTCATGTTGTAAACAATATATGGATAAAATTTTAACCTGTTTCCTTTCATTTAACGAAAGACAACAAAATAATTTACATACAATATAATTGATTATTTTTAAATATGTCAAGAGGATGGTCACATTGACTGATATTTTAATTCACAACCACATCCGCTCGTACACTTTACATATATATATATATATATATATATATATGTGAATGGTAAGTTTCAAACTACCATTTATGAATGTAAAGAACTGTATTTATTATTTATAAAGAAAACTTAATAAATTTCATTACTGATTTATAATTTAATAGTTTATAGTTATATATTATTCAATTTAAATAATTAGTATTATTTTAAAATTATTTTCCTTTGAATCTCTCAACAATATTATTTTATCAGTACATAGTTTAAAAAAGATTAAAAATTCGTTTTTGTCGAAATAACCAATTTCTTTGTAGACAGTAGTATAAAAACAAGCTCCACTTACTGTTTCCAAGTACGAACAATATTGGTGTTATATTTTGAAAGAAGAACAACATATTTTCCGTTAGATGGAAACGCTCATGGAACGAAAAAGCTCTTCAGGGAGTGGCTGGTATCACTGAATAAACGAATGGCTTCTCTACTCAAGTATTTTATTCTACCCATGTACTAGTGTACTGCATACAATCTAACTGGTGTGGATTTGAAACGTGCATATGTTCTATTTGTTTCCATTCACATATAGAGATATATGCAATCTCTATATTTCGAACCATCGGCTGTCTCAAAAGATCGTACTGAAAGAGATAGTCAGAACTATTTCACTTACATATAAAAGGAGATAACATTATATTCTATAAATATTGCATAGCAGTTAATACGATGTTTACACAAATATAGTTTTATAGTTTGTTACTTCCCACTTTCTTACTAAAATAAAAATTGATAAAACAAAGAAATAAATATGTCATACAATATATATATATATATATATATATATATATATATATATATATGTAACTGTATTCGTGACCTACATGACTTCCTGTTTTTTTTAAAAAAAAGAAGAAACAATATATCTCTAAAAAGTGTACTAGAAGTTTATGCATTTCCTTCAAATAATTGTCTTCCGGATAAATATACTTTTTTTTATAGGTATAAAAAGTAAATTTATGAGATTAACTTCTTTCTACTAATTTATTTACTTTCTATTGATAGGTAAAATCAATAAAATGTTATATCTATATATATATATATATATATATATATAGAAAGAGAGAGAGAGAGAGAGCGAAAGAGAGGGATAAATAAATATAGAAAAACATAAATGCATAGCTATACACAACCAATAAATCTGTACTTATCTATAAATTATATATATATATATATAAATATATATATATATATATATAAATTTATGCATATACTTATATATTTTTTTTTGTCAAAAATTTTATATTTTTGTAATACTTTTTTAAAATAAATTATATTAAAATGTCAATTCTTTATACCTTGTCATATATTCAGTAGTATTTTCATCATCAGCATTAATTCACATTAAATGTCTATTTCGAACATAAAATTAAATCTCTTCATATATTTTCTAATCGACTAACAAGTATAAAAACTTATAAGAAATAAATACTCTCTTATAAACGGATATACACGTCAAGTTTCTCTTAATATATATATATATATATATATATATATATATATATATATATATATATATATATATATGTTATTAGTTTCTGCTATTGTCATTTCTTCTGTCGAGTCGTTCTCCCTGTAGGTACTTAACTAGAAGGCCTTTGACAGACTACCAACATCGATAATACAGATTGGTAAGGCTGTGCTGGACGACATTTGTTGTGATTGACTCTCTGCTTCATCGGAAACTACATTTAGTGGGTTGAGGATGGAGTTTATAATTTAGATGCTTTTAAAATCGATATCGTGCAGATGACTAAAAGGTCAAATATGAACCCAGTGTCAGTATCGAGCAATTTGTTTGCGAATAGTAAAGTGAATGAGTCATTGTTAATTCAATTGATAGAATAATATATATATATATATATATATATATATAAACTGATGATTATTGCATGTAATAGAATAATTATTACTTCAAAGTAATCACAGATTTATGCATAATCTTCTGAGTGTATATGTTTATGTTTATGTTTATATGTGCCACATGTTTAATATATTTTATAAGTAGAAAAAATAAGTTTTATATATTGGAAATGTCTGTTTTTAAATAATAATTTCTAACAATTCTCACATTTCTCAAATAAAACATTATAAATTGTTTTAAATCTCTGCAAGCTCTGTCATTAGTATTTTTCTAAAATAAAAATTACCTAAAATTACTTAGAAAAATACACAATCACACACAGAGAAATCGATTTCTCAAGTAGATCTACATTGTAATAAAAGTATTTATTAGATTTAATAGTGATAAAAGTATTAGATTCTCTTGAAATAATCACCGGAAAACTGATTTCTCGGTTGTATAACATGATCATAAATTAAATTTCTCTTCCACATGTTAATATATATATAGTTAATATATAGTACAATTTTATGTCCAAAATCAAAGTAATAGGAATTACATTTTTCGATTTAAAATTTCAAGAATGAAATATCACCTTGTTTTGACGTATTTTATATTAAAATATCGGCACGGCTTGTATCTAGAAGGCTATGACTATGCATTTTATTTTTAAAAAATATTTATTTAAAATGAATTATTCAATGAATTTATGTTATATACCAAAGTTTAATTTCCTTTCTTAAAATAAAGAATTCAATATATCCATATACACACAATAAATTCTTCGTGTTATTTTAAAGGTTCTATTTTTGTATTGGACTTATAAGACGACCCCCCTCTTTTTTTAAATTTTTTTTGGGTTTGAGGGTCGCTTTATACGCCGAGATAACGGTACTTATTTTGTGCCATATTAATCTTAAATTATTATGAGAAATTTTACAAAATGTCAATCTAAACTCATGCTTAGAAAATGTAACGTATTTAAGTACAAACAAGTAGTGAAAAGTCGACAGAAAGAATATCGAATCTGTCTTTATTTAGAATCTGTCATACATCTAAAAAATGTTTTAATCACAATCAGTTCAGAAATATTAGACTGATATATTGTGACATTTATTATTGTCCTGTCCAGAGTAACTCTTTTCAGTAAATTGAATCATCTTCAGATATGACATTTCGAAGAAATATAACATATTTAAGTAAAAACTTATATATATATATATATATATATATATATATATATATATATATTATTTTCATATATAACAGTTCATATTTTCATGTTATTTTTCTATTTTTTCTTTTATGTATGTATGTATTATTCATCCACAGAAAAAATAATTCTAAGCACCATAATTAATAGTTAAAATTTTATAAACAATTTAACTTCAGTTGTTAAATAAAGTAAACAATTTATAATTTAATATTTATGTAATTTCTTTATTTTCATTCAATTTTTTATATAAAAGATCTGGCTGTCTTTCTTATATACTTCAATTTTAATTTACTGTTGGATGGTTTATTTTCGATTTATCATTTTTTTTATTTAAAAAATCCGTTTATTAGTCCTTGATGTGATAAATTCTTCCGATAGTCTTCGTCCGTTTAGATCAGTTAAGGTTCTGTTCTTTACTACTTGTTTTTCCACCAATACAATTCTCACATAGAAGTTGAAGACTTGAAACATATTCTTGATCATTAAACTCATACCAAGTCTAGTAGTAGAGAACAAACACTCAGCTAATCCAAAAACATGAAGACAATCAGATAATCGTGTATCAATAAGATCACAGTTAAAATCATGCATTTACAATGGAAATAAATATTTGTTCCAAAAAATAAAATAATTTACATTTTATAAATGTTATATACGAAATAAATATTCATATCGAAGAATTATTTCAGTAAAATAGACTTCTGTTGAATTTGAAGTAAAAATCCTAAAAACACCAATCAAAGTTTTTGTAACATGAACATGTACTATCTTAGCACCTATTTTCTATTTATATTTTTAATTATTTTTATTAATTATATGATTCATTTCTAAATTAAGAATTTTATTTTTATCTCATTCTCTTAACGTGTAAGATCAAAACTAAAGTAATATTATGACATTGTTATGTACTTCAGTAATTTTTGTATCTTATTCATGTTAGTTTTTTTTAATTGAACCGTTTCTGTTGTATTTCTTTATAAATTACATTTGATTTATTGTTCATGCTAGTAATTTCACATTTATTTTTTGTAACCGTCATATATATATATATATATATATATATGATTATAGAGTAAATAAATAACATACAAAATATGTAATTTTAAATTTCGTTGGAATTGTTGACACATCAACATTGAGTTTTGAATTTATAAAGAAACTTTATGAGAATTGGCAGTAAATTGATAAAAGAAAAAAGAACTTTATTATTTTTTATAACACGCGCCGACATATAATTTTTTTGTCGCTATAAAAAAAATACCGAAAACATTTTTCATCAAGTTCATGCCTATAATGTTAAATATACTTTTTTTGCGAGCAAGTATCTTGTGCCTATCTCAGCAAAACAATATAAATACACGTGTGTATCAAAAGACTGTGACAGCAGCATGTGCGTGTGTGTTTGACCTTGATTGTGTATGACAAACGTTCAGCTTCTAGAATATATTGCCTCAACAGCAACGGCTCCGGTGAATGCGATGGCGTGGGGGCCCGGAAGCTCTTGGCGACCGGAAACGTGATCCGATCACGACCTCGTAGATTTGCGACGGAAATTTATAGAGCGCGAGCTAGCCTGAATTTCAACAAGAGAAAAAAGTGATATCTTTATACAGCACGAACGATGAAAGAGGCGTAGAGGTCGCGACGGACTATAAATTATTTTATTCATCGGTCTCATTGGCACGTTTTGCCAAGCTGTTGAAAAACCTATACAGATACACAATAACTTGCATAATTCTTTTGTTCTTAGAAAACGTTGTTTATAGAAATATGCTGTTTATTGAATGTGTTTAATACATAATTATATATATATATATATATACAAAAATCTTATAGGCCTGGATATTTTGATAAAAACAATTAAAATACATCCTCAATGTTTTATTTAAAAAAAAGAGTAATATAATTTTTTTTTTCAAATATAAGAAATTTTCGAAGCACGTCAACTGAAAATTGATAGATACGCGAAAAACACTGACAAAAAAATCACAATTTTTTGAGATAGGTAAATTGTTACACTGATTGAAAAATATCCTCGTGGCAGTTGTAATTTCTTAGAATTGGAATTTCTATATATAATATTTTTCAACTTGAAATGGAAAAGGCAGTCAAGTTTATTCCAGGATAATATTTCTTCTAACTTACGGTTGATTTCTTTGTTAAATTTCTTCTGATATTTTTATAAATAGTCAAATATAAAGTATCAGTTTTTTTAAAAAATTAAATTTTATTTCTCATTTTCTCATAACCTATCCATGTTTTTTTTAAAAAAAATCCATTAATTTTTAAATTATTTTTAATTTCTTATTTAATCTTTTTAATTTTATAAAATATTAAATTGTTTATTTTGAATTATTATTCTAATCAACTTTCTGACTTCTATTATTTACAATTATTTTTACTGTTTTTATAGAAAGTCTTATTTGTACACCTGTATCACTCAAAATAATTGTCTGAATGTAAAAACGAATATAAATCTAATTTACTTCTAAAAAAGTGTCCTCATCTAATCTAATGAAGTTCCTCGTATCCTTTATTTAATTATTTTCTACAATTTATAAACCGATTTATAACACTAAACATTAATTTTATACAAACGATCAAATTTTTTGAAAGAAATTGTTTTTATTTTATATCAACGTATTATTTTGATAGAAACCATAATTATTTGTATATTTAATTTGTCTATTATTTCATTTTAAAATCAACTTAAATACATTCTTGTTAGTAATTAATATTTTATTCGGTACCGAAAATATTTATTTTAATTATTGGATTATGAATTAAATACCGGTTTCTTATTTAGTTTTTAATTTATGATAAATGTATATGTAATTAAAAATATATCATTCATTACTCATATATAGGACTTAACAGAATATAATAGCTACATTAATTCATTCCCATTATTTTATAAAACGTCACCTAATATTCTCGATTCTTGAAAAGATATTTTGATGATTAATGAGTAAATATACACAAACATGAAGGCACATACACAAATTGTGTATATTTGTATTATATATATATATATATATATATATATATATATATATATATATATATATATATATATATATATATATATATATATAATACAAATGAGGTATAAAATAAAAAGTATTTCCAAAATATTCAAACTTGTATGTCAATTATAAACACTGACTTTTGAAATGACGTAGGTTTGTGTACCGAGAGTAATTTAAATTTGAGTGAGTGGCGCACAATTTATTCAAAGCTGTAATTATTTCGTGTCATTAAAGGTATAATGAATTTTGTGTATACATAATTCATGGTAGGCAAACATCAAACACGAACGTCGGCGCAGAAGCGAGACACTAAATGCTAATACGTCCCCCGCGAGGTGCTAAAGTCTGCAGACAAAGTTTATCTAACACGAAACAGTGGCGTACGTTTAAGACAAATTATATCAAACAACAGTGTTTATACTCTGCATAATAATTAATAAATTTATATATATATATATACACAATATATTATACAATTTCCAAGTAATTTCAAAACTTAATTCTAGTCAATTCTCCATTAGTGCTTTTAACAATATTAAATCTTGTATATTCACTACTTTTTAACTGTTATTGGTATGATTATTATTTTTTTATTTATTTATGATGTCAACTGTTTAGGGCATATAAACTATAAAAGTATAAACACCTAAAAAAATTTCATTAAGGAAATATGATTTGAAAAACATTAAAAATATATTGTTTTTCTACCTTAAACTTTTTTTTAAACAACTAAATCGTTTATCAACAATTTTTTTAATATAATATTAAAAAATATAATTAAATAAGACAAATTATTATTTAATCGATTTTTATATATTCAGTGATAATCATAATTTTGAAATAAAATAAAAAGTAATTGTGTGATACTTTTGTACACCATTTTTGTATACTTGTATACTATTCAGTTTTGAACCTTTATAGATGAGTTGTTCTCCCTTGTAGTTCTTTAATATTGTATATTAAGGGCATGTTTTTAATATTAATATATTGGCAATTAAACTCCATCACCTCCAGCATAAAATAATAGACTGTTGTTTTATTATTATAAATAATAGATAAAATAAAAAAATTGGAATAAAAAACATGTTATTGGTTTATTTAATATTCACTGTTTACAACTAGTATTACTCCACAATTCTTAATAAAATAATTGTTTTAATCAAACAAAATTATATTTGGAAGCAACAATGTATAAGTATATAAAAATAAAAAGCATATAATACTAAAACATTTTTTTCCTAATAAGAAATTAAATGGGCTAATATACATATCGAACATATATATATGTATGTATGTATATATAGTTTTCGATGAAAACTATTTATTTTTATATTTTCAATTTTTTAATGTAAAAATTTTATATAAGACAACTTTTTATATAAGAATCACTGTTTATTGCAATAAATACGTTTCTTGGTAGGTGATATTGTTAGACAATTAAAATATTATTTGAAATACTTACCCATCAGATATTAACTTTAACAAATATTTTTTGGCTACCAAACATGATTTTATCAAAAAATATAATAAAAAATGTATGAATAAAAATATATGCATTATTTTTATTACAAATATATATGTATATATGTATATATATATATATATACATATAATATATATATATATATATATATATATATATACACATATAATTATACATACAATTAAGAAATTTGTAATCAGTAATCGTTAATTTTCTACAAAAAGTAGTATAAAATTATATTCAAGTTTCATAAAAGTAATTTGAATTTATTGCGTACTTTAACCTTCACTGAATTCTTTTAAACATCAATTTGCATAATACTTACTTTTTTTATAATTTATATATTTTAACGAAGTGATTTTTTTACTTCTCATAATAACATTTTTATTACTTTGACAGCTAACTATTTTATCTTGTTAAGTCATGTAAAAATTGTATCCTACATACTTCTTGTGTAGAAGTATCTTCAGTTGCAAACGAGTTTACGTTAACTATAAACATTTATTGTATTTTTATGATCAAATAAAATATTATCAAATCACATGTGAAGACATTCGTGAATTTTCAATATACGTAATCGATTTATTGTAATACTTTTATGATACTTTAAAGATTCTG
This sequence comes from Acanthacorydalis orientalis, assembly GCA_034766995.1. NCBI lineage: Eukaryota > Metazoa > Arthropoda > Insecta > Megaloptera > Corydalidae > Acanthacorydalis > Acanthacorydalis orientalis. The sequence goes on along the minus strand of CM068315.1, from coordinate 51,913,109 downwards.
TGGAATTTATGTTCATATTTGCAAAAATATATAACTATATGTAAGCCTGCAGACATTTATATATATATATATATATATATATATATATATATATATATATATGTCTCTGTACATGAATGTGGTAAATATTTTTCTAAAAATAAAATTTCAATAAATGTGAAAAAATATTGATAATTAATACAAAATCTTATCAGATAAAGTATTCGCTAATTAAGAAATTATTTTTTTTATCTTGTATAATATTTATTATTCTTTACTGCATTGAAACGTTTTACAATAAAATTATTATTGAAAATCATTGAATATAACATCAATATTGTAAGGAATTTCAAATTTATTCTTTTACATTTACAAAGAATGAGTCCCATCACACATAAAAACAATACAATAAAAAAAGATACATTTATTTTTTGTAAAAAGTGTTAAAGTAATTTTTAACTTGTTTTTATTATATTATACACATGATTTCCCAGATGTTTTATACAATAAAAATATATTTTTTAATAAAAATATAAATATATATTATATTTTTGCAAGAATATATATATATATATATATATATATATACAGTATCATATTACTTTTCATAATAGACTTTAAATACTAAAAAACAAACCATGTAGAGTTATAACCTGTATACAAACATATGTATGGAGGTTATTATCGTTGATTTTTTTTATTTCAAGCTTACGGTGTCTATTTGCATTCAAATATTAAATACTGGATAATTACATACCATCCTGTTTGTGATGATGGTTATTTTTGAAAATCTATTTTCATCTAAAAAATAATATTAAACAATTTAAAACTCATTATACTCGTTATTTAAATTCTTGAATTTAATTTTATGGAGTTCAATAATATTTCTATAAATAAAAAAGATTGGATATTTTAGAAATGCGGTATTTTTATTTTTGTGAAAAAAAGTTATATTGTGCATTTGTGTATTTTTCTTATATTGTATATTAAGGCCATGTTTTTAATATATTTTTTTTAATATATTGATAAATTCCAGCATAAAATAATGGACTGTTGCTTTATCTATTATAAATAATATTTGTAATAAAAAAAAAACATGTTAGGAAATATTTTTGATAAGTAAACACAATTTAAACTGAAAATGCTCATTAGTTTAATAAAATATTTATATCGTTAGTAATTTTCAAATTTAATTGTTATAAGGAAAGTCGGAAAAATAAAGAACTAGTTTTGATTTGTCTTATTCGTCTGCTGGTTGTGCAAGTTGTAAATTACATTTATGGTCTACATGACACACGTGCTGACCGTTTCACACCTCACCTATATATCTTCGGCTTGTTTAAGTTCATGAAAAAACAATGTATGTGCTGCATATTATCGGCTCAATAAGAAAATAATATTTATTTTCTAGTAATTTGCTTGTTTATTTTATTAGTTTATCTGGTATATTATAATTATTAATATTTTTCGAAGTATAGCCGGTTTTACGGTTTATTTTCAATATCAAATTTAATATTCTGTGGTCACTCATACCTATTAATTACAATACATCGGTTGTGATTCATACGTTTGTACAATTGCTTTTGATTTTATATTTATATGGTTAGAGATCGTATAGTGTGTTTATTATAGAGGAATTAGGCCGAGAGTGGAAACAATGTAAATAAATTCGCAATCGCGTTTCTGTGAAATGATTAAGCATGAATAAACAAGTAAATAGCAACAGAACAAGCGGCGACCCGCATCTCCGCCACTGTACGCGCAACGCTGATTACGAACGCGTACAAACAACACAAGAGAGGAGAGCACGATGCCAGCAGCAACAGCAGCCAAGTAGCATCAAGCACGACACAGCAATCTGCAAAATCTACTTTGAGAGACAACATTAGAGAATTGTAGCATGAAGAAGTGATGGGATGAACTACAATCTACAATGCAGATAGCGTGTGACACTGGCATATGTCGTGTTTGTGTGTTTGAATCAACAGACAACAATCAGGAAATTCTCTACACCCGGCCTGGTATTCTCATACAAACTCTCTGTCGTCTCCCCGTGCACACTGCCTATCTAATGTACTTAGCTGATATCCTTCAGTGTCTGCATGAATACCTACATCGTCTCCACTTCAAGATGCCTCTCGTAAGTTCCTCATAATGGTCACTAATCCACACAGTCGTTGTTTGAACTGTTATTGTTGCAAGAGTAGGTGGCGACGTGACGGAAACCGTTCTAAGATTTGTTGTTATGTTCAATATAGCAACATATTAATATTCTCGCGTGTTATTTCACATTAGATCTGTAATCTTTATGTATGTATGTATGCATCACCGTTTGTGATGAAGGCATTAGTAATTTATATTTAGTACAAAGATACCGTTCGTTCTATTACTTAATATAAAATAATTTAAAACATATGTTTCTCTCTTGATTCTACAACTTTGTCAAATGTTAACTGACACGGGATTTAATTAAATGTGTTGAGATGTATTAATTTAACTTTGTTTCCCTTCATCGTTTAATATTATTATAATTAAACAAGAACGAACAATATTTGAATACAAACAAACAAACAATACTTACTACTTGTATATGCGTAGAAGTTAGTAGTTTATATATATATATATATATATATATATATATATATATATATATATATATATATATATATATATATAAATTCGTAACAGACTTGTTCTCATGCCTATATTTCACACACACATCTATTATTTATTTATTTAATTTTTTGTCTTACTTAGAATTCACTTTCATTTATTTCTGTTTTAAAAAAGGTAATAATTTAATAACTATATATTTTATTATATAAATTAACATTCATCTAACATACAATAACAGTTATCGTACGCTCTTTTAACATTTGTTACGAAAAACATATCCTACATTACCATGAAAATCTAAAATCATTAAAAAAAATAAAATCAGAACATATTTGTTAACAGAACGAAAATTAGCGTGTATCAAAATATTGGCTTTCAAATAGTAAAGTATTAGGCTTACAATTCTAACTACTTTGATGGAATTCTCTCTTAAAACATACCTTCACTAAATGTTTATTATTTATAAATCTGCTGTCGTTCAGATTCAACTGGGATCTTAGAAAACTACAACAATATAATAAATATCAAACAATTTCCTGTATAAATAAAAATACTTTTTACAGCAACTGTTAAGGCTAATAATCAATTTATTTCTTGTAATAAAATCTGAATTGAATTTATACACAATATTTTAAATTCCTAGGCATTTTACAATACTTTAAAATTTCTTCTAGATAATATCCTTCAACCCTCATTTTACAAAAAAATAGTATCATACTAAAAGTTGAATCGTTGTAAGTTCTTCATTTTGTTGAACCTTTGTATATGTTATATATATATATATATATATATATATATATATATATATATATATATATATATATATAGTTGTCATAATTACATATGCAGTGTTAAACCACTACAATTTAAATCTCACAATGATTTTCATCGCTGCTTTCAATAATTTTCTCTTAGTCAGTACATTACTGTATAGTTTACTGTAATAATTATAATAGTAATAATTATTCCTTAAAACTACGTTTAATGTAAAAGCAGTGATTTCTCGAAGAACACGTTTCTGTTCTGAAATATCCTATAAACTCAATGTTATATAGTGAACAAAATGCAAAACACACTCTAATGTTAATAAAGTGATTCAACGTTATTTGAATATTTCATTTTTAAACCAAAAAAAAACTTTTGTATTTTTATTTTAAAAAGATATTTTTTAGTTTGTTTATATTGTTAAAGAATATTTTATGATATTAATAATAAACTTTAAATTAATCGATTAATTTAAAGTTTGTTATTAATATCAGCAATTAATTTTTGTTATATATAAATTGTTTTATAACTTTTATTTTTATATGTAGACTAATTAAAATTTTCATATTATATAAATACAGGTGGAGTAAAAAGTAAAATTTATAAGCAAACACTACATTTATAATTAAAATGATTATTTCAATTAATAAAGCTAATAGAGCGAATGATTAAACGAACTGTTTCAAACACTTGTTTGTGTTAATACCATACCATACCATAATAGTTCTAATTGAATATAAACATTTATAAAAAAATAACCCAAACAGTATAATTATTGAACTAATCTTCGAACAATTATATATTTCTGTCTTTTGTAAATGCTCGTACTAAAATTTAAAGACTTCACTGTATTTTACAGTTGCATAATATTCCACTAAAATGAACGTTTCAATCTAATAATGTTTTCGGCCCATAACCATACAAGTTTTAGATATAATTGCTACAGTCGTAGACACATTAAACCACAACTTCAAGTACCTTTGTGGAGGGAACTGGTGTTAATTGAGAAAGTTGTATGGGCTGTGTCTGCGTTTTACTACCTCCATATTTCATACGGTACATAGTCGTATACATACATTTATGAAAGTACAAGCATCATTATATAAGTCTAGAAGATTTAGATTATATATATATATATATATATATATATATATATGTATATATGGATTTTTATTTATTATTATTTGTACATTAGCACCATACTTTATTTCAGACACGTTTTGTGGGAATGAACAATAACTGTATTGTACTAAATGAAATATTCTGCAGACACATACACTCTTATATTTTGTATGTATATTATATATATATATATATATATATATATATATATATATATATATATATATATATAAATTATCTTCATAAATTAATACTAATCACAAGTCTACGTATCCACTTAAAATTTAAATATTAGAAACTTTCATTCACTGTTTTTCCTCCATTAAAAAAGCTTAATAATTAATTGTTAATTATATATATATATATATATTATTAGTTACAAAAAGCATAATATGTAGAGTTTATTATATTAGAATTTTTTTAGGAAAGTATTTTTTCTTAGTGTAATAAAATATTTTTAACATATTTACTATTGAGGTTTTACTTCACTATTAAAATTAATCAACTGCATTCCTGACTAAACATGCATTTACTTAGCCAACGGTAAAATGAACGTCAATAGCGGCTACAGTAAAAATATTATTTCCATCAGTTTCTATTTTCTTTTTATAAAATTATTTCTTAATTAACAAATCACATTTATATCGGAATTCAATATTAATACCAACCATTAATTTAAAATAATACGAAATGTAAAACCAATTAAAACATGATAAGAAAATTAAATATAAGCATTGATTTAAATGAAATTATCGTTAAAAATTCTAATCCAGTATACATAACATATTGCTTTCCAAATACATTTTTCTGTTCACGATAATTATCACAGCTCGGAAAATACAATTATTTTCTTTCCTTGTATGATACAAGCATATTTTTTTTATTAAAAATCTTTTCCAATTATATATCCATTGTTTTTATAGTACGTAGTAATAATTTAATTTCATACAATAAAAAAATTTCAAGCTATGAAAATATAAACATTTGAAATTAATTATATTAAATTATTCTTAGATAAATATTATTTTCCACTATCTAAATATGTGTATCTCTATAATAAATAACTATATATTTTTTTAAAAAGATCATTTTTTAATTTTATTTGATTTTTTTACATTTTTATCAACATTCGGCTTGATTCAGTATTATTTAAATGTTTTTCTTTTTAATATATATATATATTAAACCATTTCTACTGATGACATTTTGTATACTGTTATGTGACAACCATTTCAATGTTCCATATAATCTAAGAATAGAAAAAATAATTAAATAAAAAATTATGACATTATATTATAGATATAATTAACTTCAGTAAACTGTATAATACTGAAAAAATATATTTTCATATCAATCGTATAATAAGCAATATCAACGACTTATTCTTCTTAAAAATACACTATTTACTAAGATAAAAATGATTTTTATATAAATATAATTTTCTACACTATTTATAAAATCCCTAGTATTTCTATATCATTACCATTTTAATATAACAGTTATTCATATCGATGTCAAATTTAATTATACTAAAATGAACTTGTCAGAGGAAATAAATTATATGACAATGCGTAGATGGTAGTTAATTGATAAAGATCAGTTAATTCGAACGTACCATTTTCAGAGGATTAAGTAATAATATTCACATAAATAAAAACGGGTCATTCTAAATATTATTATAACAATTGTAATATTTGTATATATCTCAAAATTCAATCAAGTTGCAGAAAAATAATCCTGATACAAATTATTGATCTTATATGAGTACGAAACGCTGACATGTTTTTATGAAATGTTGTTAATAAAAGAAGGATATATTTTATAAAATCAGTTATTGTATTCCCGTATGAATTGATATTATTTTATAAATTTCTTTTTAATATTCTTAAAAATATATCGTATTTTTATTTCAAACGGACCATTATAATTATATTAAAATATTAATTGTAAAAATTAATTTTATGCCTTTAAATTGAATCAATCTTAACTCTGTTTAACCAATTGAAGCAAATCACGGATATAAAAAAGTGTGCATCAATGGGTTAAAATTAAAATATTTTCTCGTCATTTTATGATTTTGAAGTACCAATCTTGACTTTTAAAAACACTATATATCTTGGTCAAATAGCAAAATCTCACAAAACAGCAGTATACACTATGGGGTCCTAAAAGCAGCATATTAGGGATTGCATACTTCTCACATTCCAGTTGAAAAAAAATGGTGTCAAAGCCACGGAAATGATTTGTTCAACTTTGAGGGAAGGTATTATGACGCAAAAAGAAAACAAAAAAATGTTAAAACGATGGAAGGGGTTCAAAAATGCATTACGACTTCATAGCAGCCATATTTTTTTCGATAAGGAATTCATCAGTTACTCGAACGATGGAGTAATGTTATATAAAGTGATGGGGGATATTTTGAGGGTTGAAATGTATTCCATTTTTCCGTAAACATTCATTTTCTATAAAAAAAATGTATCGATTTAATTTGTACACCTTATATTTTTATAAAAATAGTACAAGTGAATTGCACTAAATACAAATGTTACATGTTTAAATGGAGTAAGTTATTAATTATGTACGGAAGTTAATGCTTTAATGGCGTGCATATTTAATAAATTCCTTGAATTGAACGCTGTGTCGTGAGATGCTGAACAGTGTAAAGCGGTGGATAATATTTAAGACTACCTTGCCAGATTTAAAGAAATGAACGACATAAATACACGTTTTATTGTTTAATTAAGTAAAATTGAAATTCATGATTTATATAGATGTTCACTCCTTTGTATAATATGTTTATTTAAGACATCATCAATTTGTTTTTAATATGAATTGTTTCAATATGTACTCTTCGAAATATTTTACAAAATCTAAATCTTAATTTCCACAAAAAAATAATAATAAATATATTTCATTTAATATGAACGATCGATCCATAAGTAAAGAATGTTTTTGCATTGTTTACTTAAAATATCGATTTGGTATTGTAAACCAATTTTATGTTCATTATAAACAGAACGATTTTGATTTCGTGCGTATGTTTTTTTTATATTTATCTACTGACGTAATCATTTTCATATTTAAAACAGTTTCGTTTATAAAAAGCAAACATACGTTACGATTTATTAAAACGAAACGTATATTTGCCAATTAAATAACGGCATCGTTTATGTACGTATATTTATAATTAAGGGAATTAAAAAAAATAATTTCCGACTTTTTTGAAGTACAGAACCGGTGGACATAAAACTGAGGACGTGTACTGAAATACAAAAACGGAAACATAGCTCCGGAATCCGACAGGCTCAATGACGAATACAAAGCTTCCCCAGATATATCGGAAAATAGCAATTCCGGAAAGGATATGCGCTGACGTTTTTCGATATCCTGAGAGATTTGTCAGCGGTCAGTTTGATTTATAGGATTTTTTGTACTCTACATTCATTCTTGCAGATAATCTGAAATGTTTACGTTCCAGATTTGTATTTCGCACAACATTTATTTCACTGTCTTTCAATCATAGAACGAAATAATGTTGATCAGTGTATAAAGTAGGTCGCTTTTTTGCATACGTTTCAGTTTGATGTATTCGTTTTTGCAATTATTTGTTAATCAATCATTCAAATAAAAATGTTTCAGTGTTACTTGTGCTGGTTTTTTTTTTGCTTTGTGTTTTTAAAAATGGAATTATTTCACAATTTTGTAAAGTCCCTATATAATAAAAACCCACATTTCTCGTCACTTTGTCCACAGGTCAAACTGATGAGAAATGTTTGCTTTATCAGTTCATATATTTCAAGTTTAATTCATTAAGTTTCGTTCTTAGATATTTTTTTGTTCAAATATATTATCTGGTAAAAATGAATAAATAGTTTTTTCTTCCTATTTTCCCGTCAATTTTGATTTACTATATACTAGTATATAAATAATTTTAAATTAACAGTTTCTTATAATGTGAAAGACATATAGAGTTATAGGTTTTGAAAGTTAGGAAAAAGATATTTTGAAAACTAAATATTATAATTAGAAAAATAAAATATAAAGATATCAGAACCCTTATTAAATGCAAATAGCTTTATTATTAAACTAATTTTCATGTAGAAATTATATATTACAAAAAAAATCTTTAAAAAATAGATTTTATTATTTAGATTGTTTGTAAAATTGATATATAATTTTTATTTTCCAATAAAGAATAGAAAAAGTTGTTAGTGGTAGAGACTGGTTACTACATAGAATATGTACGTGATCAATATTTGTTTACGGAGTCTTATTTTCAAAATTTCATCGTTAGTTTTGTTCATCTAAAGTTTACAACCAGCAAATATTTCTGCTATGTATATTACTTGTATGTATATATATATATATATATATATATATATATATATATATATATATATATATATTTATATATATATATGTATATATGTGTGTGTATGTATATATATATATGTGTGTGTGTATGTTTTTCGTCTGTTGTATGATGTATTTAGATATAGTCTATCAGAATATGGTATTCGTTCTATGAAAGTAAAGATGGTATAATATTTTCATCGCGTACAGAATAACTTCTCATTTGTGTGAAGTTATTTAACTGTTTCATATTTAGTTACACGGACAGCATAGAACAGAATTTGTAAAAGCGTCCGTCAAAAGCAACAGTCATGAGTTTGACTGATGTACTTTGCAATGGGTAAATGTAGCAGCTATTCACTCACGAACTCCACATCACTGTTAATTTCCTAACTCTCTCTGATGAATCTTACGTATGCTTCAATAGATAAGTTCGAAGGCTTGTGTATGCGGCCAAAAGTGGTTGGGGGATGAATGGAAGTCAACCGGAGCGTATATAATTAAGCATCTACTCCACAGGTCTTGGCGTCGAACGGAGATGATTGCATATACATGAACGCACTGAATAATGTTGGAAGATTTTACGAAAATTAATGTGTACACTGTTCAACTACTTATTCATATGATCTTTATAATGTTGTAAAATAGGGTTAAACTTGATATTTTATTATATATACATATACATGTAGAGAGAGAAGGATCCAGAAAGACTGAAACATAAATGTAGATGTTTTCATGCATAGATAACGTTTACATAAATTCTATTTTTTTTATATTGAATTATTTTTGAAAATAACTTTTAAGTCATAAAATGTTAAGAAAAAAAATATATGCTCAGGTAAATTGATAATATCCCTAATTATTATATTTTCATGTTTTTTTTATATTTTCATGTTTAAACATACATAATTACAAATATTTTATATATTATATACATGTATTAATATTGTATTTTTATTCTATATTAAATTGCATATTACTTTTAATTTACATTTTATGGTTAAATTTCAAACAAAAGCATAAATATTTATCTCCGTCAATCTGACAATTGTAAACACACCATCGAACCATATCCGAATTGATTGAACCTTTGTAGATTTAATATGTTTGAAGTTATTAAATTTATATTGATTCGTTTAAAAAAAACTGGTATAACATAAATATATTAACTCTTTTTGAAATAAATAAATTTATTAAATATTGAAGCTGATTAAACACAAATCTTTTTTTGTGTTTAACGCGCATAAATAACGCGTTTAACGAACAAAAAGGCAAATAAGCCTTTTTAATTACAGTGCTAAACGCATCGATGTGTACTTGTCTGTCCAAATTGCGTTACTGTTTAGATACACACATAATCGAAACGAATGGAAAAAGAATTAATTATTCTCATTGCATTATGATTACATTTTTCTGCACAGAAAAGATTTACTTGGATAGGAAAATTTAATTAAAATAAATAATTGTTCGTTATTAGAAACTGTTGCAATATTTTTTTATTTGAATTTTTTAATAATAACGTTTCAAATGTGATGAAATTACAAATGGTATTTGTTTAAATGTACAGATGAAATATTATTCAGATTTATTTTATATTTTATTTTGCATGTACTTTATATAATATATACTTCAATAAGTATGTATACAAAAAGATTCTCAAAGTATATAAAATAATTTATAACGTTGAACATTTATATAGATTTGAATGTAATTTCATCTCCTTTGGCAAGATTCATTAAAAGTTTTAAATTTAAAAACAAATATAGAAACTTATTTCATTATAATTACAAAATTATTAAGATATATTTATTTAATCGTTTTTATTATAGTTTGATTTAATGATTAATCTGATTCATTTATTGGCTCTTGGTAAATTTATTAAAAACAAATATACATTGAATAATGACAAATGCATCTTTCACAAAACGTACTTACGTTATTCAAAATTGCAGACTAGAATAACTCAACAAAATATATTTTTATGGGTTTTTTTTTTAAAAAAAAAAGAAAACAATTAATAATTGTGTACTTTAAAAAATTAAAAAGGTCATGATTGTTACTTGTTTACAGCCCTTGAACTTAGTGAACAATATGAAAGTTCCAATCAATAAGTATTTGAAATGTTTCAATACAACAGTTTTGTGAATATTGAATGCAATTTACTGTTATGTGTCTTTTGAGTTGTAATTAATAATCCATTAATTTGAAATCATACATTTCAAAATGTACTCAATGGTGAATAAATTGATTAAATAATTGATTAAATTGTTAGTATAACAAACTTGTAGTTTACTTTATTAAAAAATAATTAATCTCAAAAAAAAATAATAAACAAAATGTTCAATACACAAGATTACAATTCTGATGAATAGAGAGTTGTTTCTTTTTCTGTGCATTTTATTTTTATTAATACAAATCGAAAATTTAAAATAAAACGGCAACTATAATCTTCCATGTCAATTTTTCCCCGATATATAAATAATTTATGCAATTTTATGGATTTTCTAATAAAACGATAACAACATACGAACAGTATGGCAAATATTTCTTCCAACTGCTGTGTCGATATTAAAATTTAATTAGCATATTATCCATCACTGTTTTATAACGTCAACGATTTAGCTTTGCTATAAACCCATTATTGTTCGATTGAATGTGGAAAAGCACTTATCATACATACATTCTGATATGCAAATGCAGTTAATTCAGTTATGTGCTCCATACTAACATATTATTAGATTAGATAATTTATCAACAGAATCATAACTTGATAAAGTGATTAAAAGATTTTATTGTTGAAATATAAACTGACAAGCTCTTAATATATTTATTCATTAATGTTTATTAGAGTTTCCATACAATTTTCCTAACAAAAACATTTAATTTATATTCATAAATAGAATTTCACGCCACTGTTTTTATCACACTGTCAAGATTGAAAGTTTTCAAGCAGTTTTTGTTTTAAAAAAGTAAAGTAATATAAATAATACTCCCGGCTCAGGTGTGTTAAAACAACTTACTCAGTTACTTATTCATTAGAATAGTAAATTAGTAAACTAAAACATTTTGTATTTATAATTAAAAGGTTTCAACAAATATTTTATATCGAAAATTTATAAAATGACTTGAAGCATAATACAATATATATATATATATATATATATATATATATATATATATATATAAATGTTTTTAAAACAGTTTCGATCAGAGAATACATAAACATTTATAAAAAGGAATGTGTTGTGAAAATGAACACGTCAAAAAATCGTCACATTATTTCAATTACAAGTATACAATAAATATATGTAGTAACACTTTTATGAATAACAGTATATTAGCAGTTATAAAAGTGTCAAATATTCACTGATTCGAACGAAACAATAAACATTTTACAATTCAGTTGATTCAAAGCGTGTACCTTTTTATGTATTCCCGTATTTTTACACTCGCTTTTTATAAATTGAATTTATTTTTTTCTTTATTTCATATGTGAATAAAACAAAACATTTATTGTTAAATAAAATAACGTTATCATAACATACATTTGTTACAACTGCGATTTACAAAACGAATGACACATCCGTCACTCTATTCTTACAGTTTATGTCGCATAACAACGAGCATCGATGATTAATTGACAAATTCCTCTTTGCGGTTAATGAAATTATTTAAATTAAATTCTGTCTGCAGAAGATTATCGTAGATTTAATACATTATACAATGGAAGTTATAAACATAATAAAATTATTAGTATAGAAACAATGATGCTACTAAAATGTACTTTACTATATTCAAAAATTAACCTACGATATACATGTTATATTCTGTTACATCGTTTCTTCATAATAACGCCTTCAGCTATACCGCGAATCTTTCTACGATCCTACATCATATTGAATACACACACACACACACACATATATATATATATATATATATATATATATATATATATATATATATATAATATATATTTAGTTAAACATGTAAAACTTAGTAAAAAAAAACGTTTTAATTAAAACAGATTTTTATAAAAAAAAAATATCAACTGTAATATCTTAATTCTTTTTACACAAATATTGTATTCAGGATTTTGAGTCTGTATTTTTGTACATCATTGATTTAAAAATAAAAATGTTTTCATTAGTTAGTTCTTCAAACAAACAATCTGAAATTATTATCTCAGTTCTTAAAATAACCGTACCGTTTGATCTTATCTCTGCCATACAGATTTACCATACATGTTTTATATCCATCACAATATAATATATTTTATTTAAAAAAATAACAAAAATAAGACTCCTTCCAAGCACTAACAACCAATTTACTTTTTCTTCGAAATGGCGTATGTTTGTTGACAACTGGTTTTTGGTTAATTTATATACCTGTGTATATATATATATATATATATATATATATATATATAACGTATATGAAACAACAGGAAAATCATTATATTTTATACATTTATTTTTATCAAATAAAATACGGGTATGCTTAAATATACATGTATATGTTTCGGTGCGTTAAAGTATGTTTTCTCTCTCTCTCTCTCTCTCTCTCTCTCTCTATATATATATATATATATATATATATATATATATATATATATATATGAACAAAATTTAAAAGAGCTCCCTTTAAGAATATGATATAATTCAAAGTAAACATCACGTAAAAACAATTTACACGAACGCTTCCACAACACTTAAAATTTAAAAATTATGTAGCATAAACGAGCCGTTATTAACGGTCTCGCAAGTAAAACGCATTGTGCTTGCAAATAGCCTTATTTCGTGTCCCTTCTGTGTACAGGACGACCTAATGGAAACAGACAAGAATGAAACATTAAGGTTCTTCTCGGTTACCATCGTAAGCGACCTTGCAACCAAAAGCCAGCAACATTTTATCTATGACACGGACTTCAAAGCGTCGTCTCAAGCGAGCTGTAAACTAAATTCATAAGTTTACAGATAAATTCTTGAATTCGTCTTTGAATAAGGGATAATATATACGACATCGTACGTTATACGATAGCGTATCTTTTATGCGTCGGTTATATAAAAAATATACTTTCTTGAGATGTACTAATTTGTGAATTGCGATGATAAAATGTGTAGAAACACGAAACAAGCCGCATGTCGTTAATCGAGTTGCGAGGACAAAGAATAAATGGGTAATTATAAAACAAAAACAAGAAATTGATCATCGTGTAAATAATACATATATACAGTTCAACTGAATAAGAAAACTTACAAGTTATTTTATTTCTTCCATGATTTAAACAATCATATTTGTTTTCTCTACATTCTCGTCATAAAATATATTCAAATGTTTATTAAATACACATTCTAGTTATCAGTATATTCAATGTACGTACATTTCTTATTTAATATTGAAGAACGTAAAAAATGAAACGTTTTCCAAAGTCTGGTAAGTGTACCCTCGGAAATATCCGAATAGAAGTTTTCATGGAGTACGCAATAGGTTTTTTATTTGACTTTATCATATATTTCCAGAAAACAATTCATTAAAATTTAATATACAAGAATGGCATGTTGTAGAAGTACACTGTAGTTTCATACACAGAGAAAAATATATAAACAGTATTTTTATTTATTTATTTATTTTAATTCCTTTTTTATTACTTTATATATATATATATATATATATATATATATATATATATATAAGGTAGATTTTATTATAAATGAATTGACAATAATATATTTAAGTCTAATTTATGTAAAAGTGTATCATTAAAACTATCCCAATTTTTTTAAGTTAATAATACAACTCTCAAAAAGGGTACGCTATTATTTAAATCATGAAAACAAAAAAATACCTACTTTTATTGGTCAAAAAAAAAGCACGTTATAATTTGTATCAATAAAATAGGTAAGAATTATTGATAAAATCTTTTTCAAATTGTTTTATTGTACGAATTTTTGAATGCAATTTATTATCTACTTATGTTGCAATACTGACCTTTTATATTTAATAAATTATACAAATTCAAAAGAATGTGCAATGACTTTCAGAAAAAGGGTATTATCATTTTTTGAATCTTAATTGACAATAACTATTTAAAAACATAAAAATATGAAATTTAAAGGATATTCACTATTAAATAATTAATAAAAATAATGAAAGGCATATGGAAAGACTATTCAGATAATATGCCTTTTCTGTGATTATTGAAAAAGAGGTACACTGGAAAAAAGTTAGTATCTATTTTCTGTTTATTAAATAAACCACTTATTAATCAATTTTGTATTGGGTAGCCGAGTTTTCAATGTGACGATACATTGAATGTGTATAACTGTTCTTCAAATTACTACAGTGAGTAATAGTGTTGTCTACACGTTGAACATTAAGCCGGTGACAAATTCAGTTTGAACCAATTGTAACACTAATGTGAGTGGTGTGCATTTTCAACGAAAAAGACGTTCATGTTGATTGATTTTTCTCATTGCTTTAGTTCCCTTTTTCAGTGGACCCTTCAGTACTGTTCGTACCCTTCACTTTTCCGAAATAGCTCTGCTTTGTAATTCAAAAGCAGCACATTGTCGTTAGTTTATTTCGGTTCTTGGTAGATTTCGAAATAAGATATATTTTATTCATGCCGATAAAACATATTGATTTAATATTATACACACATGTACACACACACACACTTTTATTTATATATATATATATACACATTGATTTTTTATATGTGAAATGTGCAATATAAATAGTTAAGTGTTTTTGGTTCGAAAACATTTCAGATTTCTAGATATAAATCTGATAAATATATTACCAAAGTAGTTTTCGTTTTCTAATACAATCATTTATTTTGAATATCGTACCATTTATCTGTAATTATTGCGTATTAATTCAGTTTCTAAACATATGGAGTAATCTTAAAAGTTCATCTTATATTTAGAGCACTGGGCATATTGCACACTGAATTTAAATATAATCTATGAGTGATTAACATTTATTGTTTTGAAATAAATTATAGAATTAAAAATGAAACTGTCAATTTTAAATAGATTAAATAATAATTGAAGATGAAATTATATAAAAACACGAATAAATAATATGTAATATAAAAATGAATAATGTTTAAAAACATTAATTTAATGATTTTAAAATTGTTACTTACTTTTATATTATTTTATAGTCTGATTTATGATTTATAATTTTGTATTATTAAGTAAAATTTAACTTAATAATACAAAACCATTATTTGTAAAGATATGTTAATTGAAAATACTGTAAGTTCGAAAGTATCTGGGACTGAAAGTGGCACATTTATAATTTATTCATTAAGGAAAAAATATTTTACGAGCTTTTATCTGTATCAATAAATTATTATCTTGTTAAATTATTAATTGATTTTTATCTATAAAAATAATGTGTTTCAGAATTAAATTTCGTTATGAATTATATACAGGTCAATTATATATGAATAAAACCGTTATAATTAATTATAAATTATTCTGTTATTGTTTTGACATTTGAAATATATTTATAACAATTATAGAATGAATCTTGAACGTTATAATTCATTATCTATGGTTATAATTAGTCTGTGTAAAACAGTAGAATGAACATCTTCAAATACATTAAAATGCATAAAGTTTTGTTGTAAATTTTCTATAAAAAAAAAATAATTCTTTATAAAACAAATTGTACTTTAATCATAATTACAACGTGTATATTATTACATTTTAATGTCAGTTAAAATAGTTTTTTCATAGAAGTGTTTTATTTTTGTTGTCAAATATAATTTATTTTTATTAAAAAAATAAATATCAAACAACTTTTTATTGCAATAAATACATCATAGTTAATTGTTGAGAAAACATTTGATAAAAAGTATCAGTTACTCTAGAGAAAAAGTATATGACTCATTGTTTTTGATTATAAATCAATATAATCGTTACTGTGTGCCCTTTCGGAACAACAAATGTATAAAATGATTGTAATACAATTTTATATGAAATTATTATTCTATTCACTGTCGATAATAAACGTTTTTATTATACGACATTCGTGTATCGAAAATATTATAAACATATGTTACAGTTTTTCTTTTCCTTCCGCTTTCGCGTTTTTCAAATCCGGAATTATGACTTTTTTAAGTTATGGGCCCGCCTATGTGAAAACATACGGTTTCATCATAAACACTAAATTGGCTTCAAACATGTTTTGCGCTACAACTAGACGATGATAAACTCGGACCACAGGGATTGCCAAAACGGTCTAATTTCTCTGTTCAAGAATTCTAGTATACCGTTAGTTTGTTACCGCAATTTGCCGTTAGTGTCGCCGGCTGGCTCGTAATGCCAACAGTAATTATTTCCGATGGCCATCTAGTGACTATGGCCGAGAGCACTGTTGTGTCCGGTAACATGTGGACTGGATCTAACATTCTGTTATCACATTTACTGCCGAAGACAATGGTTCCCGATTAGGTGGATTAAAAACTGTTCATACTACTATAATTACATTAGTTTAAAAATAAATTTCTGCATTCCTCATGTGCAACACAGTATGTACACCATTCATCGAATCTGCTTTCTTTTCTCTTTTTTCGTTATAAAAACACAATTTTTGGTTCAAACAAGTAAATATTTTTATATCCGATATTGCTTTTAATTTTTTACATATATTTAATTAACTGATCTATAATATGAGATCAGTTTTATGCTACACAATAACAGAAATTATGCATCATAAAATTCTTCAAGAAATTTATATTAACATTTCAATATGTGTTCATATTTTTAGACTTAGTTTGATTTCTTTTAAAAAATAGTAAATTATTCACTATTTATTTTTCATTAAGTATCTATTTTCTTTTCTTTTTAAAAATGTATACATAGTGAAAAAATAACAATATCTAATATTAGTACATTTACTCAACTATATTCAATTTGTTTACGAATAAGAGTAAATATATTAAATGTGGCGGGTGTCTATCGTGAATAGACATAAAAAATTCAAATATTTCTGTAGAAATGTTATATCACTGCTTATCAAAATTAAATAAATAATTACAATAGTAACACAATTTACAAATATAGGATTCTTATTAGAAGCAATTTAAATTAAAAAAGATGCCTCTTAAGTCTGTAAAACTCATTAAGTTGTCATTAAATGTTTTGTCTACATATATTCATGCAAAAAGCAAATAAATAATACAAATAATAAAAAAATAATACATAAAATAATATTGCTGCACATATGTAGGTAATATAAACAAATCCAGTAATAGGACTCTTATACAAATTGAAAATCATTCTCACACATTTTGTATTCTGTGCGTTCGATTATCGTACGTATAATAATATACTGGCACTGAATGTGTTAAACGATACACGAAGATGCTTTTACGACACTGAATATCACTTTTGGCATACTCTCAGCAGACCTTTGACCAAGTTCCCTACCACATTTGGTGAATACCATTCATGGATGTAAACAGCAATATTATGTCGTTTTACCATTAACTTACATCCAAAATACAGCATTGCAACATTTTATATGACCATGTAGTGTACATGAAAACATACAAAATCATTAATATATATATATATATATATATATATATATATATATATATATATATATATATACATGTAGCAACATCAATATATCGTTTTTTTTTTATTTAAAACGTCTACCGTTACACTTCAATTTTAATGAAGTCTGCTTTATATTATAATGCCTATTAAAGTATAATTTTTGTTAAATAGTTACTATTGTATATGTTATTCATTATAATTAGAAGTATCTTAATTGATTGAAACATTAAATTATTTATATTGTTGAATCTGTATTAAATATTAACGACAAATGTTACTTTTTTAAGTCAACTAATTTTATATACTAATTACTTTATTATTAAAATTGTTAAAACTAATCTAGTATATTAACTTTTTAGTAGACGTCTTTGTTTTTAAGTATATAATAATAATATATACTAATCAATCATCAATGAGAACCTAACAACTTCCACCACAATGAATACCCATTAATAATCGAATAGGAAACGTGTACCAAAAATGCACTTCATTTGATTTAAACTTTTAATCCATAACGCTATATATATATATATATATATATATATATATATATATATATATATATATATATATATATATGTATTTGTATAGACATACATGTATTCATAATAAAATATTTATTTGTAATTCAATTATCATAATGTGAAAATATACTTGCATTCGTATGTTTTGTTGTACTATTTTTTAATAATGCGAACAGGTTTACAAAATACTATTATCATAAATTTTACTGTCATTTCATGCATTCTATTATAATCGTATGCACGGAAGTATATCTATTAATAACATTTTCAGAACATAATTATAATAAAATAATTCAATCCCGAAAAAGTTATTTTTGTTATTTCCTATATGTATCGTAATAGGTATCCATTGATTTCTTTGTTATTTTTACCGACACAGTTGTCATCTGTAGTATTCACTTAAATTATTAAATTAGTTAAAAAATATAATTTATTATGTTTGCTAATTCTTTTACAATTCTCTAAGAATTTTATTTTAGTAGTTATAAATAGATCTTTCTTTAAAATTTGCTTAACTCTTATTTGAAAATAGGATTAGTTTTTATTTTTTCATAACATAAAATATAAGCAATTAACTTTTAAATCTTATATATATATATATACAAAAGATTATATGAATATATATATATATATATATTCACCTTATAGAATTTTTATTGAAAGAAAAATATGAATAATATTTTGCATATTCGATATCTGTGTATATTTGTTCCATATTTATTTAGAGAACGACATGTTCTAGTAAATTCTTGCATATATTGTACAATTCAGAAAAACTACAAATAAAAGAAAAGAAAATGCTTCGTTTCATGTAAAATGTAAATCACATACAGACTTGTTGTGTATGCACACACATTATATATATATAACTTTGTAAGTAAAATATGTTTCTATCGAGGCCAAAAAACCCATCTACATACCTACCTGTATACATACATATATATATATATATATATATATATATATATATATATATATTCAAAAAATATGTAAAATAAAATCATAAATATAATATTTTATAATGTTTAGACACAATAATTTTTTTTATAATTTCTAAAAAATATTCTAGGCAAGCTATAAGTAAATACATATGTGTAATAAATATACTTTGTCTGTACATTTCTTTAATTATAATACATAATTTGATAATAATAACTTTTTGAGTCATATTTTAATAATATTCTTTGATAATCAATATAATTATTTTTGTTGATAATGCTGTATTTGTCCACAATTGAAATTCTGAAATAAATTCATTTTTATTTAAGAAGAAATTAACTGCTTTGTTGAAATATTTGTAAGTGTAAATTGTTTATACTCTATCATTCTTTGATTCTGTAAAGTATTTAGGTAGAAAAGGTATATTTAAATAGATAGTTTTGTTCTATAATATTATATGTATATATATATATATATATATATATATATATATATATATATATATATGTACATTTTCAGTCTAAAACATAAGAAGTGCATTAAACTTTCAGATAACTTTTTTACATCAATGACAATTGCCATTGTGTACATACAGATAACATTTGATTCTTGCAGCGTCTGTTGTATTTTCTATATCCAAACGTTTACTTCTTGCTTAATGGGCAATCTCAACCCGCTACCGTAGTAAAAAAGTCAAGTGGTCACGACGATTCGTTTGTGACAAACCTGTAAAGTTGCCTGTCTTTTTTCCTGCCATCTACGTCTTGCATCTACTCACAAATAATTTCGAACACAGTTTTGACAGTCTCGTAGTCATTCTATTCAGTCAATCACCTGCAGAGTTTGATGACCTACAGGATATGACGTATACATGCCACATATATTTAGATTTACGTTAATACTAATATATCATATGTTTAAAATGGTATCACGACATTATCAATGCTACTCTCGTTTTGTAACCGCTTGATATTGAGAGATTGTGAACCGATTTTTTTCAACAGATATTTATTGTAATTGTTTATTGCCTTTACACACTTTTTAATATCTCTTAGATACAAGTACATAATCTTCAACGTTTTTGACCTGTTTCAATTAAGCTGTATATATATAATGTATAATGATTAAATTCACAACCATCTATTGTACAGATTTTGTAAAATCGCCGCACCGAGTGTAATTGAAAGTCTGTTGCATTAACAAAATATAAAAACTCCATAATAAAAATGTTAATTTCATCTTTTTCTACTTTTTTGTATATTTAATTCAATACATATATGAGACTCCAGTTTTCTGCAAAAGTTTAAATTCATTATGTTAATTCAAAAATAAAGTATAAGATTAAATGGCTTATTTCATTTTCAATTCAATTAAATTTGTGTGGTGAGTTTTGTGTCTGTATATATATATATATATATATATATATATATATGTAGTTTTGAAAGAGAACCAGTCAGTAACAGTAGTCCAATTATCCAGCCGTTCACCTCAGAAACTACATGTCACGAATTCAAACTTCGACTCAATAATATAAACTTTCCCAATTTCCTAATTGAAAAACATGGTGTACAGAACCAACATAAAACTGTTGGTTCTTATACCCCAATACAGATTCTAACTGAGGAAATATATTTAATAGAACCCTTCGTATTTTAATAATTTAAAGAAACTCATATCTGCTAGCAGAATTAAATGGGAAATTGGCTTTGAATATATACTTAAACATATATATATATATATATATATATATATATATATATATACACATTTCTTATTACTTGTTCCTTCATTTAAAATTTAATTTTTATTTTGATAGTTGTGAAATCTTAACCTTATTTTTATTTATTTTATAACTATTATTTAAAAAATACAATTTTATTTTTTAACGTTCGACTTCAACGTTTATATAACATCTTATTTTTATTATAATATTAATGAATGATAAAATAATTTCTTAATAATTATATTTTTATGAATATCGTTCTTTTTTATTATAATAAAATTTATTTATAAAAACGTTTTCGTTTATCATATCTAATATAAAATAAAGGGAGATAAATTTTCTTATAGCAAATGTTATTGTTTTCATTCTTAAAGATATAAATATTTTTTTATATATAATATATAAAAAATACTTGTAAAATAAATAAAAATATGAACTTATATAATTGATTTAATAAAGTACAATCATTAATGTACTTCAGTGTAAGTTTAATTTGTATACATGTTCGTAAACTAAGTTGCTACTAATTATCATTTAAGAAGTATATTTTCCATATAAAATATAAGTATTTAATGAGCACCTTTTAGTTTTTATATAAGATATATCAATCAACAAGAATCCTTTTTTATTTTAATAATTAACAAAAATTTCATTAGAACTTTATTTTGTAAAATTGACATTATTTACTGAACAATAATTTTCTCCTCTATCTAAAATATTTTTTTATTATAACTAGAGGGCTCTGTCTCCTACTCGCTATGTTCGCCTATTCATAGGAAGGTCAACCGCCGCTCGCTTTCATTAAGTGTTCACAATTTTTAAATAAAAAGTGAAAAATAAAATAGAAATATTTTGTAATGAAATTTATTTTTCGATTTTAAATGAAACTGTGAAAATAATGAAACTGAAAACTTCTCTGTATACGATATTCGTAATTGATTTGTGTTCTTCTATACACTGAAACTTGATACCATGCTTGAAAGTATATCTTGAGAGACCAACATACAACTAGCCATGCCCGAATACTGTTTTATTGGAATCGACGAACATGACAATTAGTGAAACATCAGAAATGGTCGAGAATGGAAATGGTTAACGTTCTACTTGTAGAGTATAACGGAGGGAGCGACCTTGCGAGGAGGTGGTCCATACAAAAAACAAATTTATTTTATGGAAATTTTAAAGTGGAATAATTTTTTTAAATATATAATGATATTTTATTGTTTATTATAAATATATTCTCTAATTGGATAGAACAATTCATACAACAAAAATTTAATTTAAAAAAATAATTTTTAATCATACATTACAATACAATAACAAATTTACTAAAAGACATATGTTAGTAATACAGATAGAGTAGTTTTTATTTTTTACATAATGAATAAAAAATTGTATAATTTAAATTAAAATGCATTGAAACATATCTAAAAAGTGTATGTCATCACAATAAAAAAGATATCAAATATTTGTAAATTGAAGCAACAATGCTTTTTAATTAAAAAATATGAATATTTTTCGTCGCTGCAGTATAAAATAATATTGTACTTAAAAGCAATTTTCGTTCTCTTCCTTTACATTGTTAAATTTTTCGGTCGCTGGAATGAAATCACATTTCAGAAAGTTTATGGTCTGTGATATTTTTTTAAGGATACTGATGCGAATTACATCTCACTTCATACAGAAAGAAAGCAATATTTGAGGAGATAAATGATTTTTCGTTATTCTTAGTTAAGAATTATGCTCTTGTTTATGGCATGTAATTGTTTTATACGTTTTATTTCATATTGATCTTAAAATGAACTCGGTGCTTATTATGAATATTTTCACGTTATAAAAGATTCAAATAAAGTAATATATATATATATATATATAATTAAAAACAATTTCACTAACCTAATTTTATACAAAAAATATTATAGATAAAATCTATAATGTTTCAACTGAAATCCGAAAATAGATTTTTATTACACGACTTTATCCTATATGACATTCTCATTCTAAGTTCATTTCTTCATTTGTATTTAAAATAGATGAAATTTAAATACCATTTCTTATCTAATTATTTAAAGCGAACTTGTGTACGTTTTGACATTTAAATATAGTTGAAATAGATATGTTAATTTCCTTAGATGAGATCTTAATTTTATTAAAAACATGAATAGATCTATTTATATTTTTACAGATAAATATATATGCACACGTGTGTATTATATATACATATATATATTTATATATATGTATATACAAATACACAATACAAATAAGTGCGTGCCAATGTATTAATTTTCACAGTCATTAAATTTTTAGACTTTCGAATGAACTTTGTTATAAACATTTTCATGTGTCAAACATGTAATTATTATACAAAAAAGTATTATTATAAATTCAAAAAATTAATTGTAAATTTCTGTTTATGGGATGTTATAGAAGGTATGAAAAGTAACTAGTTTTCCATTTTTTCATTTCATAAATAGACACATAATAAAGTTTTTAAAAATGAACTTGATAATATATAATAACAAAAAACGTTTAACTCAAAATGTATATAATGCTTTATTAGTTGTTTCAATTTCAAAACGAGTCACATCGTTATAATAAACTATTTTTCTCGAATATTTGATTTTATATTATTATATTTCTAGAGCATATTAAGAATATTATTAAAGTATGTTCGATTATAATTCATAATTTAAAAAAATAAATTTGTTTTATTTAGTTAGTGTATTTTTCAGAAAATTATAATTTTTAAACATTTTCAACAACTATTATTGTTTCTAAAATGTTTTGTAAAGTTAAATTCGAGCTCATTTCTTATTGGATTTCATGATTACAGCTTTATAACAATCTGTATCTTTTTTATTATATAATTATATTTGATACGCTAGTATTACATGATTTATATGAATATAAACGGGGGATATTGCACTTCGACAGCATTTTCAAACACGGTAAAGCTCCCAATAAGAGCACACGAATGTAACTCAGATTACGTTATTATTTTGTCAATTATAAATCCGAATCATGAAATAATACGTACTGACGTCCAAGCAGTAAGCTTTAAACCCAAAGCATTAAAATCAGACCACGTTACTTTTATCCCGGTATACCGAAGCACGCGTTTGAGTTATTTATTAGGAACACGTGCCGTGATATTTCAACCGAACGACCCCGGCGTGGTCACTGCAACCGGTACTACATCAATCCGTAGTGGTTTGTGTGTACGTACGTACGTACCCTGAAATCCGTGCTCCTAAAAATAAAACACCCCACCCGCATTACCTACCCACTTGTTCATCATTTATGTGCTTGTTATGGTCGCTCTCTAATGGTAGAGATTTTATCATTCTCTCTAAAACGGCATTTCTAAACGCGATCTGCGAGCTGCCTTGCCCCAGGTCGTTAAATTGATTAACCATATTCATTTGCAATACACCTATTGATAGAATAACAATGGCACTGTGCGCTAGAGAAATATATTTTTTTTTACTGTTTGCGGTTCAGTCGTAGTCCATTCAAAGAAAACGAAATCAATTATAGACTGAAAATCGTTTAATTCTGTACAACTCTGATTGGCCATATTCTATTTCCTTCTGATTATTTACAGAACAACAACATTAACAGAGATTATAACTCAACTTTTAAATAAATTTTAAATTTTATTATTATTAATTACATTTTATTTTGTAAACTATATCATTGAATTTAATACACATGGACGTTATAATTTGTTATTTAATTTGTACAACTTTCAGTAATTTGTTAACTTTATTATATTTAAAAAGGTCGTAAAACATAATTACAGTCATTATTGATAATTACTCAGAATTGAAGGAGGATGAATAAATTAAAAAGTTATAATTGTAATATATATATATATATATATATATATATATATATATATATATATATGTATAATTCTTTAATAAAAAATGTTTACAAACTTCATTATTTCTGTCCGAATATTTCTTAAATTTCAAGTATCATGCTTCATTATTATAAATTAATAACTGGTTCATTTATTTCTGAATTTAATTTTTTTGTACTTGAACAGTACGCGATAAAAAAGGAATTATTTAAAAAAACTTTTTTCATGTATAAAGAAAAACACTTCTTATTTTGCTTTCGCGATAAAACTTTTGTAATACTTTGAATATTCATATTAAAATGGAAATTTAAATAGGCATTTCTGAACCAGTAATTAAAATGATAGGCAGATAATTATGTGATATAATAATGTATTCTCTATACAATTATTCATTGGACTTTCTTCAGTACTAATGATGGAATTAGTGGTATATTTAAAACTATTCAAGTTCTGCCTATGATGATTTTAGGGAATAAAATAATACTCCAGTAGAAAATATAAATTATATTGAAAATAGATATTTAAATAAATCCGATTTCGTAGTGGCCTATTTTCTGAATTGAATTGTATTGAATTCGAATACCTAATAGGTGATTGATGTAGTTCATAAAATCGTAAATACATTGTTGATCACTACATTATTCAAACATTTGTTTTACGTGATTGATGTTTGAAAAAAGTCAGATGATGTATTCATTTGAATGCACTGTTAGAAGTAATGATCGAATTGGGATTTCAATAAATCTCGAAATGAATATATAAAATATTACGCTTTAAGTTTTATTTTTTATGGTGGAAAAAATGGCATGCAACAATCGGAATGGCTCTATCAAAATGTGATTCAATAAATAATGTATCGAAAGTTACGAGCAAATCTTTCCGCAACATTGCACAATTTCTTTTCAGCTGTTTTCTTGACAACTATGAAGAATAGCTACGGTGTAGCTTTGTCGACAAAAAGAAAATATATTTTCATTCTCGGACTTTATGCGGCTCTTAATCGTTCTCTGTTTGAAAAATACGTAAAATTTATACTTTATCGCTTCCGTAAGACAGTATAAATCTTCTGTTTCTTTTATTTCATATAATTTTTTTTTCGATATATGTTTCCTTATTCGATCGCTACTTCGATGAATACATTATTTTTAGACATTGTCACTAAAGAATAATACACCAAGTTTTTTTTTCCTTTCAACATACAATAAAACGTAAGTACACACTAACGTTCATATTTTAAAAATATATACTCTTATTTTTTAATATTCTTATACAAGATCTTTTATAACGGTATTGCTTTTTTTATTCTTTTCAATAAATTTTCTTTACATCAGTACTATTAACAAAGAATGATTTTTTAAACCAGGAGTTCTATTAATACTTCGACAGAAGAAAAGCAGCCAGTCAAATAAAAATGACTTCTAAGAAGTAAATTATATACAAGGGGTAAAATTAATTCGGTGCTTTTAAATTGAATCAAACATAACTCTGCTTTAAATTAAATTATTTTCACATCGTTTTAGAATTTTGACGTGCCATAATATTTAAAAACACTATACATTTTGGCCAAGCAGTTGCCATAACCTCACAAAACAGTAGTGAATACGATGGTATCCGAATTAGGCATTGCATATCATTCCAATTGAAAAAAATATTTCCGAAGCCACGGGAATGATTTGTTCAGCTTTGGGGGAGGGTGTTATGATGCACAAAACATGAAAAAATGGTAAAACAGTAAACTACGATTTCATTGGCTCAAAACCGACATATTTTTTTCAACCAAGAATGCAGACATATGGAGCAGTCATACAAAATAATGGGGGATATTTTGATGATTGAAATGTATTCCCTTTTTTTACAATCATTTATTTATTATAAAAAAGCACCGAATTAATTTCAACTTCAGTAATTCAATCAGTCAATCAATTTCATATCATCTTATATTTAATGAATGTGTTTTGTTATATTTTATGTTTAGAGCAAAACACTTCGCTACTTCTCGAATATCATCTTTCGATCTAAAGAAATCTCCATGTGTACATCTTCGGGTACACTAACGCACACCCACGCATTTTATGTAAAAATATTTTTAATAATTCGAGCGTACCAGGAAAATACAATATACATGAACGGCCCGGTTTCCCGTTTATTTGCATACAATCCATACTGTACAGCACAAGACATAACTTGTTAGCACGTGATAATAGCATAACACACGTGTTGCAAAGGTACACGTGCTGTCCTTACCTCTGCTTTATGGTTGAATTGCGTGTTAGTTCATATTTATAATAAAATTGTTTTGTAATGTGTGACATTTCTGCAATTTATGTACTGTATAATAAAACGTAAATACTTATAAATTTCAACAGAATTTTCTATAAAGATAATACAATACACCTAAGGTAATAAATAAACACGCATATTATCTCACACACAGATGCATATATATATATATATATATATATATATATATATATATATATATATATATAAACATGTAAAGATATTTTAATGTATGTATAAATATAAAAGTATACACAATCATTAATGTTCGTATTCTATTTATAAAAAGCAGTTTTATTTAATGAAAGCTCTTCATTATACAATTTGACCAATTTAAAATACTTCACCTTCAAATAACTGTTTTTATCGCATCTTTTCATTATTATCAGTCTAATTTAAGAAACTGTTTGAAAAAAAACTTAATGTTTGATAATAATGTTAACAACTTACATTAATAACTCACATAAAGAAGGCATTATCGACCCTTGAGGGTTGCTTTTACACTTTTGAAGGGTATAGCGTCTATTATATTCTTAAAGCAAAAGATTTTACCATTTTATGATCACTGTTGTCGTCAAACGTACAATATTGTCACATGAAATGTAATTTTAATTTTTAACAAATTACATCCAAATATAATTTAACTAACCGAATCGTATGGAGTCCAAAAACTTACTTTACTTATTTTTAAAAGAAATAGCTATTGAAAAATATATTAAAATAATTTTATAATAATAATTATAGTAATTTTTAATAATTTTTACACAAATATAAAGTATTTATTTAAATTTATCTTCACTATGAATATTGAATAAACTATAGACTTTTTCAAAATATAAATATACATTTAAATAATAGAATGAATGTAACGGATCACAAATTTATATTTCAACGTGAATAAAGGGGACAGTTCACAATATTTATTATATAAAGGGTGTATTTATATCTCTGGGGTTAAGAAGCACTGCTTTATATTAACTATGATGTTATATCTACAAAACCTTCTATCGTATTTTCATTCAATATTAGAATGTAATAAGAAAATAAATGATTATTTCTATTCATGTAATAAATAGAAATAAAATATAGTTTATTATTCAAAATAATAATCCGTATTTATTTCTGTTTTACTAATTTATGAAAAGCATTTAACAAATAATTTTTAATCCAAAAATTCTTAATTTATTAATGAGAAAATTACATAGAAAGTAAACTATATACATACATATATATATATATATATATATATATATATATATATATATATACACTAAGGGGCTTCGGCCCCCTGATCGCTTCGTTCACCAACCCATGGGCTCACTGTATTCGCCCACTTCTCAATTATTAGCCTGTACATGCAACCGAATGAAACAATAAACATATTTTTTAAAACTCATTATGCTTATATAATTATTATCAGATATATAGCAACATAATCATTATATATATATATATATATATATATATATATATATATATATATGTGTGTGTGTGTGTGGCTATATAAACAGGACAGTTGATTATTTTTTGCAATTTTTTAGTTTTTTGTACCTAAATACTACTTTATATATATATATATATATATATATATATATATATATATATAAGAATTTATGTTAAAGTAAATGTATTTAATACTTTTTTCCTTTGTAGGCAATGGAGGAAACATCGTATGTCCGCCTGGCATGTTCCGATGTCCAGAAGGCAAATGTATACCTTCGTTATGGGTGTGCAACTATCAAAAAGACTGCGAGAAAGGCGAAGACGAATTTCAAAGTTGTCGTAAGTAAACAGTAATCAGATTCTCTTATTTTAGTACTGAAAGTAAAATATATTTACCTAATTTCGATACACTACATCGATCTGAATAAATTTATTTAGAAAGCAAATATTGTTTCAGAAAGTTAATAATAAAATTTCTAAACTAGTTCCATTGTATTATTAATAATTTTATATTTGTTTATAGTCAATTCTTATCAAACACATGCATAAACGACCGGTGAATATAAAAATTCATATTTAATAACAAAAATTAATCGTGGTTTTATATGAAAGTTGAATAGTAGAACGAATTGTGAACGAGTTACAGTAGAACGAATGAAATCATAAAATATAAAATTAACTTTAATTGTTCTTTTACTAAAATACATTTTTTTAAGTCCATCAATATCCTATTATTTAATGATTTACTAAATCAGTTTTATATATAATATTAATTGATTTCGTCTATATATATATATATATATATATATATATATATATATAATTCATTTATGAAACATATAGTTTTTATGAAAGCAAGTCGTTTTTTATCATATTAAAAATGATATCAAGTAAAATATTACATCTTTTTTTAACTTTTAAAAGTCTTTGATATTAATCGAATTTATTTTATAACCTAATCAAAAATATTATTAAACAAAGAAAACATTTCACAAGAAACGTACACAGTTTGAAATCTCAACAAGTATATGTAAATAAAAATAATGATATGGTATTTTTAAGTGTCCCATGAATTTTCTGATATTTGTGAGTTGATTTTCATCAATTAGTATAAAAAATTATAACATATATCTGATTTTTTCTGTATTTGGTTGCTTTGAGGATGAAGTGCGCATAAATGATCAATTATGATTAATTATATATATATATATATATATATATATGACTAGAAAGTTTTTCATTGTTTTTGTGATAAAAAAAAACATTTC
Source organism: Acanthacorydalis orientalis (assembly GCA_034766995.1). Lineage (NCBI taxonomy): Eukaryota > Metazoa > Arthropoda > Insecta > Megaloptera > Corydalidae > Acanthacorydalis > Acanthacorydalis orientalis. Next base: position 51,882,648 of record CM068315.1, on the reverse strand, counting down.
TTTGTGGAAATGTATAACATATTTGTAAAAATGGCAATAATCAAATCGAAAACAAATTAACAAACCTATAATTTCATACATCAATTTTTATATTTTTCATTTTTCATATTTTTCACATTATATATAAATAAATTCTGTCAAAGCATCCATATTGTAGGTATAAACATTTTTCCAGCCGTTTTATAATCTGAAACAGTTCATTTTGCATATTTGTGATTCCATTTTTATGACGCAGTTCACAAATTTTTCCAATAAATCATTTCATTTCATTTGAATGAAGTTTTAATATGTTAATTATTCCATTTATGTTATATCACAGATTGATTCGTTATTGCGTTTAATTTTAAACTCGGAGTACATTTGTATCGAATAATAATAATTAAATGCATAAGTGAAATATGCATTCATGTGTTTCATGTATTTATTTCATAATATTTCATTAATAATGCAAATAGTTAATTTCAATTGCAAATTATTTCTTTTATGAAAAATTCATTTTTAATTATATTAATATTTATATATAGAAGTAAGCCTATACACAATACTAGATACAATTGTAATTTTTTATGAGATAATTCACATTTTGCAAATTATTTTTAGTATTTGTATAGAAATTGTTTAAAATATCTGTTCGATATTTAATATTTATAAATATGTACAAATCAAAAACAATATCAAATGTCAACACTAAATAAAATAAAGGATATGCAATACCGAACAAACGATCCATGTATTTTCAATAACAGAATCGAATCGAATATGCGTGACTCCCTATTTCAAAAACAATTTTTTCTATGAATTATTCACATCTTTTTGTATATGAACCCGAACGACACCCTTTTGTTTCTATCATTCGTTCTTACGAAAGAAATGAGAATTCAGACACATAAATTGTAATTTCACTCTTTTATAATGTTTTACGAGTATCTCGCAACAGTCGTATAAAACTTACGTTTGTTTCAAGTATCTATTATTTTTTATTTTATAATAATTTTCTACTCTTGAAAATTACGAATAATATATTCGGTTTTCGATATTGTTATTGTTTATTTACTGTTATTATTTTGAAATTTCAATTTTTTTTTTGGAATGGTATATATATATATATATACACATATAGAGAGAGAGAGAGAGAAATGGGGGAAATAATTTACATAAAAATATTTTAAACACAACAGTATTAATTAATTTATTCCATACTTGTTGGGTATTTATTTGTGTAAGAAATCCAATATAAACTAAATAAAATACTTAAAAATGTTTATAATTAAAAATGACACTTGTTTAATCTTCTACTACAGTATAAAGTATGATTGTCTTGAAAAAAAATATTATATACATATAGAACTGTTTTTATGACATATTTTTTATTTAGTAGACATAAACCTTTATTTACCCATTAAAAAAACTCAGTAAATAAATGGATTATGAAAATATTTTTTTTCGTGTTTCCACACACCCTTTTTGCACTCACAATTATTAATAAAAACATTTAAAAATCATATAATAGAGAGTTAATTTATTTCTGTATAATAAATTACAAGAAAAAGATAAATATAATTTTAACATTCTCAATTATACTTGCATTTATGTTATTTCAAAATTATTTTATTTTTTAAGCTATAGAAAATGTCGTTAAAACCTTTTATTAATTTTTATAATTTACTATTAATAAAAATACTATATGATATATCATTGTTTCTGATTAAAAGGTATTTTATAAAATTATAATTTTATCAAATGTATCTACTATATTGGAATGAACATTAATGTAATGTTAAGATTTTTATTAGTCTTCAAAAAACGTATTTGTTCACTTTTGAAACATAACTAAATATTAATAAAAATAAAATCAGTACAGATTTTTTAATCCCGTTGAAGGAATGTTTATATAAATGAGAATAGAAATTCAGTCTCGACAGAATGTAAATAATGTTAAAAAACGAAAAAAAAAACAAAAGGAAAAGACATTCTGTTTTCAAAACTTTTTACATCATCATATGATATTTTTTTCAATGAGTACTTGAATATTTCTCATTTCGACAGAATCAAAAATAAAAGATCAACTTTCTTCTAACTTTCAAATAAGTGGTGTCAAAAAAGTTAGTGTTGTGATTGTTGACAGCGCTGAAGCGACCGACGCACCGCCTCGTGTCAACCGGCCAGACCGGATCACCAAGTTTCATTATTATACTCGAGAGAAGTTCAAATGATCTGGTCGACATTTCGCCAACTTTCTGTTAAGATAAATTTTCTTGCAATATGAGCAGTTCGTCGAGACAAGAAATATGAAGAAGTTTATTTGCTTGAATTTCTTTTCAACATATATCCGTTGTTAAAATAACCACTGTTATACGTTATTTACCGAAATAGATTGTTCCTCCTTGCGTACCAACAACATATGAACACGATTTATGCAATATTCCAAATAACAAGTATCCTGTAGTATAAAAATGACTTTTTTCAAAAAGTTTGACATCTAAAACTTTAACTTGTGAAACAAACTGCCAACTGGTTGTTAGAAAGTCAAAAGGTTTTTTTTTGTGATATATGATAAAAATTTCATTTTATTGTTATTATTTGAAATAATCACTTTGATTCACATATTATTCATACGATTTTATTTTTTTACATACAATAACAGCATGCAATTTAACAAGTTCACTCGACTTCTTCACCAATACTTTAATATTTAAGATCTAAATAAAACTGAATGAGATAGAATTTAAATGACAATGGTATAAAGTTACCATAAAGAAATATAAAAACTGCTATATACGTATCTATGTTATAATATTAGTTTTACTTACTATTATAATATATATATATATATATATATATATATATATATGTATATGTATTTTTTATATGGGATTTAGAAACATTTAAATCAAATGAACAAAAAATAAACAAATAAAGCAATTGAATCAAAATTTCCTATCTTCAAATATAAAAAAAAATAAATAAATAAAGCATTGAAATGTACATTTGCAAAAACGATAAATATTATTAAAAAAAAAACCCTCTCAACATATTACATTAAAATATACACAATAGTTGTTATATCTATAGCTTTTCTCGTGAACGAATCTAGTTTCACTTTTCACATTTAATAATCGTGAAGATATACCATACACCAAACAGTAATTTATTTCAAATCATGAATTATGACCGGTACAAAACCAACGAAAATGCCTCGCAGAAGGAAATTTGTGACCAAATTTATTATCAAAGAAAGCCTAAGAGAGAAACGAAAATGAGTCAACAGGGACTCACAAATCTTTTCTTGTGCTTACTACTACCATTTTAGACGTTACGATTCGATGTACTGTATCGGGTGAGGGTTTTTTTTCGTTTTTTTTTTTTTTGAAAATACACAATTCGAGAAGCTGTGATCATTCTTGTGTAGTGGATTTTATTTCAACCCTCTAAATATCATATCTGTCGACATTTTCAGGTTACCTTCTTTCAGAATTATTTTTATTGTAACATATATATATATATATATATATATATATATATATATATATATATATATATATAATTATTTGATCAAGAAACGACTATAATCCAATGAATGTTACAATAATGTCACACATAACCGAGATAAAGGATAGAATTTCGCTTAGGTTATGATTTTTCGTTAGTGAAAATATATCTCGACGAATATAAATTTTTATGAATTCACATAACCATCATACCAGAACTCTAGTCATAAAGATCTATTACAGTCCATCTATTGGACATTGAGATTTTTAACAGTATGTATTCGTCTATTACTCAAGTGAATATTATTTGCTAGCCAACATTTTTTTAACAGAAAAATTTTATCTAAGTTTACAAAAGACTGATTACATTAAATAAAAATTTAAAATATTAGTTTTCTTATTTTAAGATTTTATATACATTATTTTATGCTCATGACTTTTTATTAAATTAAATATTTTAATAACTCTTGAAAAACAGACACATAATGTTTTTCACAATAACATGAAGTACGTTTATTTTTTTTTTTTGAAAAGGTATCTAAAATAATATTTTTATAAATAATATTCAGTATTACTCATTTTTCCTAAATGTCAATCTATTTAGAAAAATAGCAAGAAAATATTTATAATTAACGGAAAAACATCACATACGAGTATTTATTGTAATTTTCGTTTTTTCTCACAGTAAAAATTCACAGTCGAATAGTTTAACGTGTATTTTTTAACTCTTTCATGACGGTGGAACTATCCCTCAGTATGCTACCGATGAATGGTCGTCGTGCCATTTATGCTCACTGTACATCAAAAAATTGTCTTTCATTTTCGGAGCTCCCCTACGCTCGTATACTAATTATGTTTGATAAAAAGGGTCCATGGCATACTTAAAATTAAATAATGTGTTTAGTGCGTTGCACTCAAGTAAGTTACACTAGTGTTGAATTCACTAATACCGGATAAAGCCGGCGTTAGCCACTATGAATCATTTTGTCGATGCCGGATATAGCCGGCGCTAGGCGTGAAAGGGTTAACAAATGTATTATAAAATGGTATACGCTTTAAAGTGTGCTATTTTAAATATTCATATTTTATTCATTTATCTTACAAATATATTTTTTTAATATTAAATTGTTTCTATTTCTTTCTTCTCGATATAAAAGTATTAAATTCAAATCATATATTTTCATTCGCAATTAAATTATTTTTACTCGATAAAATAAGTCATTGTAATAATTTTTTTCCATTGAAATAGTATTGACAATTTCATTTGATCTAATTAAAAATAAATAAATTAATTTGAGTATAATAATATTACTCTAATTTAAAAGAAGTGACTTTTCAATGAAGGATGTTTTATTTTTTAATTCCAGCTGTAAATATAAAAAGTTTGCCTTATCTAACTTAAATTACAAAAGTAAATAAATACGTATACTTTTTTAATTGTAAAATTTAAGTAGTTGTTTATTTAAATTAATAGTTGAGATAAGTTCTGTACAGAAATATAAGAAATAATAAGAAGTAGCGTGTATATTGTCTTCTATGTCTTAAATTTTAAACGAATTGCATAGTTGCAGAAATCTCTTGAGTACGTCTATGACGATAACGGAAAACTTAGGTAGTTAATTTAAAATTTACATAACATTGTGAAAATGTTTGTCTTGTAAGTATACAGATATCGTCTGTCTCGCGAGCGGATTGAGTGACAACATAAACTGAACTTTGCTTATACACACAAATAATAAGCGAAGCAGAGTTCATTTGATAAAAGTATTTGTTATACTTTTCGACGGTATTTTTTTCAGTACTATCGAGTTTCTACTAATTTTTTTATCTAAAATAATTTAAAAGTTCCATTTAAATCATTTTTATACTTTAATGTCGTTTTACATTTCTTGACTATCCAGAAGTGTACATTCTTATCTGTTTTGTACGAAAATGATTCAAATACTGCGAAATTGTATAAATTAATTTCTGAAACTAAATTAGATATTTCAAGTGGTAATTTTTTTAAATAAATTTGTATTTATTCGACTATATCTGTGTAAATTACTATTATTTTCAGTAATATTTCTGCATATATATATATATATATATATATATATATATATATATATATATATATATTATATCATTGTCAACACTGAAAGAATTCGAAACAGAAAATAGTTTAAATCGAACGCGAAGGTAAATAGCTGTTTTATAGTCATAGCTAAAAGGTACAAACTGTATAAATAACAGAAATTTCAATACAACCTTTTTCAAATGTATGATTGATACATATATATCAGCAAAATTTGTAATATAAACAAAATAGTATCTTACAAGTGTACGACATATTTCATATTTTAAATTTATACAATATATTTTATTTCAACAGTTAGTTTTTGTTTTATTTATTATTTCGATAAGAAGTGCTTGTAGTATGTATGTATTCTATAAGTAATAAATACTAAAATAAGTAATATATATATATATATATATATATATATATATATATATATATATATATATATATATGTTACTATTTGAAAATAATAAATAATAATTTATATATGAGAATATAGTAATTATATGTATTCTTGTTTTTTATACGAATTTATGAAACAATACATAATAAATATTTTCAGAAAACTATGTATTTAATGCATATAAGACAATATGCAATTCTGTTTCTAAGTATCTAATAGTTCTTTAATGATTTTTTTAAAATATTTATAATTTAATTACTATTATATTATGAGAAATGTTTTGTCTTTTCTTTATAAAACAGTCTTTTACTTATAAAGAAACATCATGTACACTAATAAATATTATTTCTGTATTAAACAGCCCATGAACTTGAAAACGATCAATAAATGTTGTATTTTTATTATTTTTCTGAAATAGTTAACAGATGATTTTATAAAAACGTTATTTTTTGAATAATTAGTTTAGTTATAGTAAATAATTATTCTCTAATATAATTATTATATGAAAGAGTTTAATTAAAATGTAAGATGTTAATTAAGTATTTTTAAAAGAAAATTGAATTAAAAAAAGTATGAAGTATTATTCATCGACGCGTTACAAATTTTGCAAAATACTTACAGATTTATTTTGTATCTGATTACTTCAAAAAGTAAGTGTCACTCAATAAGTATACATTAAACAATTTTTCTGCATCGAAACGTAAATTTCAATTTCAATATATATCGTGCGTATCCGCATGAGTTTATCGAAGCGCATAGCGACAGGAAATTCTTCAGAATATAGTCGAGATGCCACAGAGAGCGGAGTTCGAATCTCACTACATTATTCATACTATGTGTGCGACCATTATCCACATAAATCTCTGGAATGTCTTCCGTCGTGTTGACAGAATTGGAATAATACGAAATCGCAACTGAATATTAGTGGATGATGAAAGATGTAGATAAAAGTTTCGACGTATGTTGACGTAACTGATGTTATTTTCTTATTGGAGTTTTGGCATTTAACTGATACGATTGTCGACGCACTCAGAGTATTTGTGAAAAGCGATCATTTTTATGACAAGCTAGTGAATAATAATGAAAGATGAATAGTGTAATAATGATGGAGGTCCGCATATTTGTTACCATACAGCTTTATGTGTTATAATATTAACACAAATAAAAACGATACGTTTCTGAACCGAAAGCACAGTGATAACGTATATAAGCTATCAATATTAGTAAATTCTATTTGCAACTATTCAACTTTAATCTCTTATATAATTAAGCATAACAAACGCATAGTTATCCAAATTATTATTTATTCTCGTATCGCATATTTTTCAGTCCATTTTTAATTGCATGTACATATATTTCAAGTCATAAAAATTAAATTCAAGACCATTAATGATTCTCCCCCCCCCCTCTCTCTCTCTCTATATATATATATAAACACATGACGTTTATTTACAAAGAAATAAGTTAGTCTGTTGAATCTGTTAAAAAAATTAAACAGTAATTATTTCAGAAATGTTAATCGCCTCACTAACTGTTGATAAAGAACGAAGTAATTAAAACTGAAATATTTATTTAAGTTCTACATAACTAAAATATATTCTTCAATAAATAAAAATATATTGTTTTTACTATTTATTCATTTGCATATTTGTTTGTAAAACTATATGAATGTCGCCAGCGAACGTTTTGTTTATTTCACAAATGATAACGAATATCTAATTTCAGATCATAGAAAATTATGTATTTACAAAAGCTCGGAAAGACTTAAATGTACCTATAGGGGATTTACTATTTAAATGAACCAATATAGGGATTATATATAACTATAAAGGCATTTCTCTTGTCATTATAAGCTACAATCTGCGATGTAGAATAACAACGGTTGAGCACATTGAAATTCTGCCGGATCTGCTGGTTTGCTATACAGCAACGATTTTAAAAGCTTTCAGTAAAGTCCGTATACTCAAATATACCTTATTTACTCATAATGAAATGCTTTCGTTCATATTTTATTTTATGTTTAAAAAATAAACAAGTCAGGTTCTACACACATTTTCGAATGTGTGTTCAAGTTAAAAAAATCCTATTGTTTTTTTACTAGAAAATATTGAATATTTGAATTTGAGGCAAATTGAATAATAAAACCTAAACCGATTTTACCAAAATATAGACTGAAAAACACACTTTAAAATTAAATTCAGGTTAGAATTCAGAAAACAAAATCCGTAATTATTTTCCTACCAACCTAATACATATGTAAAATGAAAAATTAAACATAAAATTTGATACATTTGAAAATATACGTTTTTTTAAAAAAATATTAATTAGTTTCTATTTTAAACATTAAATTTTGATTTGCATCTTTATTGTTACAGAATGTGTTTGATTAAAATTTATACAAATAAATATTTATTTAACAATTATGTTAGATTAGTTATTTTTAGTAGAAATAAATTATCTAAATTTTATTGTTATATATTTTTGTTATTGCTTGGTCCACTTTTTAATATATATATATATATATATAGAGAGAGAGAGAGAGAGAGAGAGAGAGAGAATAAGAAGTTTGTTTCGAAAGAAATGACTGCAAATTTGTCAATATGTATGCATAAAAAATATATAAATATCAAAGATTTGAAATTGTGAAACGGCGTTGAAATACAATCATTCGATACTGACTTTTATGGGGCATGTTTACATCGATAGAAATGACGTTCCTTTGTGTAGTATTTGTTGGGATCAAATTGCAATAGAGGTAAATATCATCCATTTCTTGAACGTAGCTGTAGGCAATATAGTCAACGAATTTTTCTTACTACTTTGTAGATTCCATTCAACTGTCATACGTGTTCATGGAATTCGCTTTTTAAAATATACTTTAAATATGATATATTTGTATATGTATATATATATATATATATATAATGCCTGAGAATTTATGTGAGCTGATTTACACCCTTCGTTTCTTCTTAATTAATTTTTAATAAATAATAATGAAATAAAATCTTAAATTCATTCATTTTAAAATTGAATTCTCGATTGCGGTCTGATGAAAACAAATATTAAAGTAAACGAAAATGTTTACGGTACTCGTATCTTTAAAATCTTTTTAGATTCGAAGTAAGTACTTCAAATAAATTAACAACATTCGTTCAAATGAGTTTGGTGTAAAGGAGGAATAAAACAGAACGAATATCAGTAATATTTCGTTTGCTTTTACTTACGTTTAATTTTATATTTTGTATTTAATCGAATCTGAAGATATTTGAATATAAAAACTGTTTTATGACAGCATATCTAAATGAACTTGCAAAATTTACGGTATTCAATAAAATGTATTTTTGAACGAAGATAAAAAATAATTTATTCATTTTTTATTTCTCTATTCAAATGTATTATCTACATTATTTAATATATTTTTTTTTCTGTTTCGAAATAGTTAGAACGGAAAGTATTAATTTTTTGTATAAAAAAAATCAATTGTTACTCCGCAGCAGTAATTTTAAATACGACACAATCATTAATTTTATTTACAGACCGATTCAGAAAATTCACGGTTTACCATTGAGTAGATAAAATAATTTAACGTTGACACTGGACGTCTGCGACACATTTCATTCAGAGTGACATTATAAGAGGCCAAAAATACTGAATTCGATTTAAAGGTACGAAGGTTTAGTAGAATGCAAGAAAAATACTCGCACCGCGCAAATGTCATTAATTTACCCTTATAAAATGTGATTAATCAGAAATTCAGAATTCATATAAAACCTGCACATCCGTGTTTAATCATTTAAGAATCGTACAGTTTCTATGAACAATTGAAATACCAATTAACATAAAAACATATATTTTTATACTAAGATACATATATAAGGTATTTTATAAATAATTAATATTATTGTTATTTTTTGTAGTGGAATAAATATGTTTACTTCTTTCACGACAATGAACGTCATAACATACATTGAATATGTATCATTTATGTATATTTATATATTATTTATTTAAACAAATGTAATTATATATATATATATAACACAAGGACAAAAAGATAGGAGAGACAGAATCATATATAAATGTTTTCATTTACACATACGAACATACTAATGTCTTCCTGTCTTTTGTTTGGTCTATAGAATTTTGTAGAATGTACATAAAGCTTAGCGAATTGTTTGTAGCTTTCACAACTTCGTTCCTATTGTACTTATTGCAGTAAAGTACAATGTGAAACATTGTTTCTTTTACTGTAGTACTAAAAGTATAAATTCATTGTATACAAATCCGATTCAAGTGTTTACTACACTAGGGGTGTTCATGTTTAGTTAAAGTTTATTGTGTGTAAAAAACAGTATGCTCTATTGATGACAAATTGAGTAACACGACAGAGATTTGAAATAAAATGCAGTTCCGTTCATATTTTATCAGTAAAATTATAAAAAGACAATTAATAAGTACCATAAATAAATAAGTTACCAGTGGAGCGAATCTTTCTTGTGTATACTTTTATTTGATTGTTATAAAATTATTGAATGTTAAGAATATAAATTTATATATTTAAACAGAGTGAAGTAAATAAAATTTTGTTAAAAGAAATAAAAAAGTGAACTGTATAAATCTTTCATATTTAATCAGACAATGATTTTTTCAACCACGTGAAAATAAGTACAGTATTTTACAATTTATTGTTTTTATGCATTTTTTCAAACTGATTTTTAAAATACACTGATAATATTTAACTTATAATTTGTTATGTATTGGGAAAAAAACATATAATCGAATAATTAATAATCTTATTTCAAGTTATGAAATAATGTAATATCATATTACTAATTAATTTGGTATAACAATATTAGGTATTTTAAATTAAAAGAAATTTCTCGTCGATTTTGAAACACCAATCTTAACATTTACAAACACTATTTGTCTTGGCCGAGCAGTTGGCATAACCTCACAAAACAGTAGTGAATACAATGGCATCCTAAAAGCAGTATATTAGGCATTGCGTACTTTTCGCATTCAAGTTGAAAAAAGTCCTGCCGGAATGATTTATTCAACTTTGGGGGAAGGTGTTGTGACGCATAAAACATGTAAAAATGTTAAAACAGTGGAAGAGGTCCGAAAATGCATTGATTTCATCGACTCAAAGCCGCCATCTTTTTTTCCACAAACGATTCGTCAGTTACCCAACAGATTAATCAAATTCATTCAAAATAATAGAGAATATTCAGATGATTGAAATATATTTCATTTTTCCGTAAACATTCATTTTCCGTCAAAGAGACATCGAGTTAATTTGTACACCTAATAAATATTAGTATTTTTAATTCTTTTTTTATTATATGTATATATATATATATATATATATATATATATATATATATATATATGATTACTGTATTTGTGTGACTAATTTACTTTTGTATACAAATTTAAAAAGCTAAAAATTAATTTATATTGACGTATTTTAAAACCGTACATTTCTTCTTCAATATGTGCATACATTTTATTAAATATTATATTCATAGTAAACTATTTGATTTGATTATGTTATGTAAATTGAGTGAACTGTTATAAATACTGTTTCTGTATAGTAATATTATATCCACGATGATTTTCGCCGAATGCATGTATATTTTTTTGCTGACAGGATGAATAACAAAATTTTAATATTGAAAACGAATTCATAACTCTTTCTCATATCTCTTAAATATATACAAAGAAAACACAGGTAGGTAATATATATGCATCGACCTCAGAGTTATTTACTCTAAACAAATATTCCTTTGATCGTTTCCAATTTTTTTTATATCGTTAGATCAAAGACTCGAATTTAATATTCAACATGATAAAATTCTTTGCATCTTTTGATCATATAACAGCAATGCTAACCCTTGTCTTGCTAAAAATATTGTTTTATAAAATAGTCTCTTTTTACATGTTTTAAGTTTCAGCGGAAAGCTTTTAATGGTCTACAAAAGAAATATTCGAAAAACGCTTTCATTTTGTGTTTTCATCCTTCATACATATTTTGTACAGATAAAAACTTTGATCAGTAAAAATATTTATTTACATAATTCAGTTTTTGTATTTTTTCATGTTATTATTTTATTCTGAAATTTCAAATAGTTTTATATTCATTATTGTTTCACAATTAAGAAATATTTTTTACTGAAAATAAAATACGTATATATATATATATATATATATATACATATATATATATATATGAACTTTTTCCAGAAGAAAAATTATAATTATTATTTATTCTATTTAATTACTCCATGTATAATTATTGTTAAGTGAGAAGTTTATGTTCAACTAAAATAGTAATTATCTGAAAATTCTGAAGCATATAAAATAACTGAATTTCTCTGACGTTTATATATGTTTTTTTTGTAAGCTTTGTTGTAATAGATACTAAAAAAATCTTCAATATACTTCAAAATATCTTAAGAGAAATGTAATAATAATTTTTTTATTCATTATAAAATCATGAATTATAAAAGTTTATTTTCACAATATTTAAATTATATTTTGTCACAAACTATATAATATATATATATATATATATATATATATATATATATATATATATTTGTATATATGTATATATATATAGGAATACTCCGATTTACTACGGAGTTACAGAATTGCTACTCAACTTGAAACGGACTTAAATCTGACCAAATTGTACATACGAGTATACCAAGCAAAATTTAAGTCTCATTATTCCCAATAATGTATGTACATTCGAATAGGTGTATATTGGAATTTTAATGGACATTTTTGTATGTACATATATGTATACAGAAATATATTTTGCAAGAATACTATACATATGTATATGTCTATTTGTTAATTTGAGTTCTTAATTAATCCATGCTTTCATCCGAAGTGATGGTGGTACGTTATAATAAATATCGAGGCTAATTAATATCGAGTCGAAGTGTGAATTTTTTTATGATTTAAGTATGAAACGACTTTAAACGAAGTGTCTTAAATGGGGGTTTTCCTGTATATATATATATATATATATATATATATATATATATATATATATAACATTAAATAAACATTTAATAATATAATTCGTTTTTAAGTATTTTTAATTAAATAAACTATCTCTTTCTACTGTTAATTCTAACAAATAAAATATATTTGAAAAGTTCTCCTTGATCCGTAGTTTTAAGATAATAGGTATTTTTAATTCTCTGTTCCAATTAATAAATAAAAAATCTGTTATTTTCATATAAAAATTTACTTTTCCACTAAATAATCCAGTAAATGTAACTATAACAGATATCATTAAAAATTTCATTAAATTCAAATCTTTTAATAATTTAAACAAATCCTCTTACAATAAAAATAAATCATAAATATTAATAATTATTGTTTTTTGACAATACGGCATTTAGATACGAATACAATGATTTAATTAATACTTCTGTCGTACGTTTTAATTTTTTTCTCTGCTCGTGTCGTAAATAAATTTACTCAATTTGTTATTTGAACTTTATAAGTTTTCTTGAATACTGCTGTGAATAATTTTGGCTGACTTATGTCTCTCCAGGGAGCACGTTTTCCAATTCTGGTTTTGCTTTTGCTGTCTCTGCGTTTAATCGTTTAATCCCAATTGCGTTCTTATAAATGTCTATTGGTTATATATTAAGGTCAAATAATGAATCGGTTTTAATTTTTTTTTACATATTTTGTAAACAATTTTAAATTAATTTAGCATCCGCTTGTACTGATTTATTTAATACATTTTATATACTAATATTTAATGAGATAATTAGACACGTTTAAAAATATCAAAGAAATTATTAATTTAAGAATATAGCCTCTGTAAATTTTAAAAATATATTTCTATTGTTTACCCTGAAATAATATTCCAGATTAGTTTATTTTCACGTAAATATTAAAAATTAATGTCTTATTAGTACTTTTTATAATTTTAAACTCTCAGTACAAAAAGCAGAATTTTATTCGTCAAAATAAATAATTCATTAAAAAGCTACTCAAGTACTCTCAAGCTAGAGAATATCTATGTAATATTTTTCCATTAACCTACTTTCTGCTGATTTCAAATCAGCTATAACTAGCAAAAAAACATATATTCATGATTTTATACCTATTTTCTTTTAAAACTTCACTGGAGAAGAAATACTGCAGCATTCAAATAAAGTTAATAACATAAATTAAATAGTATAAAAGTTTTTTTTTATACTCTTAAAATTTTAATGAATATTTTTTAACAATAGCGATTTTTAGAATTAAAAAAAATGGTTAACAAAATATATTTATACCTTAAATATAATATTAATGACAAAATCGCACTAACATTATGTATATGTAAATTATTCATTTCAGCAGAATGATTAATTTATAATATAATGAAAAATAGTATAATATATTTTTTCTTGAGGCGAAAAATTTACTATTAACTTAAAAATATATAAAAATAATTTACCCTACTCTTAAACATACGTGTAGTAAAATGTTGAACTATTTTTATCAATTCTATCGCAGTTATTTATATTGTGTAAGGCGCATATATATATATATATATATATATATATATATATATATATATATATATATATATATATATATAAAGAGAGGCACTGAATCGAACAAAATGGAAAGTCATGGAAGAGGCCTTTATCCAGCAGTGGATTGACAGGGGCTGAAGATGATGATGATATATATATATATATATATATATATATATATATATATATTAACTTATAATGAAAGTAAGTTCACTATTTACTGTCATAAAATGTTTATTAAATGATTTTATGTTCATTTATTGTGCTACTATCAGTTACATTTTTATTATTTAAAAAATGAATTGTTGAAATGATAATATATACATTAAAAAAACTAGGTAGAGTGGAGAATATTTTTATAATTTCGGGTTCATTTTAATTAAAGCTCGGGTATAATGCTATGAAGAAATTAACTGTTTAAAGTAAATTAAATTTTCAAACAGATTTTTTTTATATTCAATTGCTAAATATTTATTTATTTTAATGTATATATCAGCAGTTGGAGCCTCTGTCAATTCACTGTTAGATAAAGACCTCTTCCAAGATTTTTCAGTTTGTACGATTGAATTCTTTTCTTTTCCACTGATTTCTAAGAAAATTTTTAAATTCCTTACTTATCTGTTCATTGGTCTTTTTATATTCGTTGGTTACTAGTTAATAATTTCTCTTGTCCATCGGTTGTCTTTTCTTCTTGCAGCATACCCCGCCCATTTCCATGTCACACTCTTTACTCTTCTTATTACATCTATACTTTAACTTCAAAACCCAAAAAAGTTATTAACATTTTTTTATTAAAAATTTCATGAATAATTTGTTTCATAAGTAAAATTATAATGTCTTCAATTAACTACTAATATTTTTGATTTTTATGTAATTACATTATTTAATTTAAATTATGTAGACATTGTCGAATAAGGATAGTTTCAAATTATCTATCTCTATATGTACATATATATGTATGTATATATATATATATATAAATGAGTGTGTGTGTGTATGTATGTATTTGCGTATATGAAGAAGGAAAGGGTGAGATATGTAGGGAAGAGAAAGGTAGATAAAAGTACAAACAGACGTGTTTTGATTCCGAATGGTGATTTTTTGAATGAATTACAAAAATTTAATAAAACTGTAAATGAAATTCGAACGTTAAGGTTACATTTATCTGTTCATTTTGTGTGACATGCATGCGCGGACAATACGGAACGATCGTCATTAGTGCTTTGGCAGCGATATCAACTCCCGTGGGTCGTGGGTCGTGGCTATACGATTGATTGTACTGCGACATCGACCGTTGTTCATTTACTACCAATGTGCGTTCACGTGCAATGACAAAAGAAAAAGCTTCTCATTAATTTGTTCACGTTAACGTTTCAATATCTACTTCGATGAAATACTATTAGAAATTATCATCACTTTTATAAAAACTGTAACGCTTTTTTATGAAAAAAAAAAGATTTTCAGTTCGCTTTTATTTAGCGAACATATCGTCCAAATTAGTGTTTTTTAATTAAAATAAATTCAACTACAAGTTCACTTTAATGGCGCTTTTAAAGAATTCACTAATAAAATGTTTTCTTTGAAAATTAATTTTCGTAGCAAATAACGAAAAGAATAAAAAGTGATGCTCATTTAAATGTCTGCATTAAAAATTCACATTAAAATTTAAAATTTATCTCGTTAAGCGAAAATAAAACGTTCGTATATTTCAAATGCTCCCGAAACAATAAAAATTCACAATTATTTCGAATGTATTAAAAGTTATGCGAAACTCCTAAAGAGATGACAACGATGTTTTGTATACAGTGGAACTTGCACAAATAGATATGATGCGTATTTATCAAAAAGAGAGGAATGAAAACATAATGTTATCTATGTACGTAACGTTTTTGCCATACATACAAAATGGTTACTGCCTTCAATGGGTTGTGACCTAAAGGGTACAGGATCGTATTAAGAATAATATTTTTTTCTGAACCTATAAAGAATGTTTTTTACATTAAAACATACTACTCTGGAGTCGTCAATGATTTGCAAGAATATGTATTGTTTTTGAAACCAATTTTAATTAAATTTCACTTTTTTTAATATTTATATATGTTTTGTATTATATAAAACTGTTCGTGTATATTTAATTATTATTCAAATGTATGAGTGGAACAGTTTACTATAATAAGACACATTTTTTTAACTTATATTCACATTGTTTTTTTTTCTTTTACGAATAGATAATATCAAAACGTATGAAACATTGTAAAAGATTCTTATACTTTTATTTCATAATTCTAAATACTAATTTACCGGAAAGCAAAATTTAAACTTTTGACTTAATATTATAAATATTGTAATTCGTTATCAATATTTTTAAGATCTTTTTTTATCGCAAATGTATAAAACACTATCAATTACATATATATATATATATATATATATATATATATATATATATATATATATATATATATATATATATATATTGGGTGTTGGAATTAATTCTTAGCGTTTTCTTCATGAAAAAAGATCGTTTATTTTAAATGAAATTGAAAAAACATATCATTCAGAGTATTGTCCATCGTTATGTACTACTTTTTCCCATCTTTCGGGTAGGAGACGAATACCACGTCGGAAGAACGCCTCGTCTTTAGATGCAATCCACGAATCGACTCATTTTTTGCAATCTTCATACGAAGTGAGCTTCTGCCCAGACAGGCCATGACTCATCGATCGAAACAAGTGGTAATCAGAAGGAGAAATATCAGGAGAATACGGCGGGTGGGGTACAACTTCCCATTTGAGCGTTTCCAAGCATGTTTTGACCGGTTTTGCGACCTGCGGACGAGCATATTTGGTTAAACGGAACAAGGGAAGAATGTACTACCTACGCCAATCTCTTGTGAAACGCTACGAATTAATTCCAACACCTAATATATATATATATATATATATATATATATATATATATATATATATATATATATATATCAATATTAAGACATTAATTCATTTTTGTAAAAGTAAATCACGATACTTATTTGTTGTTTTTAATCTTAAAGTATTTTTTATACATGTGAATGAAAAAAATGATTAAAAGCTCATAACTGAAAACAGTATTCAATAGTTTTAAATTTATATTAATATGAATATATATATATATATATATATATATATATATATATATATATATATATATATATATATGTATATGTATATAAGGAAAGATCATTTCCGTCGATCGTCAACTACATTCAGGTAAAATACATAACGACCACCGTTAGAAAGAGCTATAAATCTTTTTACAAAGATACTAACGTTTTAGTTCCTTACCGACTGCAAGTACAACCGGCGCTGAAAAGTACCGGATGTTGAAGGTTGGTGAGTGAAACGAACTTTCGAAAGAACCCTACACTTTATCGGAGGAAAATTTATCATAGCAGTCATTATATATATATATATATATATATATATATATATATATATATATATATATATATGCGAGTATAAATAAATATTAAAGAACGCTTCAAAATGTATACTTGATCAATTAAATATTTAAAATATTAACATTATTAATAAGCTATAAATATTTTTTTATAACTCTCTCCAAAGTATTTTATAGTAGCCCATATGTATATATTTTTATAAATAAATTGTAGAGATAAGTAGAAAATGTATCGTTGTTTGTGTAGACTTGTGCGTCTATTTACCAATAACGAAAATTTATTTGATCCCGGTCCTGAATGCGTTAGTTCGGATAAAAAGCAGCCGGCGCGTCCTTTGCAGTCGGGACTCTTTACAACATTCACTGTATTCAGCAGAAAATATATGTACGCCTTTTTGTGGTACGTCATCAAATAAATCATTCGACGCGGGGAAATTAAAGAAATATATAGTTTTCTCTAGTGATGAAAATGTTGTATGAAGGTGAAACAGAAAATTTCCTCTGAATGTTTTGGTCTGCACGAATATTATATATTATCTTTATACATTATATATTTTATTCGCGTTTTTTGTGTATTTATAAATTATACTTATTTCTGAAATTGTTCCATATATATATATATATATATATATATATATATATATATATATATATATATATATATATATATATATAAACAAGCCGCATATTTAAAATAATCACATAGTCCGAGAACTGTTTTTCTTATAATGTAATAATGTTAAATGAATTATAATTTAAATCAGATATTTCACATTATTTTACAAAACAGTATCAAACAATTTATTATTGTTTCTTAATGAAATTAAGTAAGTAAGTAAAGTACTGTATTTCGAATAAAATATTCATTACAGATAGTACTTATATATTACATGATATTTATATATATATATATATATATATATATATATATATATATATATATATATATATATACGGATTCAAATATATTTAATATACAAATGCTTCTTATCCTCTGTCAGATTCCTACAAATAAACACTTATATAATGATCAGATAAACATAGTGAAGTTATTGTGGAACTAAAATTACTATCCTTAATATTGCATAGTTTAATAGCCAAGGAATTAGACTTATGATGAAGAGAATATTCTTTATATATTTTTGATTTAAAGTGTGTATAAATTTGCAAAGTTTTTGAAAAAATATATTCGTTTTAGAAATTAGTTTCATTTATTTTTTCATTCACTTTAAATATTTCGTTTTGTTTTTTTTTTTTTATGATTCTCTCTAATTCTTAGTAAGTATTATGATTATGTACATGTCAATATTTCCAAAAAAAAATAATATTTTTATAGTCTGTATTAATTCAACATTTCTTATATTACACATTTGTTATTTTTTTAAATAATCTTCACTATTTTCTATTAACTAATATATCACAATTTAAATGAGCTTTTAGGTGTGAATACAAACTTTCGATATATATAATTCATCAGTAAACTCGATTATCTAAAACGCATCATGAACTTTGATTTAAATTGAATATTTAATTAAAAATTAATAAATCCTATGATAAAATTAATTTTTATTTACTTAAATAAGCGATAGCCTTGAACGTTTTAAAATTACACTCAGTTATATTCTTTGTTATTTTTACAGTATTGTTCAAACATCGTTTGATATTAAAATAAAAATTTCTTGTATTCAATCCATGTATAATACCTGCAAACTACTTTTCTTTAAAATAAAAATGAAATGACTTACAAGTTCTTTATTCATTGTGTATGTTGTTTACAACTATGTATATATATATATATATATATATATATATATATATATATATATATATATATATATATATGTATATAAGTAAATAAATAATATTCATACAGTTTCGTAATTGCTTACAATTTAAATATATCCAGTGCACCGTACGCCATTCAACAGAAATACATTTCAAATAAAATATAGTGCGTTATAACGAGAACATTTGAATGATTTCTCACTACTGTCGAGATAAAAATGTTCTATATACAGAATTTTTTTGGTTTCCAACATTGCAAATCGTATATATATATATTCTGATATAGTACTCTATAACGATGCACAACTCGCTGACAACACAACTATAGAAGTGTAGTTTTAAGTACAAAAACGGCTATCTTGCGTTGAGATCTACCCCGGTCTTCGATGTTCGCATAAAACAGTATCCGCGCAGTTACGGAAACGATCCTTTGATGTCTGTTGACAGAATCTTACCGCAGAAAGATGTTTCTGGCGAATGGTTTGCGTTAACGCTTTCATAAAATATACATTTTATCTACGATAAAACTATATGTTGTCACGTATATATATATATATATATATATATATATATATATATATATATATATATATATGTATATTTGTATATATATATATATATATATAAAAATGAAAATAAATGCTTAAATAATATTCTAATATTTTTAAGTAATATTCTAATCATTTTCTGTCTATAATGTTCAAAATTTCCAATTGGTATGAAAATGGAATATAGAGTTTTAAATGTTCTATACACTGATTACAGACAACAGTACACCTTTGTGAACAACTTTTCTGTCATTCTTTTGATATAGAGCTTTTATCCAAGTTTCTTTTGATGTCCAAACAGTCGTGAATGTTTTTTTTAATATGTTGCATCGATCTGAATGGTTTCTTTTCACATTTACTCGTGATGAAATATAATATGTTCATTGTTTATTACTCAAATACAATAATCCTAACAAATAGTAATGCAATTTGATTTTCTTGTTAAAATAATAAAATATATATTTTCAAAAATAATTAATGTTTATGCGTGTTTTTATATGAATGTATATAAATATTAGGTAACCATGAAAGTTCTGTCGTTGTTATAACGTATAATAATTCCAAGAATTCTTTATCAGTAATATTAGCATGTGTTTTAAATGAATCTTGAACTGTTCACAATAGTTTAAAAAATAATTCTCACCTTTAAAAATGTCTGTGAAAAATTTGAACTCTTTCTTATGAACACTTTTATATACAAATATAATTAATATTTAAATCCTTATTGATTCACTTACTTTTTGTTAACCGTATAAAGTATTCTATTATTGAATATGTAGGGTTGATGAAATTTTTGTATAAAGTGCATTATCGTGTTGTGGTTTCAGCACCTCCGGACTGCGAACCAGGCCAGTTGACCTGTGGTCAGTACGTGTTCAACAAGACGTATTGTATACCACCACACTACCGATGTGATATGACAGTCGATTGTGTTGATGGTACTGATGAAGCAGAATGCAGTAAGTTTTATATTTCTTTTTAATTAATTATTATTTTTATTCAGTACACAGAAAAAAGCGCATTATTTACCTTTATGTCCGGTATAATTTTACAGATGTTCATTTATATAATATTTATATTTGATATTTAATACGTTTTGTAAGTAAAAATATTCAAAATTTCCTTAATTATATCATTAACGATTTGTTGAAATCATATTGATAAATGTACCAATAATTATGGAAGTGGACTAAGTCATATATTTTTTGTATTGAAATATTGAGACCTTTGTGTTTGTGTGCAATAAAAAATATTTTTCCATTATGTAACAAAGTATTTTCCAAAGCACTTACTGCTGTAATGTAAATCTTTTATGTAATTATGATTTTTTACGAATATCTTGAAAAAATTATATGTTTTCTGATACTTCATGTGACTTAGACTATTTTCAAAATTATTCAAATATCTTAATATGACTTATAACAAAATATATTTCAGTTTTATTCAAACAATGAGGGTGTAAACAACAGTATTCACTTAATTTTTTAATTATAATAATGTAAACTTAATTTAGAATAATACCAGAGATTTCTTCTTCTTCAATCACGGCATTTTCTTTTTGTGATGTTTTGAGAGTACAAAAATTTTCATGGAAAATTAGCGGAATGCACGGTAACAGATCCATTATATCCTTATGCTTTTCCTTTGTAAATGGTCGGATAGTAGCATAAAGTGGAAATAATTCAGTATTTTTATATATTTTCAGCTTTCTTTTTTTGGATGAATGATCTTAAAATTCGAAATCCTGCACTTTCATCTAAAGATGTTTCATAAAATATCTGATTAGGGGCATCTTTTAAAATCTGATCCATTGTATTTTCAACCAATACACAGATTCTCCTTTAATATTTTTTGTTCTCTTTGTAATTGATTTCTCTTGAGATTTTGTTTTCCAACAGCAATATAATCATTCTTTTGAGAGCTTTAAGAAAATAAGTTTGGCTTAACGATTATTTACCTTGAAAATAAATATAGTTTTATTAAAAAATCAGGATAGATTCATGCATTTTTCCAAAAAGAAGTATACCGAAAAGTAAGTGACTTAGTCCACTATCAAAATACATACGAACAGAATTGTATTTACCGACCAATTTTGCATAGTCATTAAATGGTTCATTTTTTATTTTTTTAAGCTCTTCTAGGTTATTAAAATATAAATAATTGTCATATAAAATAAATAATAAAATCATTTTTTTCATTTTTTTACTTAGTCCACTGTCATAATTACCAGCACAAATGTGAAAATAATTTAGTGGTGCTTGTTTGTATTAATAAATCATATTTTATTTAAAATATTAGTCTAAAATTAAACTGTGTCACTTGATATTTTTGTCAGTCATCAAAATTAAACAAAATAAAACCTATATTTTTTTATTATAATGTTTAAATAATATTACGTCGATACTGTTTAAAAGCGGTTCTTTGCATGCCGATCACCAATGCAATAATTCGTTATTCGTGTTAAGTTTAAAATCCACATCCTGCGAAACTGTGCAAATAAAACGAGCCTCGAACAAACGACCACTGTACATGCAAACAGCAAACATTGAAATATCATCTCAATGGGATTTTATGACAAAACATCTAGTTGCGAATATATGATCGGACGCAAATAAGGCGATGTAGCCGCCATTATTTTGCGAGTGCGCGTGTTTCATTATACACCGGCCTCAGCAACAGACACGTGGAAAACAAATGATACGCGCGGACGTGATTTATCTGCGCCAATAACGGTGACAGATAACGCAGAAGGGTCGAGTATCTATCCATAGCCGCACGTCCGGAAAAATCACCACGATTACAAACATCCATAATGCGTAAGCGTTTCAATTCAAAATCAAATATGTTTTCCGACGTTCTGCTGCTCGAATTTCAATAATTGGATTATTTGATAGTAATATTTTTTAAAAAAATTCCAAATCTAATCAGTTGCCATTAATAATGAGTTTGTGATATAAATCTTGAACTTGGACTTTTTCTTTTAATAAAATTTATAATTTGGAAATTACTTAACATTCTTATTTATGTTAATTATTTAAAAAAAATGGTTATGACATTTTTATTAATTTTTGATTATAAATGGATATTTCATTCATTGAATGTAAAACTGGATATGTTTAATGTATCAGTGATTCTAATTCGATTACAGGCATATATTTCTATAAATAATTAATCTATCAATAAATCAGACAAACCAGTATTTGAACCGTTTGAACCCGAAATTTGTGTATTAAATAATTTAATTTATATTTTGATTAAAAGGAATGTAGTAAGTGTAGGTAACTTGATATAAACTTTGTATGCATTTGTTAGAAACTAATTTAGATATATTAAAAAAAATTAATAATCCTCCTGACAAAATAACGTAAACAATTTGAAACTTTCCAATCACTACATGCAAATAAATCTATGTCCGACTTCATCTGTCAAGTGAAAGAAAATTATGTAATTTAATAATTATTAAAATGTATTGTTGAATTATATACGTCTCTGTTAGTATTAAAATTGACGTCCCAATCTTATAACCACGAAAACAGTAGAAAAAATATGTACTTGTGGTTCTACCACGTGAACATTTACCACAAAGAATGAATAAATTCACGTTTTATAATCAAGAAAATATTATAAAACCTAGTATATGACCCGTCAAAATTGACGGGAAAATAGAAACAGAAAAAAAATGTTTCTTTTTTTTATAACGTAATTTATTTAAACATAAATAATACCTTAGAACGAAACTTAATGAATTAAACTTGAAACCTATGAGCTGACAAAGCAAACATTTCTTCTCATCACCATAGATTTTGTCCTGTGGACAAAGTGACAATAAAAGTGGATTTTTATTATATAGATTAGAATACATATATATATATATATATATATATATATGCATAAAAAACCTGTACGATTGTAAGTATAATGATTACAGACATCTGTTTAAAGCAGTACAAACGGTAGTAAAGTTTGTTACTAGGAATAAACAATCCAATTATTATAAATTTCTCTAGTCGAATATTTATCTACCTTTTTTCAAAAAAATAATGACAGTAAGAAGCAGTGCTACAGTTTTCATTCTCTAATATTTTTTAAATATTATATATATATATATATATATATATATATATATATATATATATATGCATAAAAAACCTTTATGCTTGTAGTATAATGGTTACAGACATCTGTTTAAAGCAGTACAAACGTTAGTAAAGGTTGTTACTAGGAATAAACAATTCAATTATTATAAATTTCTCTAGTCAAACATTTATCGACCTTTTTTTCAAAAAAATAATGAGAGTAAGAAGCAGTGCTACAATTTTTTCAATCTCTAATACTTTTTAAATATTATATATATATATATATATATATATATATATATATATATATATATATATATATATGTATATATAATATTTAATGAGTAGTTAGAATAAAATGTTTCATAATTCAATGGAATTCAAAAGCCTATACCTCTTTCAAAAACAATTACAACTAGACAAAAATATTAATTTTTCAATGAATGATAAATTAATCTATCAACTTTGATTTAAACTCAAAGCCAATTTATCATAACGAATATTGTCAACCATTCAATTAATCCCAATTTTAACCCGCATGATATTCATATGTATTTGATACGACAAAGTTAAGAGTATAAATTACAGTATTCGAATTAAAAATGATAATTTTTATCTTTTAAAAATATTATTGTTATCTTTCAATAATTTAGTATTTTTATCTTTTTCAATATTTTTATCTTTCAATTCTAAAATAAATGAATATAAAAAATTGAAATATTTTGTTCAATGAGATCTTCATTAGTTGATATTAAAAAATTTTGTAATTTCTTCAAAAAAAGAATCCGATATTTTACAT
This sequence comes from Acanthacorydalis orientalis, assembly GCA_034766995.1. Lineage (NCBI taxonomy): Eukaryota > Metazoa > Arthropoda > Insecta > Megaloptera > Corydalidae > Acanthacorydalis > Acanthacorydalis orientalis. Next base: position 51,857,493 of record CM068315.1, on the reverse strand, counting down.
AAATCGGACTTTATAGGAAATATTTTTTTAAAAAATAAAATAATTTTTATAGTAAATAAATAATATTTTTTTCGATCAAACGTACTACTAAAAAAATTAATATGAAAAAAATACAAATGTAATTTATTTGAAGATTTTAATATTTTATATAATCCAAATCGATCTTAATAGGAAATTATTACAAAATACGAATGCAATTTGAAAAGTTCGCAGCCTAACTATGAAATAATATAACTTGTGTTTTCAAATTACTTTTATTTTTCGATATAGTCCCCCTGAACTCCAATCCACTTCATCCAGCGATGCACCAGTGGTTTTATGCCATCTCGGAAATCCTTTTCTTGGAGGTCCTCAAAATAGCGATTCACTGTTATTATTATTCATCTAACGAAAATCTCCTACCACCAAGAAATTTGATTAGTTTTGGGAATAGATAGAAATCTGAAGGGGCTAAATCTGGAGAATAGGCTGGATGGGGCAGCAAGTCGTACTTCAGTTCAGCAAATTTTATCATGGATACAATACCTGTATGGAGACGTGCATTGTCCTAATAGAAAATGATTTTTTCCTTTGATAAACATGATCTTTTCTTACGAATTGTTTGATCGAGTCGATCCAAAAGTTTAACATAATACTCTCCCGTTATCGTTTGTTCCTCTAGAATTAACAGGATTCCTTTAACATCCCAAAAAATTGAAGTCATAATTTTTCCACTGGATAAAACTGATTTTGTTTGTTTTGGTGGCGAAGAATCACAATGCATTATTTTGATTGTTGTTTTTACTCTGGAGTGTAATGATTTTTTTAACATTTCATATGTACGCCAATGGAAAGCATACAAATAAAATTAAAGTTTATATTATTTAATGAATAAAATCGTAGCAAATATTATTTTGTTTAAATAATTATTTACGGAGAAAAGTGTCTACTTCGCAATGGTTCGACTTTTATTAACACATTATATAAATTTTAATAGAGAATAAAACAATAAAAATTCATCAACTGGATTATTTATGATTATTATTATGTTGTTATGTAAAAATTTAAAAATGTTATAAATTGCTATATGCTAAAATGATTTTTATGATATTCATAATAATTCATGACATTTTATACATTTTAACACAGCTGTAAAGTGATAATAGCGTCTAATAAATGTTATATTTTTACACATTTATAAACATCAATTTCTAATTATAAATTTTATTATTTTCTTACTCGTACCTTTGTGCAAAATAATTAATGTAATAATTATATTTCTTTTCTTTAAAATATGCAATGATATAATATTGTTTCACTTGACACTTTTTCTGTTATTCGAGTATAATATATAATTGAAAATTCTATTTCCATGAATAATCCTCGCAGTATAGTCATATTTTATACTCTAATCTTTGATAATAACCTTGAATCTAAAATTATTATAATTGGTAAGGAATATAAATCATGATATATTTAAAAGCAACTTTATATTAAGACCAAAGCATTATTACTGGTTTTAAAAATGAGTTTCTCAAGTATTTTATATGTATTAATTCTTTAATTAGGTATGTATTTTCATGGGATACTTACGGTAAACTTTGAAATTACGATTCGTAAAAAGTTTCGAACAACGTCACTGCCTTATGACTTCCTGCCCGCGCAGACATCACAGACATAATGTTCTCGCCTTAAATTCTCTCCAGATTGACGTAGATAAAAATGATTTAATAAATAAAATTCATGGAACCAAACGAAACTAGCTTATAAAGTTTTCTCGAATAGATTTTCACTCTCCGTATATCGATTCACATTTCGTAATCCATTTTTATACTGTCAATAATTAACGCGATAAAATTGAATATGGGGGAATACGTTGTTTCAACATTTTATTTAATAATTTCCAAAGCCAAATTGTGAAGTTGCTGTAACAGAATTATTTTAATTTGGATGAATTATTACATCGCCTATGGAGATGGGTTACTGTTAAACGACCTTTGTCTTAACTTCTCTTTCCAATTCATTATCTATGCAAATCCTCCACAACTGAATTAATCAATATTTTATATGCGTGAGAGTATGAGGTTGCGTCACCTATTGAGGGCCAGGTTACCCGATGTCGTTCGGGTTAAAGGGCATATATCAAGCGGAATGAATCCATAACACCGTCGAAAATTAAGTCGTTATATATTCAATCTCAATGTTAATATGAGCATTATAGTTTAGTCTTTATTTTGCTGTCGTGGTTTCATGACTGTTATTAATCGAACATTCGGTGTTACTAATATTGTTTGTCGATGCACTTGATTTCTTTAATAAAAGTTCCATCAAACTCGTATTATAAGTACTATATTTTAGATCCAACCCATTCAATAATTTTCTCGTTTTATACCATTAAATAGATTTCTTAAAAAAAATATTGTAAATTTATTTAGTTTTCGATACATGTCAGACAGTAATAAAACCTTATTTCTTTATCAAGTTTAGAATAACAAGCGTATTGTTTTTATTAAATATACATATATATATATATATAAAACAAAGCTTTTTTTCCAATTATAAAAAAAAATAATTTTATCATTGTTTTAAAATAACATTACTAATATGAGAAAATATAGATATACTTACCCACATAAAGCATTACAAAAGTCATTACTTCCAATTATACCTAAAATAGAAAAAAGATAAAAACGCAATGTATATATTCAAAAACATTCGTATTATTTTTTTTTTAAATACCAATATATTAATGGATAAAAATTAGCTTTTATTAGATTGTGTGCGTGTATTACATTAATAAGTTTGTACTCAATACAAAAAATATATTATATTTATAGTCAAAGTTAAAAATAATAAACTAAAATACATAACTCGTTCACTAAACAGTGTATATATATATATATATGTTAAACATCAGCGACGGTTTAATGAATAAATTAATACACAAGTATTAAACTAATGTCCGGAATCGTATCTCGACATATTGATGTCGTCAATCCGAGCACATCAAATTGTATCTACAGATGAGTAAACGAATCGATGAGCTATTTTCTGTGTAAATCTGTACAGCCGACTCATTTCTTCCGTTCAATTTGTTCCTGGCTATATATTTTACGAAACCCCGCATGATAAAGGGCGAGGTCTCTCAATGTTGGCAATATTGGAGGAGTTGAGAAATCGCGACGTAACAAGTCTGTGACTGACTATCAGAACGAAACGTGACTCTTTTGATGTTTTGCATGAACAGTCTCGTTCTTTTTGTTATTTTTTTTTACCTAACTCATTTTTCCAAAGAACAGTATTGCTGACTACACACTTTGAACTAAAGACATATTCATTATCATTGATTTTGTTTTATTTGCCCTTGATCATCGTTTGCTGTAAAGGTTTCTATAAACTGATTTTATTGTCTTGTGCAAAAAGTACTGAACAATCTTTTGATAGTAAGAAACGTATCTTTTTATTAAATGATAAATTCTTAGGATACTTGTTAAAATGTCATTTGATCACGAATGTATGAACATATATCAAATAGTTTTTTTTTAATATCGTACTCATTTAAAAATATGATTCAAGTCTATTAAAAAAATATATAAAATAATGCCATATTATATTACAAAAGAATTCAGAACCGATCATTTAATTTTTCATTCGTAATTAGTAATAACTGAAAAAATGATTGTCTTAAATTATGAAAAATTCTGAATTTTATTATTTCTTTAAATTTATTTTCGGCAGAAAAATTTGCCTAGAATTAATTATCACTCATCTGATAATTAGTGTTAAATTTTAAAATAACGTCTTTAAATAATGTCTAACTAATATTTGAAATAAACAGGTATTACACATTATTGTATTGTTATATGATATGATTTTTAATAAATATCTTCAAGTAACATTAAAAAAATTTTCATTTTTTTCCCAGTATGTTTTGTATCATATAATTCAAAACTAGTTACATTCTTTAAAAGACAACTAAGGAAACAATTAATTGATCCGTTTTTCTTCTTTATGCTCTGATTGACATAACAATATATATATATATATATATATATATATATATATATATATATATATATATATATATATATATATATATATAGCATTTTTTAGATACATTTATTTATTATACCCATTACAAATTATTTTCTTAATATGTTCATTATTTTATTACAGTTTCTATCTAATTGCACGAAAATTCACTCTTCTTTTTTAGTTCAGTTTATTTTGATAATATATTTATATAATTCTATATATAATTAATTTATCATATTTTAATTATTTCTTTTATAAATCTATTGTTACAAGAACTTATTCACACACCTATATATATATATAAATATAGCTACACTAACGATACATCTATACGTTTTATCCAATCATTTATAGTCGTTATACGAGTATAAATTGCCTTTTGATGCTCGCCAGGCTGGAACTTTTCGTCGTTTCTTTGAATAAAACTGCTGCCCAATACTAATACGTAAAAATAGCTATTGTAACCTTTAACCTAGGCCATATATTCGTATTAAAGAATAACAAATTGCTGAAAATATTATAGAGATATGAAGTTCGTTACAAATATAAAACATTTATTATAATTATAGGCATGTTACATATACAGTTTCATTTATTAGTTTTGTTTTTAATTTGTCGGTACTGTTATTTTTGCATATTTTATTATTGTGAAAATGACACTTTTTAAAATAGTAAAATTTAATTTTGCTTGTCATATTTTATCACTGGAATTAGTAGTAACGTTAAAAAAATCGAAAGTCGTGCTTTTTTGTATAATAATTGATTTGTTGCTTTATAAAATGTAGATATTTTTGACGAAAATTAAACAAATAACAACATTTAAATTATAATCGAATAGCCGAAGTTCCGTTTATAAATGAAGTCACGTATATATTATATACTTTATTTTTTTAGTATGTTGATTGTGTAGTTTAGGCAAAATGTGTCAGAAGAAGTTAAAATAATGTATTGTAATTTATTCTATAAGAATTTGAATGCTCTTTTTCTAAAATATATAACAAAATCGTGGCATTCAACTGAATGACGAACACAAAATGGCTGATTGTACACAATGCATGCATGTACGCTAGTCGGCAGGGCTAAGTGATTGCCCTGTCAGCAGATAAGAGAGGCTGTCAATTTCCTATCCGTAGAATGACGGCAGCAACGTCACTTGTCGGTACAAACACATCTTTTCTATAAATTTTATTGGGTGCTTTTCATAACGACACACTGTTTTCATTTTCAAAATATACTCTACACTAATAAGTTAGCATTGATCAATGTAAAACTTAATTTAACACATACTTCATTTTATAACATTTTCGTTTTTTATATTTTTCATTTTGTTCTTAACGAATACAAAATCTTAAAATATATGATTGGTAATCAGTCTCTCGTCAACTAATCAATTTGTTTTAAAGAACAGTGAAAATCTCTTAAGAAATATTTCAAGTTGATAATCAATTCTTCCTTTCAATATTTGCAAGAAAATCTAGAACGCATAAAAACATAAGATACTTATATCAAAAAAAAAATAATTTCCACCATGATGCTTTTTTGTTTATTTTAAACATGACTTAATTTTACTTTACACCGTAATAAAAAAAACATGTGTACTGAAAAATTTGAAAATAAGTCATTTAGTTATAATAATCGTTAGTTTAGAACTTTTTGATCTTCATTCGTCTTCTTTTCAAAAAATAAAAGCCGGAAAAAATTCTTGCGTTCTTACTCAAAAAAATGCGGACTGTTTAAGTACAGAAAAATGACTTATGCAGAATTGCATATTCAGGAACATCACTAAACTTTTAAAAATTTCCGTAAGAGTCGTAGATGTTGTTTTGGTTAGTTAAAAAGAATTGTATTGCTCAAAATGTATATGTTTTAGTACGAATTTGTTCAGTAAAATATTCATTTACTGTGCAATTGGACATTCATGAAATATACATTAAAATATGATTTAAGCAAATATTTATTTTAAAGAACGATAAAAAGTATTTGTATTTATTACAATATAAAGCAAGTAAAATTTTTCCAACGACAAATTTTATACTGCTTATTTTACTACTGTTATCTTTGTCTAACATTGGACATAAAATTGTATTTAGTGTTATCAATTTTTCAATGTTGTTTAATTTTGTTATTAATTTTAAACTTTTTAACAGGTTTGTAAACAGTGAAAGAACAAAAGTTAACATATTCTTACTAAAATAACATTCTTTCATTTAAACATAAAGATATATATCTTCAAATGTACATCTCATATATCTCCCGAGACATGCGAAGTAGCATGTTGTGTTTCACGAAAAAAGTACCATCTAAACTAGTATACGAAGGAAGGAAGTCGAACAGTAAATCTAAGTCGACTAATAAATTAAAGAGTTTTTAATTACAAAACAATAATTTTAATATAACAACATAATCCTTTTATAAAAATAATATTTTTTGTATTGACATTATTTTGTGATAAATAACTCTGTAAAGTAATAAATAATTATATGTAGGATGTGTTTCAAAAATGAATACAAAAAATATAAAACATTGGTCTGAATACAAAAATAACAAAGACATTATAACATTTTTTAATCGAAAGACGTTTGGTTTTTCCACTATAATCACTTTTTTATTTACATATTAATTTCATGCCAGCAAGTTTCAAATGAAAGCTAAGTAATTGTGTTATAGAATATTATATTTAAAAATTACAATTAAGTTTGTAGTTTTAAAATACGTTTGTTACAATTCAAAATTTTTCAGGTTTCGTAACAATTTATTTATACCAAGTTTTTCAAAATGTTATTCATTAACATTGTTAATATTTAACAACAAATGGAAATTCGCCTTTTATCATTCCAATATATTTTACTCTTTGTAAATCATTACATATAATGCGCATCATTTACTGATACAGATTTTTCAATTAATAAAAATGAAACTCACAATTGGATGTAGAAAGAAATTGAGTATTTGAAATTTTATAAAATTTGTTGCAATTAATTGAATGTCAACTTTTTGAAGTTACACTTTTTAGACACTTTGGAAGTAAATTTTCAAGGCCGATACGAAAAAGAGTACTTTAATATAATAGAATATTTTAAAGCAATATTTATCAAATATATTATAGTTTTTAAAAAAAATCCATAAACTGTATTTTTTTGTAGGAACTCGTCCTTTTGTCTTTAAAATATTGGTTTTATTTCACACATGGAAAAAAACACTAATTCTTAAATAAAACATTGAATCTTTCAAAAATCCTGCTTTAAATGTTGAGCATTGAGTTTGAAATTGATTTTAAAATATTTATTTTTTTATATAGGGGTACATTTATATAAAAATGATATCGTTATATAATGTTTAATTTCATCGTTTAAAATTTTATTATAGTTATTTTTGTGACATTTATTGCAGCTGGGCATAATGAACAAATGTAAAAAACTAAATAAATATATTTATTTCAGCATACAGAAAGTGCCTACATGATGATTTTCATTGCGGTGGAGAAGCCACGGGATATACAGGGAGATCTTCTGAGCCATGTTTACGTAAAGAGAAACGCTGCGATGGCTACATTGATTGTCGATCTGGACGTGATGAAGAAGGATGTCCCGGTGTTTCTTGTCGTCTTGATCAGTTTCGTTGTGCAAATGGTCAAAGGTGTATTGAAGCTATACAAAAATGTGATCATAGAAACGACTGTGGCGATAATTCAGATGAAAAAGATTGTAGTAAGTATTCAATAACATTTCTATCTGTATTTCATTATTCTATAAAATATAGGAATCAGTCAGTCGTAGTTTATAATGTTAGTAATTGCAATAATCGCATTTTACGAGAGAAGAAAGGAAAATGAAAATTGCTTATTTTCGATTTCAAATCACGCATTTCAACACACACACACACATATATATATATATATGTTACATTTTTAGTACTGAGTAAAATTTCTTATAAACAATAAGAAAGATCACAAACTATTTTAATATTCATTCTTGTTTCCATTGAAAAAAAAATTATGTACGAGGATCGTTTGATAAGTATGGTAAAAAGGAAGTTAAACACCGTTTTTTTTTTTGGAAAAGTCGATTTTATTTCTCAACATAGTCTCCATCGAGGGCTATACACTTGGTCCAGCTAATTTCCCATTTTTTCATCCCGTTAGAAAAGTAGATTTTCTCAAAGTCCTCAATCGGCGAGAATTTTTTCCCATCGAGACAAAATTTCAAGTTTGGGAAGAGGAAGAAGTCGCACCGGTCGAGTTCGGAGAATAGGGTGGATACGGAATCAATTCAAAGCCTAATTCGTGCATTTTTTTCCATTGTGACGGTCGATTTGTGAGACGGTGCGTTGTCCTGGTGAAGAAGCACTTTTTTTGTGCGTCAATCTTGACCGTTTTCGTTTCAACACGTCTTGGTGACCTCAACTGGGCGTCCAGAGCGCGCTTCGTCTTCAGTGCATATTCGGCCACGTTTTTTATCTAGAAATAAACAGTCTTCAACGCTGATGCAGATTCCCCATGAACTTCATCCAACTCCACTTTGATGTGGGCGGCCGTCCACTTTTTCAAATAAAAATGTTTTTTCACTGCACGGAACACGTTTTTTTCATTTTTGCGGCAACTACTACAATGCCCACTTCAAACATCTGTAGAACGTGAACAACGTGTCGCTTTAGGCTGAAAATTCTCCCATGCTAGTTTGAAAAGTGATATTTGATAGCCGTGATGTTACCAAATGAATGGTGGCGGCATCTCAGAAATTTATTAAACGACCCTCGTAAAATAATATCTTTTTATTTTTCAGATTTTCCTCCATGCCATATCGGTCAATTCAAATGTGCAAATGCACTTTGTATACCTTCCTCATTTCACTGTGATGGATATCATGACTGTGCAGACAACTCAGATGAATTGAATTGTACTTCGATTGCCTGCCCAGAAAATAAGTTCATGTGTCCTGGAGGACGTGATGGTAAACCGAGATGTATAGCTCAAACCCAACTCTGTGATGGAAAACGTGACTGCGAAGATGGTGCTGATGAAGAAACTGCCTGCTGTATGTTTATATTTATATATGTATTAATTAATTATAAAATTATTTCTGTAAAGTTTATCAATATACAATTTTTAAATTTTATAAATGAGTTTACACTCATATATGTACATACAAATAAATTATGTATATATGTACGCTTGTAATAAATATATATATATATATATATGTATATATGTATATATGTATATATGTATATATATATATATATATATGTGTATATATATATATGTATATATATATATATATATGTAAAATAAAGTTTATTATATAAAATGTCATTTATTTTCCAGCTAAACTATCGTGTCCATCATTGGAATGTGAATACAAATGTCAAGCATCTTTAACTGGAGGCTCATGTTATTGCCCAGATGGAAGGAAACTTGCTCCTGATAATCATACATGTGTAGATCGTGATGAATGTAGTGAATGGGGATTTTGTGATCAATTGTGCACTAATTCAGATGGAAGTTATCAATGTTCATGCAGTGATGGATATACATTAATAGATAAAAAACTTTGTACTGCAGTAAATTCAAGTAGTTTATCTTTGTATTTTGCATATGAAAAATCAGTTGTAAAAATGACATCTTTGGGTCAAGCTACAAAATTAGTAGCAAATACAACAGCAGCTAATGGAATTGATTTTCATTATAGAAAAAACTTGTTGTTTTGGTCAGATATAAAAACGCGAAAGGTAATTAAATAAACTAAAAATAATTCTGAAAGAGGCAGTTGTTAATTTTGTGTTAATTATTTTCGATGCATAAACAGGTACATTCACAAGCATTACAAGAAACTTCTAATCTATTTGCGGAGCCACTAGAACATGATATAACTTTACCAGGCACATGGGCACCGGTAGCACTTGCTATTGATTGGGTTGGAGACAAACTGTATGTAGCAGATGCTGTTGGACAAAAAATTGATGTTTTTGAATTAGATGGGCGATGGCATGCTGTAGCATTGGGATCAAATTTAACAAATCCTGCTGACTTATGTTTAGATCCAACAATAGGATACATGTTTATTGCTGATAGTTCTCAAGTAAGTTCTTAAAAAAAATAATTTATTCTTAAATAAGTAATTAATTTGATATTGTTTAAACATTTTCAAATTACTATTGATACAGCATGAAAAATTTAATCTATACAAATGTTTTTTTAAAAAAACAATTATTTTATACTTTATATATATTTTAGGTACTTCGAGTTAACATGGATGGGACAGATGCTCATGCAATAGTTTCTGAAGCTGCTTACAAAGCCTCAGGAATTACAGTCGATATAATTGCTAAACGTGTTTTTTGGTGTGATTCCTTATTAGATTACATAGAAACCGTCGATTATAACGGGCAAAATCGTGTACTTGTTTTACGTGGTCAGAATATACCTAGCCCGTCTCGACTCGCAGTCTTTGAAAATAGAGTGTATTGGACAGATTCGAATAAACAAGGTATTATGTCAGTTGACAAATATGAAGGTTCAAATAGTATACAGTCTATTTATAAAATGAGAGATATACGTGAACCAAAAGCCATTAAAGCTATCCATGGACTTTTACAAAAGCATACAAACAATCCATGTGGAACAAACAACGGTGGCTGTCAACACATGTGCATTATTACACATGCTTCTAGTGGTTTGGGTTATCGTTGTGCTTGTAATATCGGTTGGCGTCTCGCAGGAGATCAAAGGAATTGCAATCTGGTGCGAGAATTCTTAATGTATTCTCAACAACGATTCATTAAAGGAAAAGTATTATATCCTGTAATAGAGGGTTTCAGTGATGCGATTTTACCAGTTGTTTCAAGAAGAGCAAGATTTGTTGGATTAGACTTCGATGCAAGAGATGAACATATATATTATTCTGATGTTTTACAAGATGTTATTTATAGAGTACATCGTAACGGTACTGCTCGAGAAATAGTTCTTGCATCGCAAAATGAAGGTGTTGAAGGTTTAGCTGTAGATTGGTGCTCGAAAAATCTATATTATATTGATAGTAGAAAGGGTACTTTGAATGTTCTGTCGACAAGAAATGTGACGTATAAAAGAACTTTATTAAAAAATTTGAAACGACCACGTGCTATTGTAGTTCACCCGAACAAGGGATATATTTTTTTCTCAGAATGGGACCGACCAGCTAATATTTCACGTGCATTTTCAGATGGATCTAATTTAATTGTTTTCAAAAATGTCACTCTTGGTTGGCCGAATGGGCTCTCTGTTGATTTTGAAAAGGATCGATTATATTGGTGTGATGCTCTTTTAGATCATGTTCAGCACTCAAATTTAGAAGGTGGTGATGTCAAAACAGTCAATTCAAGATTAATCAGACACCCATTCAGTATAGTGATTCATAGGGAATTCATGTACATAACAGATTGGAGATTAGATGCTATTATAAAAATGAATAAATTAACAGGTGAACAAGAAGAAACTTTGGTGCGAGAACCACAAACAAATAGACTATATGGTGTTAAAGTTTATAGTCAAGATATTCAGACAATTAATTCTACTCATCCTTGCTATATGAATAATGGAGATTGTGCTAAATTATGTTTTGCTATTCCTAAAAATGATTCTCATACTCTAACAGCAAAATGTGGCTGTCCTTATGGGGAAAGACTTATGGAAGATGGACAGAATTGTCAACCAGATCCCAATCATGAACCTCCTGTAAGTGCATGTCCAAACTCTTGGGATTTCACATGCAATAACCAAAGATGTATACCAAAAAGTTGGGTTTGTGATGGAGATGATGATTGTTTAGATAACAGTGATGAAGAACAAAATTGTACCAGTAAGTTTTAGTCCTTTCCAATTAAAATTGTAATTAAGTATAAATGTGTTATTGTGTGCTTTATTGAATTACATCTGTTACACACACACATACATAAATACATACATATATATATATATACATATGTTTGATTTTTTTGTGCATTGTGTTAGAACTTCAATATTATTTTTGTATGCTCATAATGATTTTATACTTTCAGAACCAACATGCCGTAGTAATGAGTTCCAGTGTCGTTCAGGAAGATGCATACCCGCTACATTTAAATGTGATGCTGAAAATGATTGTGGTGATTTTAGTGATGAAACTGGTTGTGTTAATACTACATGTGCTACAACTCAATTTGAATGTGAAAATGGCCATTGTATTCCATCAACATGGAAATGTGATTCAGAAAAAGATTGTCGAGATGGTAGTGATGAAGGTGATTTTTGTGCTGAAAAAACATGTGCTTACTATCAGTTCACATGCCCGAGAACTGGTCACTGTATTCCACAATCATGGGTTTGTGATGGTGATGATGACTGTTTTGATAAACAAGATGAACAAGGTTGTCCACCTATTACTTGTTTAGCTTCTCAATTTAAATGTGCTGATTTACGACAGTGCATACAAGAAAGTTATAAATGTGATGGAATACCAGATTGCAATGATGGTAGTGATGAATTAGGTTGTCCGTCTATTGCTCCAGACCAATGTAATCTTGAAAAACAGTTTCAATGCCAGTCTTCAGGTATTTGTATTCCACGAGCTTGGTACTGTGATGGAACACCAGATTGTGATGATCGTTCTGATGAACCTTCATCGTGTGGTCAAATAAACTGTGCTAATAATTTTTACAAATGCAATAATTCAAAATGTATTTTCAAAGCATACATTTGTGATGGAAAAGATGATTGTGGTGATAATTCTGATGAAAGTTCTGTTCATGCATGTGGGCGTCCACCATTTAGATGCCCTCCAGATCAGTGGCAATGTCCAGGTATTACAGAACGTTGTGTAAACCTGACTGATGTATGTGATGGAAAAGGTCATTGTCCAAATGAAGCTGATGAGGGTCCTGGTTGTCAATTAGCTGAATGTGAACATCAAGGTGGATTATGTTCAAATGGTTGTAAACAAACTCCTTTTGGGGCTTTATGTTTATGTCCTCCTGGGGAAGTTCTTAAAAATGATAGTTTTACATGTGAAGATCTCAATGAATGTGACCCACCTGGTTTATGTTCTCAAACTTGTACCAATACAAAAGGTTCATATTATTGTGGATGTGTGCCTGGTTATACCTTGGAACCTAACAAACATTCTTGTAAAGCTTTCAATCATAGTGCCGCATTCTTAATCATATCTAATCGGCATTCTATTTTAGTAGCTGATTTAAAAGAAAACGGCTTAGAAAGAGTCCCTATCATAGTGGAGAATGTTGTTGCAACTGCATCAAATATGCATACAGGTACAATATTTTGGTCTGATATGAAATTAAAGAAAATATCACGATTGGATCGAGGAACTGAACCTGTGGACATAATATCTACAGGATTAGATTTGGTTGAAGGTCTTGCATATGATTGGATTTCAGGAAATCTTTATTGGCTTGATTCTAAATTAAATACTATCGAGGTATCTAGAGAAAATGGTTCAAATAGAATTGTTCTTGTTAAAGAAAATATAACTCAGCCTAGAGGAATGTGTTTAGATCCAAGTCCTGGTACGAGATGGTTGTTTTGGACAGATTGGGGAGAAAATCCCAGAATTGAACGAGTTGGTATGGATGGCACGAACAGATCTACAATTATCAATACTAAAATTTACTGGCCAAATGGATTAACTCTGGATACTGCCAATCAGCGGGTCTATTTTGCTGATTCTAAACTTGACTTTATTGATTTTTGTTATTATAATGGAACTGGAAGACAACAGGTTGTAGCTGGTAGTCATTATTTATTACATCCTCATTCGCTCACACTTTTTGAGGATACCTTATATTGGACTGACCGTCAATTAAATCGAGTTTTATCAGCTCATAAATTTAAAGGAAGCAATCAAACTGTAGTTTCACATTTAATTTCTCAACCGTTAAGTATTCATGTGCACCATCCATCTTTACAACCGGTTTCTTCCAATCCTTGTGAAGGGCAACCTTGTGAACAAATTTGTTTGTTATCACCGAGTTCAATAACTGGTTATACTTGTAAATGTAAACCTGGTTTTCGGGTAACATCTGATGGGAAGTGTACAGAAGAAGAACAACCTTTCCTTATGGTCATGAAAGGATCTCAAATAATTGATGTATCGTTAACACCAGGTGATAAAACAGCCGGTTTTCTAACACCTGTTGTAGGATTAGATGGCGGAATTCAAATCGATTATGACCGTAAAACTCAAACTGTTTTTTGGGTTCAAGGACGAAGTGAGGGAGATGAAGAAAATGGTACTATTTATACAACACCTTACGGTGGTGGTAATAAAACAGAATTTTTGGGTGTAGATTCTGGTATAATAGGAGCTCCTTATACCATTGCCTTTGACTGGTTAGGCAGAAATTTATTTGTTGGGAACAAAATTGCAAGTAATTTAGAAGTCATTCGAGTAGATGGTAAAGTGAAACATCGTACAATTATATTAGCTAATGACGGTAATAAAACGTCAGTTGCCAAACCACGTTGTATATGTTTAGATCCTACAGAAGGAAAAATATATTGGACTGATGAAGGTGGTTATGGAGTACCGCCAAAAATTGGTAAAGTCAATATGGATGGTTCAAATCCTATTGTCCTATTATCTGATTTAGAACAACCTGAAGCAATTACAATCGATATCGACAGAAAAGTATTGTATTATAGTACACAATATCCACCTTTAGTCGCCTCTATGAATGTTGATGGAAGTGGAAAAAAGAATTTATTGTCAGAAAGTAATGATATTTCACGTCCCAAAGCGATTGGTGTATTAGATAGTAGATTGTATTATTTGGATCCAATTTATGAAAAAATTGTACGTGTAGATTTACCGAATGGAGACAATCCAAAACGAATTCTTGAAAATGAAAGTGAATTGAAAACTTTTACTATATTTAGAAAAAGACAACTGATTGAACACCCGTGTATGAACAATAACGGAGACTGTAAGCAAATATGTATCCCGTCAGAGCGTAGAACAAGAGTATGTGCTTGTAGTATTGGGTATAAAAAAGAAAATGAAATAAATTGTGTACCATACAAAACATTTGCAGTAGTATCACAACTTGATATGACTAGAGGTTACAGTCTTAAAGATAGTTCAGAAGCAATGGTTCCGATTACTGGGTCAGGCCATCATATTTTGCACGTAGATGTACATTACATGCAAAATTGGATTTATTGGGCAGAATTTAATCGAGGAATGTGGAATGGAATTTTCCGTATAAGACCAAATGGAACTGAATTGCAACCAATTATAGCTGATGGAATCGGCAGTAATGGAATTCGAGGTCTTGCAATTGATTGGGTATCAGGAAATTTATACTTTACAAATATTTTCCCCCATGAAAATTATGTTGAAGTTTGTCGTTTAGACGGTACACAACGCAAAGTATTAATTAAAACTACAACTGACGCTCCTAGAGAATTAGCTGTTAATCCGATAAAACGTCTTCTTTATTGGATTGATTATGGTCAATATCCAAGAATTGGGAAATCCTACTTAGATGGTTCCAATTGGATTCCACTCGTTACATCAGGTATAAGTAATCCTCGAGACTTGACAGTTGATATGTTAACCCATGATGTTTATTGGGTTGATTCAAAATTGGATACAATTCAAAAAATTTCTTATAATGGTGGAAATCGACAGATAGTTCGAAGAAATTTACCTAATCCAATGGGTATTGCAGTACATATGGGTGATGTTTATTGGGTTGATAGAAACCTTGGTTCAGTTTTTAAAGCATCAAAAATACCTGGAAATATGACTTTACCAGAAAGAGTGAGAACAAATTTGCAAAAATTAAGAGATATAGCAATTTTTGATCTTGCCAATCAGCCAAATGATGAAACAAATCCTTGTATAGAATCATCTTATGGAGGTTGTGACCAACTATGTTTCAGTTTCCCGAATGATGTACAAAGTAAATATAATTTCAAATGTGCTTGTGCAAGGGGAACATTGCATGCAGATCAATACAAGTGTAAATTTGTTAATGAATATTTAGTATTTTCAACACGAACAGAAATTCGTGGCATTAGCTTAGAACCAAGTTCATACACTGTTCCATTTAGTCCTATAGTTAATTTAACAAATGTTGTGGGAATTGATTTTGATTATGAAGACCAAAAACTTTTATTTACACAAATTCGTCCCTGGGCAAAAATAGCTTGGATGTCAGCAAATTCACCAAAAGCAGACAGTATTCAGAACATTATCAGTAAAGGCATTAATCCAGAAGGTATTGCTTATGACTGGACACAGAAAAAAATTTATTGGACAGATTCGTCAAATAATAGCATATATGCTATGAATGTAGATGGTTCTCATTTAGTGATGATTGCACGAGTAGAAAGACCTAGAGCTATAGTAATTGATCCTTGTAATGGATCTTTATATTATACAGACTGGGGTCGTTTTGGAGCATCCGGAAAAATATATCGTACAACAATGGCCGGATCATTAAAGAAAGCACTTATTGACAGAGATTTATCACAGCCTTCTGGATTAGCAATAGATTATGAAGATCATATGTTATATTGGACTGATGCAGTAAGAGAAAAAATTGAAAGATCAAATTTACTAGGCCAGAACCGTGAAGTTTTAGTATCTGCAACTATTTATCCATTTGCCATTACAGTTTTTGGAAATTATATATATTGGACTGATTTACAATTGAGAGGTGTTTACAGAGCCGAAAAACACACCGGTGCAAATATGATTGATATGGTGAAACGATTGGAAGATAGTCCAAGAGATATTCAAATTTATTCAGAGAGCAGGCAAAAATGTAAATTTAATCCATGTATTATAAATAATGGAGGTTGTGAACAAAGTTGTCATCCAGGCCCTAATCTTACGTCGGAATGTAAATGCGATGATAAAAGTAAATTAGTTAATGAGGGCCGAATGTGTGTATCAAAAAATTTGACTTGTGATTCAAGTAAATTTTACTGTGCAAATGGAAAATGTATTAGTAGGATGTGGGCTTGTGATGGAGAAGATGATTGTGGTGATAATAGTGATGAAGATGTTAATTATTGTGGTAAGTAAAAATAATTTTAATTATTAATGAAAGATTAAATGTAATATCGCATTTATATATGCCTTATTAATAATTTTATTGGTTTTATTTAATATTTGAATTTATTCATGAATTGATTTTTTAGCTTATCATTCATGTTCACCAAATGAATTCCGATGTGCAAATGGCCGATGTATTTTTAAATCATGGCAATGCGATCATGAAAATGATTGTAAAGATGGTTCTGATGAAAAAAATTGTACGTATCCACCGTGTGCAGCAGGCGAATTTACCTGTGCAAACTTCCGCTGCATACCGATGTCACAAGTATGTAACGGTGTTAACGATTGTAAAGATAATGTGACATCCGATGAAACACATGAACGTTGCCCAAAAAATACTACTTGTCCACCAAATCATCTTAAATGTGAAAAAACTAATATTTGCGTGGAACCATATTGGCTGTGCGATGGTGATAATGACTGTGGTGATAATTCAGATGAAGATTCGTTACATTGTGCACAAAGAACTTGTCCCCAAAACAGTTTTCGGTAAACAATTGTCATATCGTATTTGAATATGTGAAATCTTTTTGAAATTTTGTGTAGAAGAATTAGCAGTGAAATGAATTAAATTTTCTTTCATACAGATGTCCAAATCAACGATGTATTCCAGCAACTTGGTATTGTGATGGTGATGATGATTGTGGTGATGGTGCTGATGAACCACCAGAATATTGCCGGTCAGAGGGACGTACATGCTTTGGTGATTTATTCACTTGTGATAATGGAAATTGTGTTCCCAGAATATATATATGCGATGGTGATAATGACTGTCTTGATAATAGTGATGAAGATAATAGACACCAATGTAGTAAGTTGTTATGAAAAAAAATTTTCAAGAAATAACAAATTATAAAATAACTAATTAATATTAATAATTTTTTTGTTTCTTTTTTAGATGACCGTAAATGTGATGAAGAAAATGAATTTACTTGTGAAGCAAACAAAGCTTGGAGTCGTGCACAATGTATACCTAAGAAGTGGTTATGTGATGGAGATCCAGATTGTGTTGATGGAGCTGATGAAAATACTACATTACATCAATGTTCTACTCCTCAGCCTTGCAGTGCTGAACAATTTACCTGTGCTAATGGACGTTGTATTAATAAGGTTTATTATTCATTTGTTTGAAGTTATTCTATACAGTATTTTTTCTAAACGTTAATATAATTTTGAAAAAAAATGTTGTGTGCCTGTGTATGTATGTTTCTGTGTGTGTGTGGTGTGTATATATGTATATGTATATATATATATATATATATATTATATAAAATTCTAAATCCACATCTTACATATTTTATGAAATATGTTTATTGTCTAATCGAACTTTCTTATAAGCTTTGGTCTTTTTATAGTCTTTTTTTTGATTTTCAATTAATTACTTTTTGAATTGTTCAATGGCATTTTCTATAACCAATATGTTAAAAATGTTTATATTTTAAATTCTTCTTATTAATATTACATTCCTTTTCTTTTATCCTGTTCATAAATCTCTTTTTATTATTTTATAATATAGATATATATTGTAATTAATTGTTTTAGGGGTGGCTATGTGATCATGATAATGATTGTGGCGATGGCTCAGATGAAGGAAAAGATTGTGGTTCTCAGTACAAAACTTGTTCACCTCAAGAATTTACCTGCCAAAATTTTAAATGTATTAAACAACAGTATCATTGTGATGGGGAAGATGATTGTGGAGATCATTCTGATGAAGTTGGATGCCGTAAGTAACAAAGATATTAAATTTTAAAATAATAAAATGAAATCTTAGAAAAACATCAGCAATATGATAAATATATTCATAATTTTAAAGATTTATACAATTAAAATGTCGAAATATTTTTTTGTCTATTTAAAAATTAATATTTTAAATCATTGAAAACTAGTGCTTTTACACAAGTAATATTGTTTCAATTTATTGCTTTTAAATTGTAACAAATCAAAAATATTTATGTTCTGTACTTTAATTGTATGAACTTTTATACGTATATAAGATTTAATTACTGCAGATATAATTACTTTTATTAGATAAAAATATCTAAATTTTCATTTGTATATTTAATTTTCTTTTTAATATTTCAACATAACAACGACATAAAAAATATATAGTAAATAATTATTTTTTATTTGAAAAAAAGTCAATAATGCAAATATGTTTTAAATAAATGTCTTCCTTTATGTATTCAGTTAATTGCTATAAATCAAATATTACAATTCATGTACTATTATAATTCATATATCACTTTGAATCTATTCCCTAAATAAAATATAATAACCTGACAACCAGGGCCGTCGGGTCTTTATTTGGGGCCCTGGAAATTATTTTACTGAACCAAACTTTTTCAGTTATTAATTTTTTGGTTTTTATTAGCGAGACTGGAAAAACGATCTTATTATATTGTTGACAGTAAGTATTCTTTAAATGTAGATATTGTGTTCAGTAGTAATAATGTAATTTTGCTAATAAAAACAATATATTATTAATATTATTGCTTCTGCTGCTTATATTAAATATAAATTCTATTAAAATGGGCCAGAAAAATAAAAAATATGCAGAAATTACATAAATTAAACATATTTAAATAAAAGAACAAAGCATTTATTATTAACTAGTGTTTTTAATTACAAACAGAAAAAATGTTTGATTTACAACAGAAATAAATTGAAAAAGGATTCAGTAATTTTTTTATAATACTAATAAAATTTCTTGAAAATTTTTGAGTTTGCTAAGTTATTAAAAATACATTTAATAAAATATATTTAAAAGCTTGAATTATAATTTTTTTCTGCTTTATCTTGTAAAATCATTTTATTATTTTTATATAACAATGTTAAATTGAAAATAAAACTCAGAAAATAAATATAGCATATAGTAACCTTTATTATTTAAGGAAACTAAAATTTATTTATTTTTTCAAATTTCTTTAGTTATCTTCAATGTATGATTTCTTCTTTCAAAATTTTCAAGAATAGTCAAACTCAGTAATTTTCAGAACATACTAAAAATAAAACATTATTTTTTTTAATAAAGTCATTATATTTCTATTTGAATGAGAATATTCCATAAAAATATTTATGACGGCGGCCCTGTGTAAAAAACAAACAAACAGATATGTTTTCAATTAAGTGACTTGCATGCTAAGATATTTATTTTAATGTCCTATTTGCATGTAATGTACCAAACTCATTTTTTATATAAAGTAAATTCCAACTTTAATAAATTTATCAAAATTTATAACTTATTTGATATTTCCTCATTATAATTATTTCAATTTTGAGTCATATCATTATCATTAGAACATACCAATACTATATTATTCAGATATAATTATCTAGATAGGTATACATATGAGTGTGCGTGTTTGTATGTATGTATATATATATATATATGTATATATGTATGTGTTTGTAAAACTGGTTAATAGGAAATATATAAATGTATTATTATTAGTTTTTATTTTATTTTAGCTATTTAAAATAGTATTTTTATTTGTAAAATAAAAATTCCAATTTGAGTACAGATAAAAAAAATTTAGTGCTTCATATTTTTCATTTAATGATATTGTTATTTAATTGACTGAAGAAGTATTGTTATATTGAATAATTTGCGAAAAAAAATATTTCCAATTACAATTATTTTTATATTTATTTGCTTGCTTAAAAATAAACTCTGTTTTCACAGAAAAAAATGTCTCTAACTGTACGGAACCTAATCAGTTTGCCTGTGCAAATGGCCAGTGTATTGCTTCAAGATTAGTGTGCAACAAAGTACCTGATTGTACAGATGAATCTGATGAGCCTGCTCATTGTAATGTCGACGAATGTGCTAAAGTTGAAGTGCATCAATGTCATCACAAGTGCATTGATACACCCACAAAATATTATTGTGAATGTAATCAAGGCTATAAGTATGTTATTTTATAAAGAAATGTTCTATTATCATTATGTTTTAAAATAATTAATTTAACTAATCATTATTCATTTTAGACTCTTAGAAGATGGAAAAGCATGTGCTGATATTGATGAATGTACTGAGACTCCAGGTGTTTGTTCACAATATTGTTCAAACACACCTGGAAGCTACTACTGTAAATGTAATGATCAATATTATGAAAGACAGTTAGATGAACATACTTGTAAACGTAAAGATAAAATAACACCTTGGGTTGTTTTTACCAATAAATATTATGTACGAAATATGTCTATTGATGCTTCAGTTTATAATTTAGTTCATCAAGATTTAATGAACGTCGTTGCCATTGATTATGATATTCATGATTCAAAGATGTATTTTTGTGACGTAACAGCTAAAACTATTTATCGTTCTACGATAGGAGGAAATGGAGATAAAGAGCCTGTAATTCGTCATGATTCTCATGGTTTAGAAGGAATTTCAATTGACTGGATTGCTAGAAAATTGTATTGGCTCGATCGACATTCTAAAAATTTAGATGTGTCGGAACTAGATGGTACTAAACGCAAAACATTGAAAACTGGTATTGCTGATCCTAGAGCTTTGGTAGTTCATCCTGGTATAGGTTATTTATATTTCACATCATGGCATCTTCAAGCATATATAGCCAAAATGGGAATGGATGGTTCGAATTTCACAAGAATTTTAACATGGGAAGATGATATAGCTTGGCCAAATGCATTAACGATTGATTATTTCACAGATCGAATTTATTGGGCAGATGCTCATTTAGATTATATAGCTTTCGCAGATTTAGAAGGTCGACATCGACATATTGTTTTATCTGGTGCAACTGTTCCTCATGTATTTGCTCTTACTCTATTTGATGATATGTTGTACTGGACTGATTGGAATTTGAAAGCAATTAGTAGAGCAAATAAGTATACTGGTCAAAATCTTGAAGTAATCAGAAATACAACTCATAGACCTTATGATATCCATATTTTCCATCCATTAAGACAATTACCTTATACTAATCCATGTGGCAGCAATAACGGGGGTTGTTCTCACTTATGTTTGATTGCACCTCCAATTGAATCAAGTTATCTTAATATTGAAGGCTATGGGGAAGAAGGTGCTACAACTTACAAATGTGCATGTCCAAATCAGTTCTACTTAGCCAGAGATGCTAAAACATGTATTGCAAATTGCACTGAAGGGCAACACAGGTGTGGTGGAGTAGATGAAAAATGCATTCCATGGTTTTGGAGGTAAGAATTTATATTATTTTGTACATGAAATTGATTACAAAAATATTATTTGATTACATTTAATATTAATTCATTATTGATGTTTGTGTGTATACACAAGCGCACAAACACACGCATATATATATATATATATACGTACATACACACATACTACATACATACATAAATGAAATTGCAAATATAAAACTTATAATTATATACATAAATGGATAGATAGGTAAAAAACAAAAAAATACAGTTATTAATAACAATAAAAATTATTTTTTACATTCATCTGAATACATCTTATGTAACATTCAGATGCGATGGAGAACGAGACTGTAAAGATGGTTCTGATGAACCATCCTCATGTCCTAAAAGACAGTGTCGCCCAGGAACGTTCCAGTGTAATAACAGCAATTGTATACCATCTGCTACAATATGTGATGGTACAGATGATTGTGGGGATGGCTCAGATGAAAAGAATTGTGACTTACAGTGTCCTGATTTAGAATTTAAATGTAAAACTAATGGTCGGTGCATCCTTGATAGCTGGAAATGTGATGGTGACGCTGATTGTAAAGATGGTAGTGATGAAGATCATTCTATTTGTCGTAAGTATTTAATATTTCTATGCTTTTTAATGAATGCACTTTTACATTAATTGAATACATAATGCTTTTTTACCAATTTAATATCAAGTACTTATTAGTTGTTGTAAATATAAAGTATTTTAAATGTTTTTTGTCTACAGATAATAGACGCTGTGACCCAGAAACAGAATTTTCTTGTAAAAATGGTCGTTGTATTCCTAAACTTTGGATGTGTGATTTTGATAATGATTGTGGAGATGATTCTGATGAGCCTGCTTATATGTGCCGACAGAAAAATTGTACAACCGGATGGAAACGTTGTCCAGGAAAAGCTAATTATCGATGTATTCCAAAATGGCTTTTCTGTGATGGAAAAGATGATTGCCGTGATAATAGTGATGAATTACCAGAAAATTGTCCAAAATGTAATTCTGAAAATGATTTCCAATGTACTAATAATAGATGTATTCCAAAGTAAGGCTTATATTTATATAATAGATTTAATTTCAAATATACAACTATTCGATATATTTTCATTTAGGCAATGGCAGTGTGATTTTGCTGATGATTGTGGAGATGGATCTGATGAAACAGAAGCTTTATGTAAAGGAAGATATCGCGATTGCTCTGAATCAGAATTCCGTTGTGGAAATGGCAAATGCATTGCCTCTAGATGGCGTTGTGATCATGAAGACGATTGTGGTGATTCCACCGATGAGCAAAATTGTGGCGGATTTAAATGTAAAAACGGAACGTTCCAATGTGCCTCCGGTCATTGTATTGCGGCCTATTTCCGTTGTGATGGAGACAGAGACTGTCGAGACATGTCTGATGAAATGAACTGCCCGCCACGTTTTCCAGGAGGTCGTTATTGCCCTGAATCCAGGTATTTTGTCATTAAAAAATAAATTTAACTTTTATTAAAAACAGATGAGATATAAAAAAAAACTTTTTTTAGATTTCAGTGTAACAATCATCTATGTGTTAGTCAGTCTGATTTGTGTGATGGCACTGATGATTGTGGAGATAATTCTGATGAAGCAACATCATTATGTACTAATTTCAATTGTGATACTTTAAGACGATTCCAGTGCGCCAATCATCGCTGTGTCGCTCGTTATCAGTTGTGTGATGGGATTGATAATTGCGGTGATGGAAGTGATGAAAACAATATGACTTTATGTGCAGCACGTGTAAAACCATGTAATATTTTAACTGAATACCAATGTGCAAATAAAAAATGTATCGATAAAGGACAAGTATGTGATTTTGCGGATGATTGTGGTGATAGTTCTGATGAACTTGGATGTCACCATTCTAAAACGTGTACAGATGATAATAAAGGTGGATGTGAGCATCATTGTATGAATCTTACAGATGGAGGTTACCTCTGTGCATGTTATTCAGGGTTCATTATATCTCCTACTAATAGAAAGAAGTGTGAAGACATAGATGAATGCATGACTGGAACTCATCATTGTTCTCAGATTTGTACAAATTTAAATGGCACTTATAGTTGCTCTTGTCGACCTGGATTTGTGTTATCAGATGGGCTATCTGGTGTATGTAAGGCAGAAAATAATGAAGTCACACTATTATTTGCCAACGGCCCTGAAATAAGATCATATGATATGTTAAAACGTGAAGAAATCGATGTTATAAGTGAAGAAAAAAGAATCGAAGCTGTAGATTACAGTCCTAGATTGGAAATGATATTCTGGGCGGATAGTTATGACAAAACAATTAAACGTTCATATATGATTAATGCTCAGAATGGTGAAGCTAAAGTTGGATTTGCACAAGATTTAAATATAAAAGGAAGTTCAAAACCAACATCTATTGCCATTGATTGGGTAGCTGATAATTTGTATTGGACAGAAACAGATCGCTCTGGTTCTAAACCTCGCGGTCGTGTTATGGTAGCTAAAACTGACGGAAGATATCGTAGATCAGTTGTAAATGTTGGATTAGAATCACCGACTTCTATTGTTGTCGATCCACAACATGGAAGAATGTTCTGGAGTGATGCAGGATCTGCACCTAAAATTGAAATATCATGGATGGATGGTTCTAAACGGAGACCTCTAATTACAGAGGGTATTCGACACCCGACTGGTTTAGCTGTTGATTATGCTATGGATCATGCATTATACTGGGTGGATACTAAATTAAATACAATCGAAATGGTGCGACAAGACGGTAGCAATCGTAAAACAGTTCTTAAAGGTGAAATATTAAAACATCCTATATCATTAGATGTATTTGAATCTTCTCTGTTCTGGATTACAAAACATACTGGAGAACTTATAAAACAAGATAAATTTGGGCGTGGAGTACCTGTTGTTGTTGCAAAAGACCTTGTTAATCCATCGGGAGTTAAAGGTAATAAAGTTTTTTTGTTGATTTATGTATTTATTAAATATTTAATTGAATACATATAATAAATTACTTTATGACATGAAGTTTGTATAGATATGTTGCTTTTTATTACACTTTAAATATTGATTAATTTTGAAAATTAAATAAAATTATCTATTTTTTAGTATTCCATCATTTAAGATACAATACATCAATAGAAAATCCATGCCAAACCAGTCAAGAATGTTCACATTTATGTCTTCTTGTTCCGGGCGGTCGTCGATGTTCGTGTCCAGATCATTCTGCTACCCGTATTGTTGCATCTTCAACATCTGAATCAATTTGTGATGCAGGTTAATACCACTCAGCCTTTTATTTTTGCAGAAGGTATGATAATGAGACTTAATTATATTAAAAATTGTAGCTGCAGAAAGACCTCGACCTCTACCACGTATTTGTCCCTGTGAAAATGGTGGTATTTGTCACGAAACGGATATAGGAGAATTAGAATGCAGTTGTCCACCAGATTTTCGAGGAAGTCATTGTGAAATAAGTGTTGCACGAGCTACGGCTGCTGCTGGTTCACAAACAGCTACAATAGTAATACCGATCGTAGTCATTATACTTGTCTTGGCTGCTGCTTCTGCTATATGGTTTGTTGTTCGAAAAAAACCATTGTAAGTTGTTTTTATTCTTTTATATAATTTGTAAATTTTTATCCATATTATCTATTTAATTTAATCTTAAATATAATAATCTAACATATTACATATTATATTAAATTCTACTAATAAATTTTTAGTGGAAAAGGTACTGGGTTAGGAAGCCTAGCAAGTTCTCAAAGTGTTTCATTCCGCCAAGGAACTAATGTAGAATTTGGTAGTTCATTTGGAGGAAGTACAACTAGTGGAGAACCAATGGATGCAGCTTTTAATTTAGATCCTTTATCAAATAAACCTCGAGATTTTTCAAATCCTATGTATGATGCTGTTCAAAATAATCAAGATCCGAATTTAGGAAATGGAAGTTCAGGTATATTTAAATAAATTTTGTAATAAATAGTTTCATTATAAAAATTTAGATGATACAATTAATCATTTTGTGTAGAATACGATTTTAGTTGTAACTGTAATTTTAGCTATTTACGAAGTACCTTCCGATGTAGCAAAAATTAAATCGGATGCGGGTGATACTTTTATCGAACCTCCGAGTGCAGTATTAGCACCGTCGAGTATTACACATCGAACCGCGCCACAAGCGCATGTTCGTCACAGAGAATTGGAACCAGCTCCAGATACCGGAAAGGATACACAACAATTAGTCGAAGAGGATTGTTGATCCTTGGTGTTAATAATATTCACTATCATAATGCATTTATGTGCAAAGTGCCACCGTATTCAAGTGACATATATAAACAAATGTGATCAAACTGTATATTTTTTATGATATTTAGAGGATGTTTACGACGATAGATATTTGTAAATTCATACATTTTTTTAATTTCATACATGAATTTTTAAAGTGTGATCCTCTTCATAAGAAAGTTAATAAATTACAAGTTAAATAAAAACTTAGGACAGATCTGATAAAAAACTCTAAGGTTAATCTTAGAAATATTACAATAATATTTAAACTGACGTATGGTTGTGTACATGATAAGAGAAAATTGTTAATTGAAAATTGACCAAATATAAACATATAAAAAAACATACATATCTAGAAATTGATATTCAGTTATAATTGATTCAAATCGTTTTTCTTGAATTTATTAAATTGGACTGTGTATTAAATTAATGTTTCAATTTAAAGTTCAATTGTAAAATAATGTAAATTTTAAATTTAATAAGAACAAAAAGTAACGATTTTCTTTAGATTTTCTCAAATTCACGTATCATGTTTTGAACAAATAACTATTATTTATACATTTTTATAAGGTAATTTTGTATAAGATAGAACTCAATGGCCTGGAGCAATAAAGAAGAGAGCAAAATTGCTCTATAAACTGATTTTTAAATAAGTATTCAATAAAGATTAAATATATTATATATATATTATATAGAGAGAAAAATATTTTTCTATCAGGTGTAGGTTAATATGTGCTTTATTTCAGTGTGCAGTTTTTCTATTTTTATTTTTTTATTTTATTGAATGTAAAGTGTTGAGTTATAAATATTATATTAATATATTAAAATACAAGAACTGTACACTGGTATATATTTTGATAATACCAAAAAGGTAAAACAGCACAATTATAATTTCATGTGATACATGAAATATCTTCCCATCACAGTTTGTATATAGAATTCTTTAGCAGTGTATAATAATTTAGATATTTAAATGTGTGTGATGAGTGATTCTGATCAAAATATAAGAAAAAATCTATGAGAGACATTTGTTTACTAATTATTTCCATATACACTGTTGTGTTAAACAGAAAGTTGTTATTTTCTTAAAGATTAATTATGCTTGTTATCTATATTAATAATATTAAACTTTAAAACATTAACTTTTCCATGTGTGATTTTTTTGTGAAATGAACTTCAAAGAATATAATTCTTTTTAACTGTTAGTGTATACATTCCATATTTTAATATTATGTATTTGTTTTGTTGATATTGTCAAATCTATTTTTTAGGCCTATTAATTTAATTATACCTCATTTTTTAACTTTATTTCAGTTCAGTTAATTAAATGCAAAACAAATTTGTTATTGATAATGACACCGTCCAATATTTTGTATATTAATATCATTAATGAACATTCCTACTTTGTAAAATATTATTTCTTTAATTATTGATTTATTAAACCATAAACAAATATTTACTATTGATATAATACCATTCAATCAATAGTAATAAACATCCATATTTATTATCTTTTTTGTTTACATTAAAACTTATTTAAACTGTTGAATATATATATATATATATATATATATATATATATATATATATATATATATATATATATATATATCAATGGTAAAATTAAAATTATGATTATCTTATTGACCAATGTATAACTAAATTCAGATTTATATATATATATATATATATATATATATATATATATATATATATATATATATATATATATATATTTATATATATATATATATATATATATATATATATATATATATATATATATATATATATATATATATATAATTCAATTGTCCCATTACTAAATATTGTATGTTACATTACCAACTATTAACCAAAAATAAACATATATAAATGTATTAAAAAACACACAATCTCAAATTAAATAATTATTTACTGTATGTGTAAGAAATAATTTTTTGTACAGTTATTATCTAAGTATTTCTGGGAACAATTATGTGTATGTTTTGCAGTAAATAAAATAATATGTACTATGGTTTGTTCATAAATATTTCTTCTATATTTTTATTACAATACAAAAAGAAAACCAATTTTTCAAAAATATATTTAATTATTTATAATTATATAATAATTAATATATTTGTTTCTTATTTTCTTAGAAGTATTTAAATTAGTCTTATGTGTATATATATATATATATATATATATATATATATATATATATATATATATATATATAACTGTTTTAGTAATTAAATATATGAAATACAAATTAATTCACATAAATAACTATTTCGATACTTGAACTTAATATGTTTATGATATGTATATATATATATATATAGTTGAAAAACAAGTAATAGATCAGTTTCTAATTTTGTTTTTGTATTAACTTCTTTTTTATCTCTTTAAATAAAATTCAAAAATCTTGTAGTCAAGTACTAACTTACAAATAGTAATAAAGACATCAATAACAGTAACCGAGTGCATATGCTTAGCATAGACAATTTAAATAAAATTAGCAGCATTAGATGAAAGCTGATCAGAAACAAGTTTTTATGTTGTAGATTCTGCTCTTCAATTAAATATAAAAGTTTTTATTGAAAATATGTATTTGTCCTTGGGAACAAATATTTAAAATTTCATTTTAAATATTTATCTCTAGTACATATATTAGTTGTTTTTTCTAAATTATAAAATGATTAATATCTGAATAACATAAACGTTTATTATTTATTTTAATAATAATAGATACAATATTGTGCCCATATAGATATTTTATGTATTTAATTACTTGACCATGCATGTCTTAAGACCGTAATACCAGTAGGTGTATAAGGAAATAAAAAAAATATTTGATAAATAGATTTTTTTTCAATGGAGTTCACCAACAAACACATTTGCAAAAGACTAATATTTTTCTTTAGATAACATGGTTCATAAGTTTATTGGCGATTATTTTTATTGTTCATACTTAAAGTAAAACGAATTCAAAACTTCGTCATAAAATGCAATATAGGTAATAATTTGAAGAATCTTTTTTTTAATTTAATTCGCACAGAAAACATACCATTGACTCTGTTTTAAAAATAATTATTAAAATATAAAGATCGAAATGAATTGTTTACACTTATAAAAAAAATGATAGACGTTCCTGGTAAATAAAAGACGTTCATATTTTATAAAATTTGTAATTGGATTCCAAGAATGCACTAATGCCATATGTACGTTTCTTCTCTCTATTAAATAGAAGTTTATTAAAAAGTTGAAAAATAATATTTACACGCAATTATACTCGAAAAAAAATTATTTTTAATAAATATTTCTTTCATATAAATATGTCTTTTAAATAGTTAATATTATTTTTCTTTCAAAATAGTTTTTGCATTTGAAGTATGGCAACATTGCACTCCTTTTTG
Organism: Acanthacorydalis orientalis; assembly: GCA_034766995.1. Taxonomy (NCBI): domain Eukaryota; kingdom Metazoa; phylum Arthropoda; class Insecta; order Megaloptera; family Corydalidae; genus Acanthacorydalis; species Acanthacorydalis orientalis. Next base: position 51,827,500 of record CM068315.1, on the reverse strand, counting down.
ATATACCAACATACAGAATAGACAAACAGCATTCGTCCTCCATGTTACATAGAAAGAACACATATCATACTAGCAAGCTACTGCAGCGGTGAAAATGGGGTACTAATTGTGAATTTTTTTGCACACGAAAGTGTGCTTCTACAACATATATAATCATGGAGTAAGTAATGTTTTTATATTTTCATATATTTTTGTAAATTATGATTATGAAATCAATATTGTGTTTCCTAATACCTTTGTGAATGCTGCCATTAATATTTGCATTTCTTATCTTTGTCTAGCCTTATGTTTATGTATGTTGTATTCTTTTTATATTCACATACAAAAAATGCTGCTATTATTTTCTAGGAAATGGCCCAATTATCGTTTAAGCCAGATGTTATCACAATATGTTTATTATAACAGTGATATATTATTATAGATACTTTCCTCCTTTTGAAGCAAAATACTTCCAATACTATATATTTTAAAAGAAATTTGAGACATCAATAATCTTGGCAATGAATCATCAATGTTGTAATGTAATAATGTAAAATCAATGATTCTGGGAAAAATAATTGCTTTTATTAATCTAAAATAGTCATTTTTTATAAGTTTGTTTATTTTCATTACAAATTAATAAAAGTATAATAGGTATCTGTATATAGTTATTGTTACTTGCAAACAATTGTATTATGTATAAAATAGTTGACAGTTTTATTTTTTAATTTTTGAAAAATCAGATTAAGTAAATTATTTACAGCAATAACAATGTTATTAAAACAACAATTGTAAAATTCTCTCTCTCTCTCTATATATATATATATATATATATATATATATATATATATATATATGTGTGTGTGTGTATGATGGATGAATGGACACATACACAAGTACACACTTAGGAAGAATTTACACAACAGTAAATTATCAAAGGCTGAAGATAATGAATATGCACGAGTTGTAAAATGTGTTTTTATTTGAGAAACTGGACACTTTCCAACTGCACACATACCGTAGAACTCCAGTTACCTGGCATAACCTCTGGCACAGCTATGCCAAATAATGAAATTTCTGGTTAAGTAGATTGTAAGAGTTTTTGAATTAATAGGGTATACACAGTTATTTGAATTATGTAATAAAGATATTTGAGTATATTTATTATACATAGTATGTTCATATGCATATGCACATAGTTTTTGGATTTTTTTAAAAAAAAATTTTTTGTTTCTTATAAGCAAGTAGTTTAGCTGCAGCCATAACGTATAATTATAACGTGTGTGTAAATGTGTATATATATACATACATCCATTCATACACACACATACATGTTATGATTATCCGGCTGGATAATTGGAATTCTACTGTACTTTTGTTTTCATATCTGTTTGTATTAAGCATTATGCTAATATTACTAATTTGCAAGTTTTCATTATGTACACTAAACAATATTTTACCTTCCTAAAAGCGCCAGCATATTGTTTATGTATATATAGTTGGTCGTCAAAAGGAAGAAGAAAAATGTATTTCTGGGTGTGGTTATGAGTATATATATCTTTGTACCTTCAATCTGAAATACAACATTTTTTTATTGTATATATGTATATATATATATATTATTTTTATATTGTGCAAGTAAATAAATGACTAAATGTATATATGTTTTAAACCATTTTATTACTTACAAGTGTTGGAATAGTATAAGCAGAATTGATTATTTGTTTGTAGTGAAAATAAATGATTATTAAAAGGTAGTTCTTACATATAATTCATATGTAAAAATAATTTTCTTCAAATTTAAAATAGAATGTGTATGTGAAACACTCCAGTATATATTGTAAATTTTATTATTAATAAATTGTATATAAGCAAAATGTAATGTATTTTTTACTTTTTTTTTATTGTTTATATGTACCTATATGGTTGAATTTTATGTATATTCATATACATGTCCATACACACGTGCATATGTTTTTTTCATCTGTTTTTATACTTATTAAATAAATACCTTTATTGGCTTTTGTTTACTGATTTCGAAATATGTGAAGTTTATTTTCTCTGATGTTTTATTTTTTTTAATAGATCTTTTTAATGGTAGAATGATTTTGATATAAAATATGTAATTTTATAATAATATAATGACATCACAAGACTGGTTATAATGTAATGAATGCATGTCTATATTAAAATTTATATATTTGTTATAGCGCCAAGATGGCACATCTTACCAGCGAATTTATCGCTTCGACGCATCTAAACAATATTTACGACCGAAATATTATAGAAAACAATCATATCTTGGTTGCCATATATTCTGTATCAGCCTCAAATCAGCAATATGAATTCACCATTAAATACTTTGGGGTTGAAGACGGAGCCTTCCCCCTTCAGTTATGAAGAGGAAGCGTTGCTGTTTGATGATTGTTCATTAACTATCAATTTAGCAGCATTATGCAATGATCCAATCAGTATTAAGGAATCGATCAATGTTAAGAATGAAGTTGAATTCAATTTTTTACCAACTCCACCATATGAAACTAAAGCACAAGTTGCCAGTAAACTCTTGGATGATCTTGACCATCTTGAACATCTAGATCAATGGATCAAAGAAGGTTAGTTTTTATCAGTTCAGTAATATCGTCACAACAAGAAATGTAACAGTAATAATAGAAAATTAGGAATGATCTTTAAAAAACTTCTTAAATATATATTATTTTAGAACTTTGACCTAAAAGATGACACTAGTATTATATAGATGTATGAACATAATTTATGGATAAAATAAAATGAATGGTCAGTTGTACATTAGTATAAAGAAATCAAATTGGCACACGATTTAAAACTACTTTTTATGTTATCATCATGTATCAGTCACTGAAAAATACCTAATAACAATCTGAATTCAAAAATACCAATTGACAGACTGTTTTTTTGAAGTATTAACTTTTTATAGTTAAATGTATTTTATTCAGTCTATTTTTATTAATTTAATGAAATAGTAACACACATTTATATATATATATATATAACAAAAATGATAAATAAAGTACGAAGTAAGATTTTATTTATTTTTTTAATTGAAAATATTTGTTTTTTGCTTAAATAGCCCTGTAAAATATAAATAATTTATCGTTTTGCTAATATTTATCACTTGTACTTTTCATTATTTATTTTCTTGGCATCATATAGATGTGAAGAGTTGTTTTACAATAAATATATATTAGTAAGTGTCTTATTGTTTTATATGGCAATAAAATAAAATTTAATACATATGTTTATTTTTAATCTTTTTAATACATTTGTATGTTTACAAACAATAATTATTAATCTTCCAATTATCATTCTTAAAAGGACATGATAACATTTGCTTGTCATATATTCAATGCAATTTTATTGAGGTTTACATTAATATGTGCAGTAGACATACAAATGTTTTTATTATTACTTTTATCTATATATTGTTGTCAGTCATGAATCATCTCCCTTTACCAAATTATATTTCTTCACATTTTTTTTTGTGCTATTAATCCATTTAACAAGAATGAAGTTTGCTATTAATATATTGTTTTATATTTGAATAAAAATGTTTAAAAACAACTATATATTTTGGTAAATATGCATAGTATATTCTTTTAGTGAATTTATATATGTTTATTAACCTCGTGTTTAAATTAAAACAAAATTGTTTTATAATGAATATAAAAATGGCAAAATTTTAACAGCTGTTAATAATTATAATTTGTACATTTTTGAATACCTTCCTATAAGCGCCAACATATTGTCATGTAGATATAGTTGGTCGTCCAAGGGAAGAAGATTAAAAGCATCTCTGGGTGTGGTTTTAAGTAAAATCTTTAAACCTTCAATCTGAGAATGCTACATTTTTAATATTAAATTATTGATCAATATTCGGCACAGTATTAATTGTGTAAAAAAAAATTTTTTTTCATATTTAAATGTTTCAAGATTAAATTGTTTTATTTTCTTTTAACTACAGCAATGATATTATTTATAAGTTATAATCTTAAACTGGATCTAATATAAGTTCTTGACACCTAAATTCATTTTCATAAAAATTTCACACATCCCTATAAACTGCAAAGCAATTTTTTGATCAAAAACATTCAATAATTGATTATTTTTGGTTTTTACTCATACTGTTTTAATGACAATCATCCTCAGGTGCATGTTTAATTTATATATATATATATATATATATATAATTATTACATATTTTTCAGTAGTTTGCTTTTCATACTGGTTATTTTTCATATTACTGTTCATGCACTAAAGTATTATTTAAAAAACTACTATTTATGTAAGCTTGCTTAACATTAAATAGTAATAAAATGCATTGTATATTATTATACTTATTTTGCTGTATCTGTCTGTCGAATGAATGGAATTTTGACTTTTTAGCTAAACTCTTAAGGGACGATAGGGGTAATGGAAAATATTTTGTACACACATTTTAAATACATGTTTATATTTATTTCTTAAAAAATCGTTTATTTCTGAAATTTTCCAGTTCATATTTTTGAGCATTGGTAAATCGCGGCTAACAGAAAGTTCAGAAATCGAATCCACGGATAAGGCTGTTCTACCGTATATATAATTCCATACTCTTTAAATAGTTTAGAGACTATCACAGCAATATCCATGTTTTCGGTGCAATAGATAAGTACACAAACCAAAAGATAAGTGATCTGTTAGAAGTGGATTAAAAGAATACATTAATATAAAAATTAGACATATAATAAAAGATTAATATTTAATAAAGTCGATTTTTCTGTACATTATCCATCTGAAGATAGCATCACCTGCAAAATTATATGTACAAGCATCAATCAAAATGTTCAATTATCAGAAAAAATATGGTTTGTGGGGTAATGAGTTCATGAAATTCAGAAATTTATTATACCATAAAACTTAATAAGTCGTGCATTATATAAATGTATTAAAGAATGAAATATGTAAACAAAAAAAAATTAATTACTTAAGTCGTATCTCGTTTAATTTTAGAGACAATTTTTATATTACGGGAATAAATTTGATTGACAGCGTAGGATAAAGATATAATTTTTCGCCCAAACACCAGTTTATAGTATCTCATGCAAAATATGAAATACAAGCTATTATAACAGGTTATCGAACCCTAAATTGGTAGATAATGTATGTGCTTTTATTTATTGATTCAGAAACGAACACATAAGCAACAAAGTATTTGTGTATTCCATATTTTGTGAATATTCGTTATTAAAAGTACTGATCTTATAAACATTCTCGTAAATGTTGCTTATTTCTTAATTGTATTAGATTTTCTTAATTATTTTAATCCCAATAAGAAAATAGACATCAACTGAAGAAATTAAATTTCCGTTATGCTTCTATCGACTAATAATCATAAAATACCGAATATATAATTTTGAGGAAAAAGTTGAATTTAATTCGCTTTAGTGTCTGAAACGCCCGAGTCGCATATTCTGCTGTTTCACAACTTGTTTAACATACTCGTTTTTGTCTCAACGTGGCGTCAGGCAGCTTACTTGTTCTGCTGTTTTTATCATACTTAATTCAGTCGTGTTGTAGCTCTCGCAGACTGATTCGTGTTCGTGTGTTAAACTACGTTGTATTAATTAATTGATCATACAATTCACGTTTAAGTTTCTTATCTATCGAAATTGTTTTACATATGAACTTTTCGGTTAAAAGTGATATAAAATCTTAGGAAAATTTTGTTTCAGATCAAACGCATAGCGATATTTGATAATTACTTGCTGTATTTACCAAAATAAACTGTGAAGCGAGTTATTTTAAAATTTTTATCAAAGGTCAATTTGATTTAATATGTTATCGCTTCGAACATAATTATTGATGATCACGAATGAATGCATTTCATTTCTGAATTGTGTTTCTTAAAAAAAGGTCTAGCTAGTGAAATAATTAAAAGCGGATCCTCAGTATTTCGCAATATTATCTAATTTTAAATTCAATTTAATAGTTATTGAATAAAAAGTGCAGTGCTCCTGTGATACTGTCAACATTTTTGGATAAATCTCGATGCATATGTGGATTTCCAATGCGCTACGTCCAGGACGTAAATAGCATGCATAAGTGCACGTACCATTACACCTGGAACAGAGAAATTGTCTTCAATTCTCAAAAACTCGTCAAGAGACGCCGATAATTACTCGAGTCGGTTGCAAACTTCATTGACGAAGTTTTCGCCCATTTTTCTTGATCTGATTTTTAAATAAAATATTTTTTTTGCATATTAACGTTATCTATATATATTTTAAATTTGTTTGCAATCAGACTGAACTCGAAATTAAACCTGTAATTCATCTGTAAAGTATGGCTGTGATTTTTGGCGGTATGTGGTATACTGTAATTTATTTTTTGTTACATATTTATGGTAATAAAGTTGTAGAATATGTACACAAAAAAATGTTAGTAAATGATGAAAATATTGAGACTTTAGATATTTAGTTTAAAGCATTGGACTTTCCCTTTCTCATATATAGGATACACATGCATATATATATATATATATATATATATATATATATATATATATATATATATAAATATGAAAAAAATGTATGAAACATTTTTCAGAAATAAAGCCCTTAAAATATGAAAAATGAAAATACACTTCATGTCGAAAGTTTGTATTAATTGTTTGGTGATACACAAAGATCATTAACTTTCTTTTTAGCTATTTACAGTCTGTGTAGTTAATTAAATCTGGTAATTTATTCAAAATATTAAGAATGCGTCCAGTTTTATGTTCCCAATGAAAGTTACACAAATTTTTGTTGTTTATATTAGACGAATTATTGATCTATGTAAACATTGTACATGCGGTAAATGTTATCTAATCAATGTCGAATCCCAAAAATAAAAACTCTTTTAGTAAAATAAACCAAATTATTTATTTTTATCTTCCAGTAAGGGCTAGGCTATAAGTGTTGTAAAGCATTAAATCGTTTAAAATGAAATATAAAGCATAGATACTTCTTACTATTAATGAGTTGAAACTACGGCTATTCTAAATCAACATATTCTTGTTTTATTAATACATGTTCTTTCAATGAGTATATTTTATTTTCCTGTTGGAAAAAGCGTATAAAATTCTGAAAAAAACTGCTTTTATATTTATCATTTGAATAAATTGCACTAATATTGTGTATATATATATATATATATATATATATATATATATATATAAAATATTATTATTAATAATCAAAAACAGTTGATCTTGAAAAGGTTGTGGTAAGTGTGTTTCTGAAAGATATGTACTTTGTTACTTATCAGTTCGAGTTTTATTACAATTGATTGTAGTAGCACCCATCCACACGCGTATCGCTTTATTGCAAGAAGAAAAACATAAATAAGATTTCATTGCATATAAATATTCGATATTGAAGTAATGTGTTATTGTTTGTTATTGGATTGAAATGTAAAGATATTCAAATCATTTCAAATTTAAACTAGTATATTGGAAAATTAATTATGCATGCAACAACCGATTGCATTTACTTTTGCGCAATTTGTAATCTACAATGCAAAAGTAACTTTATAAAATGACTCTTAATAATAAACAAATATGATTGATATTGTTAAAAGTTGTTTTTCTGCAATGAAATGAATATTAATATTGCTATGTGTTGATCGTCGAAAGCGTAATTTATTTTTATAATATTAATAAGAATTTTCTTATGTTTATATGTATGTGTGTTCACTATTTTTAAATTCATTGAATATTTTTTTTATATTGCGAAGAAAAAATATGAAAATAACATTCCATTTATTTTTATTGGTGTTTTTCTATATATTCATATATATATATATATATATATATATATATATATATATATATATATATATATATATATCACATTTATTTTGAATAGTTAAAAGTATATTTAATATATAGTTACAACCAATAGCGAATACGTATTATTTTATATTCTATTTTAACTAGACGCGTGTGGCCCACCGAAAATCATTAGTACTATGTGTTCATGGATGTATAAGCGAACGATTTTTATATACACTATAAATATATTGGGTTATAGAAGGTATATTCCCCTTTACCATTCTTAAAATTGTATGCTTGTTTTATAAAAAACTAAATATTTGATGTGTATACTTAATCAAACAAAAATCATCAGTTTGGCGGAGAGGTTATTAAATCACTTCCTATGTTCGATATACTATAACGTTTTCATCGTGAAAAAAGTTATCCATTCATAAACGTAGGTGTAGACAAAAAGTTTTGCATATTTTGAAAAATACTACACTACTATTTATAATAGTATGTAACTTCGAAATAATTTTCAGAGAACTTTCAATATTTCCGCCTTAATGCATATGTGTTCAAACACATACTACAGAATTATTTTTTGAACGGATTTCACATGTTTCGTCAATTCAATATTCAAATATATACAGCTTGCTTAATATATTGTTGAAACGTCAGAAGAATGTTTCTGAGTTTTATTACCTGTCGCTCTAACTGTTCTTATGAACAAATTTTTGTTTCCAAGTGTACCATCATGTAAATATATGTAGTATTCTTTAATTTTTATTCTATTTATAAATAATTCGACGGTTTTAACTTACTGTATATAGTAAAGTTTTTCAATTATATTACTGTTAATTGCACAAAATAGTTTTTGTCTTTAGAGATATAATTTATTGTTTTTAAATATTTTATACCGCCTTTCTTATTAATATTAAATGATAGTTATTGAGAAATAAACTTTTGTTCTCCTCAGCTTTGGTTGTTAGATATTGTTTGTAATAATGCATACTTATTATTCTGTAATCATGTGTAGATTTATTTAATTAATGCTTTTCAGTTTTGTCAAATGAATATTAACCTTATACTGAAAATAGTCATTTAAAATTGTTTTAGATTTATTTAAGTGTACAACATTTAAAAGAATCAATACCATTGTGTGTATACGTTTCTAGTCATTAAAATCATTGTACTCGGAATTTGTTTCCTAATTCCCCATGTATATATAACTAGTTTCTTTAAAATTGAATTAATTTTTATTTTAAAACACTATATTTACGGATGTTTGTATGTATACAAAACTCATAATTTATAATGATTGCCGCAGAAAAAATTGTCATACATTAGCATTCAAATATTTCTAGTTCTTCCTATCACCTTATCAAATAAGCGACGTTATCAAGCAACTGAGTAAACATTAACTAGACATTTCTGTATAAGTAGCAAATGCATGTGCACGTGTGTGTATATGATTCAATTCGGACAGGAAATTAATTGTTTAACACATTTTTATAAAAGTACTATGTGTCGTGAGATATTTATATAACGTTTTTACAAATATAATTTTTAACGACCATTGGTTTTTTTTAATCACTATAGATATCAGTAATACACTTTCACTTAAACATGTATTTAATTAAAACCTATATAAAAATATTAGAACGTGATAACGGTATCAATAATATATTAAAATCAATCAATATGTCTTTGTCATGTCCGTTCGTGTGTACGTGAGAGAGAGAAAGAACACATCTACTATTTGTACAGATGGTAGAGACAAATTTAATATAATGTATAAATTCATTCAGTTGAAAAGTTTATATATACATCATATAATTGAACTTGTTTTTTTTCCTGTGAAATGACGTAAAACTAATATGAGAACATTGCCAAGAAGTAAAAATTATTTACGATATAAATACGCACATTCACGCATACAAGTTAGTTTTTAGTATTAGTTAAAAATTTAAAGTAGCCTTTGTTTGTACTTCAATTTCGATTTTATCAGTATTGGATATTTAACACACATGGTGTGTATACTTCACATATATATTCGATATTTTGATTATAATTTTTTTACACGACGATTAATTAATGTACAGTACACATGCCAAATGTGCTTCAAGTTATAAACAAATCCACACAAATAGCTAGTAATATAAATGTAGACGATATCGACAGCACTCCCGTTTTAAACGTGATCCCCGGCGTTTCATGTTCCAAAATGTTTGCAGTTGCATACAATATATTCAAATAAATAGAATTTCATAATTGTGTTTGTGTGTTAAATCGAACTTTCAGTCCAGTATTATTTTTATTAATAATTACATTGGATGAATACACTTTTTCTTATTCTTCGGTCAAAATAACAGTACAAATGTTATTGTAATAAAAGTATGATGACCTTTTTTTTTTGTTTTTAGATAATACATATGTTTATGTTATACAAAATGTTAAAAATGGCGTTGATTTTTTAACTCAAAATAAAATTCTTTGAATTTCATTAAATATATGCAATATATGGTACTTAAACGGAAAAGTAACACTTATTAGGTTTTCTGCCGTATTTTCTTATTAAAATTGTATATTTTAGTAAAGCAGAATAATTTGATTAAGAAATATCTTAAAATGAATTGAATAAAAAAAAATATTCGATAACTATTTTAATACTTGAACGAGTTCGTAATATTATGCTAGAGACATTGTAGCAAGGTTTTCAAGTAAATATTTCAAGTAAGTTTTAATGCTGAAAGGAAATTAGATTTATAGGCGATATTTAGGGAGTGTAACATAAATGCTTAATTGACATATCTACATACATATATACACGCACGCACGCATGTAAATGAAAGTGGCCATGTGTATGTCTCTCTGTCCTAGGTATCAGATTTACGCATTAAAAAAATACGCATTACTTTCACAGACATTTATATATATTTTTAAGTGATATGTTTTCCAAGGCGAATGGTTCGAATCTATCATCAGTAACCTTAACAAGTCTTATTTGTTAATAAATAACTGCTATATACTTGTTTGCTACAGTTAATATAACCGAGTAAATTTGTTTTACACTCAAAAAATGTAAAAAGAAACATATATATATATATATATATATATATATATATATATATATATATATATATATATATATATATATAATAGATATAGGTAGATAGTCGATCTCTTTTAACAAAAGTGTACAGCAATATAAATTTTTAACATATTAGTAGAGGATTCTCAATATTGTCACATTTCTGACATTTAATTAATCTGTACAACTGTTGTAATACGATTACGTTTAAATATGATTATAATTTTATTTCAGTAAGTAGTATGGATCAATTCGTGCATAAAATTTATGATTAATTCCATAAATTGTGTTTTCTTACTAGAACATAAACATTTAAAAATATTTTCAAAAACGAACGTATTTAACTTTCAAAAAGAATTCATTTAAAGTCCAAAATTGTTTAAGTAAAATAAAATTAAAAAAAACGTCAAGTAGATAACTACTCGAATATATAATTTCGTCAAAACATTAATAATGAATATATTAAAAAAAAAAAAACTTGATAATTCCAAGAATTGTATTTCCTCAATAAACATTTTTGTTGCCAACTAGATAATTTAGTAATGTATTTGCGCTAAATAATTTAAATAATATAAATATTTATCATTTTACAAATAGATTTTAATTAATCAATTTATATTTTATTATACATTTATTAAGTTCATTTATGTCAATTGTCAAGAATTTAGTTATGTATTTAGTACAGTCAAGGACAGTATAAATCAACATGCATATGTACACACACATACAACACATATCCATACGAAAGATGGTAAGGCACAGACGTACATTCACCTGTATCATATTAATTCTGGAAACTTCATGATGTTTCATATTAAAAAGAAAAACATGAATATACGAATTTTTCACCTTTTGAGTTCTGAATGCTTAATCAATTTTGAAATGTTGGATGTAGTATATATATATATATATATATATATGTATATGTATTTACATTTAATGTTTATTCGGTTAAAAAATTTAATGCTTTAGACAGGCAGACATGCTACATGTAATAATTCTTGACAAAAAAACTGGATGCTAAACAATAATTATAAACTATTAGGTGCACAGACTCATTTTTTTGGATATTCACATTATTGCCATAAGCTATTTATTTTATTTTTCAAGTACTTTTTTTTAAAAAAAAAGTTTATTAATAAAACAAGCTTTTCTTGAACTGGACTGTTCTGTGAACAATCAGTATTCTCTATTAAGATCACGAATTAGTTTGGCATTATTTGCTGGGTTTTCAATCAAATGTTGCAGTAATTTCTTATTACTTCCAATCGTATTTAGAGTTAACAATTTGTTTTAATAAGTAATGAATAAATATTTATAAAAAGGTCCTTTTATTTCATCATTGATTAGTATGTAATTATAAGCACTATTCAACAATATTTATTAAAAATATCACTTTTATTAGCTTTTATACTGTTTATTTAGTAACGCATGTTTTCCGTTCACCGTCTAACCTTGCTGTAGTATTCCACCTTTCAAATAATTTATTTAAATATTTAATTAAATATATTTTCTTGAAAAATATCGTTTTACAAATATAATACATATATTAAATTGTTAAGAAATATCTTTGTAGATCGTTCGTAAGCGTATATTAAGGGTTTCCCACTCATATGGGTATTTTTAATACGATAAAGAAATTCCGATCATCTTAATGCATTCTAGGAAGAGCTCTATAACTATAATATGCGGTTATTTTCCTCTGGTTTCCAACTTTTTGTATTTATATTAAATGATGAGAAATACTAATGATAATGTATACCTAAATATGTATAATTTTAATTCGATTTTCTAAACATAGCTGTATTTGTAAATAAAATATATCAATGTTAGTATAGATGTAAAAAATGTCCATGACTGTTTTGTAACTGGACAATTAAATCTTTTATACATACATATATATATATATATATATATATATATATATATATATATATTTATTATGTTTGTATAAACTGATAATTGATTCACGTTCTGTTTCGCTCTATTTTATAAAAATACTTTCACTTTTGACTTTGTGATTACAAAGTCTATCGTAGGCCAGTGACATACTCTATTCTTATTGACATGTATCTGTATTGACTATAAAATTGATATCTACTGAACTATGAATATTGTCTTCTTACATATATATCACGTGTTGCTCAAAAACTAATCATTTTACAGATGTCGTGAATGTTTTTATCACTGTCAAGTAATATTTAAACCATTGCTCATATGACTATTACAGCAATTATTCTAATTTAATTATAATTATACAAAGAAACCAAATAACAATAGAATATAATTGTTTATGTTATTATTTCAATTCAATGTAGTTTGCTATATATTTTTATTAATAACATTTGAGATTAACAAGTCTTACAATTCTTCCCCGTTGTTCAGATTATTTTTAAATTAAAAAAAAGATTTCGCGTACAGTTAAACGCTCAGAACTGTTAGTATAATATTAATAGTCATCACAGTTTTTTGTTATAATTTGTTTCTTTAGTAACTTCTAATCATGATAATTATCATATAATATTTATTATTCCACACATAACTCGTTTATATTTTATTTAGATTAGTATAGTTTTCACTATTCAAATAATACCACACCTTTTTTTTATCAACATTCAAGTAGAAAAACAAGTTTGGTATATTAAGAACTAACAAGGACGGCAAGGTGTATATTTAAAATTGCAGTGTGTATATATATATATATATATATGCAAGAGAGAAAAGGCCGTACATAAATAAATACATACACATAAACATGCTCATGCATTATAATATATTCGTATTTTATTAAAAAAGAATAAAATACGGTATATGTTTTATCATATATTTTAAGTTGTTTTATCGTCTTTATTTTTTTCAGTTAAAAAAGTTAATATTGTTCGCTGATGACTTTTATTATAGTCTTTATTTGGGTAATAGTTCAGTTTAAGGACTTTTCTTAAAATGCACTGCAAATAATTTATATTTTATTAAACGATAGATATTTAACAAAAAAATCCTAAATATGTTCAATAGAGTTTGAATTCACAGTAATTATCAAACATATTCTCCCTGGAAGATTTTCACATCGCAGATGATTCAAATTTGACATTTTCTGATTTATGTTGTATTAAAAATTACTGTATTAATGTGTTATTTTATGTATGTTACATTAGATTGTGATTTTTTGATTTATTAATGAACAGCGGTATTGACAATCTAAAGAATTTCGAAAACGTATCAAGTATTATTTTTGTTTGCATATATAAACTGTTTTATTAGTTGCTTTATTTGTAAAATTTAACGTTGCTGTGTGTGTGTGTGTATATATATATTTGAAAAAACAAGTCTATTCAAGAAAGAAACCGTTTAATTTAAAAAAAATCGTTTGTTTTATTTTTCCGTATATTTGTAATATATTACAAATAAAAGAAAAGAATATGCGCTTACAAGGATAGAATTAAGACCGTCGTTTTTTGTTTTACTTTTACGAGAATATAGTACATTTGTTAATAGAAGATATATGTATTGTTATGATTTGTGACAATTTTGATTATTAACACCAACTTCGACTCTTCAAACTACAGGGTAGTGTTCAAAGTACAGAGGGGAAAAATTAAAACTGTTAAAGTACTAAGATAGTGCAAAGTATCGAGTAATCAAACAACTGTCAAGTATATATAAATGTTTGTATTATACTTTATAATTATATGTCGGACAGTTTGAGTACTGATATTTATTTCAAATGCTTCAAGTCCATAAATACGATTACAGGAGTATAAATTGAAATTAAATATAATCGGCTTCAATTTTTTCAATCGCTCGTGAGTTATAGGTTTGAAACTGTGTATTATATACGTGCAAGTATACACGTACGTGTGTGTGTATAATATATATACACAACACATTAAAATGCGGCAATGTTTATAAGCTAAATATTTCCATGACAGTAATAGTCTTTTGTTAATAAAAACAAACATGTTGACCTTTTGCTATTAACCTTGGACATTGACACCTTGTATATTATTAATATTTTTTATTTCTGTGTTCTATATTTGATTTAAAATTATATATTTCTAATTAATACATATTTTCTAAAATGCAATTTATATATATTTTTCCGATTATGGAAGGAGAAAGTCCAAATTATGATGCATGTATTTAACATACATATATAAAAATGTAAAACCAGATCTTCATGCAATGAAATCTACATGCAAAGAAAAGAATAAATTTACTAAAAGTTCACAATTATTTTTACAACAATTATATAGATATATGCTTATTTATTATTACAGAACCTTTACCATTATCTGATTGGCTGGAGGACAAGATAGATCTACCTATTTTCAATGATTTGGCTCATGAAAATCTGTCTCGAGAAACAATCATTAACCATGATGATAAATCTTACGTTGACAATATTAAACATTTTATGGATTCGACGATACTTCCCATATCAGTTTCGCTACCCGTACCTGTATCATCAATAAATAATTACACGTCTCATACACAGAGTTTATTACAAGAATTTGAAACTGTTTATGGAAAAGTCGAAATGACTCATTCAACTCTTACTCCGCCACAGAGTCCACAAAATGATGTTTTCATAAGTCTTCAACCCGTTACTCTGCCCTCCTCAGTTCAAATCATCTCTCAAAACATTGTATCAGCAGATATAACACAAGCAGACCTTGATACACCGATGAGTACGTATACAAACGATGTAGCTAAAGAACTTGCCGCTGTCGATGAATTAGTCCGTTTGCGTGCTGAGAGTTTGGTACATTCGTGTCAGACACCACCTTCACCATCTACTAGTTCAAGTGGAAGTGACGAACTTACAGATGATCCTGAATGGATTCCAGAACCTGTACAAATTTCCACTGAAACAAAATCCTCACGCAGAAAATCAAGTAAACCGTATGATCGACCAGGATATGAGGATAAAAAATCTCGTAAAAAAGAACAAAATAAAAATGCTGCTACACGTTACCGACAGAAAAAGAAAGCTGAAATAGAAATCATTCTTTCAGAGGAAAAAGGTCTACAAGATGATAATGACAAGCTGAAATCAGAAGTTAATGATTTGTCCAGAGAAATAAAATATCTTAAAGGTCTAATGCGAGACTTGTTTAAAGCAAAGGGAATAATCAGTTAAACATTTCAAATTGAATTTTACTAAATTCTTGTCTATTTTTTAACTATTATATTTATTTCATGTATATAATTTTTTTTTATTGGTTATTTAGATTTGTTTTTTGAAATTTTCTTTTTTAATTTTTGTAATATTTTCAAGCTATTAATTATTTAATTTTATCATGACTACATTGATTGCAGATACTTATTTTGATAACTGTTGGGTTTATTTCATAAAATCGAAACTTTTATTTACGTAATGCTTTTTAAATGCTGTCTGATTGTAAACAACATTAATCGTAACAATTATCAAACAATGATTAGATTGGGTCGTGTTTGTTTCTGTTTCGTAGCGATATACGTTATGAACATTATGAGATATGACATAATTATATTTAATGTATTAACCAGTGATAACAGTGGGTTACGCATTTCCTTATTTTTGTGTTTACAGAAATGAATTTATGGGTAATATTTAGTAAACAGCTATTAATGTATTCATGAATTTATCCTATATAATTCTGTCATATTTTATAATGCTCATATTGTTACTCAGAATATATGTTTTAACATATGTGACACTTGTAATAAAGTTGAAGTTTTGGTTATGCATATATTCTAGTAATTATTTAAGTATTAGAAGTAAGCTAACACAAATTCCAAAAATGCACTTAATATCTTAACGTTTATATAAATACAAATTATGCAAAATTTTATTGTATAATTGTATAAAATAAAAACTAAAAGATTGTCCATTTATATTGGAATTACAATTATTTTTCATAAAGAATCTTTATAACTTTTTATTTTAAAACAATATAGTATATATAGTGGGCGGTTTTGTGTATTTTATTCATTATTATAATACCTACATACATGCATACATACATATATATATATATATATATATATATATATATATATATATATATATATATATATATATGTGTAGTTAGATGTTAATTTGTATTCTTTTTTACTTATATATGTACCTTAACAAATAATTACATTTTTATTTTACTATAGAATTTGACTTACATAATGAATAAACATCTTTACACAAACACATACATGACTTTAAACACAAATATATTAACATAATAAATATATTTATCGTTATTCATATATTGTTTATATTTCATTTTTGGTTGGTGAATTATTAAAAGATTTTAATAGTATTATGTTTATTAGTTTATGCATGGTACCATAAACATTTTATTTTACCAAATGGTAAACTTATGAAATATATTTCAGTGATTTATTATTTAATCAATTTATATATTTATACATTTAGCATATTGACTTTTTATAAGTTGTTTAGAAATTTAACAATGTTTAAACTATAAAGTCATTTTTCTTTGTACGTGTTTATTCCTTGAAGAGATTTTGATCTCCTGGATTATGTTTTTAAGGTAAGTATGTACTTTTAATCATTTTATAATATACATTTATGTTTATGTATGCAATTATTTTACAGTTTTTGATTGAAGCATAGTAATTGACAAATATTATCAATGTCTGCTCTACAAGTACATCATAGTATGAAGAAATGTGCATGTCAAAAAAGCCCTTTGATTTGCAGAATAAGAAATTGGAAATAGAATTAAAGTAATCAGATGCATCATTTCTAATTTAATATAAATTAGATATATGGCTTATTTTAATGTAGATGAATAAATTCATTATGAAAAGACTTCGTTTCAGTAGTTGACTTAGTTTAATTTCAACTATATATATATATATCTAAATTGAAACACCTATACATATATGATTATCACTGGAGGAACAAGTCAATAAAAACCGGAAACATCTAACCGCATAAATTTTACCAAGAAATAAAATTATTGTCTAAGATTATAAGTGGTTTGTGTTCATTTTCTGTTATTTGCAGAATATTAAAATATGGAAACCATATTTTCTTTATGTAAGGAAGTTATTAAAACAGTATTTCATAAATTAGCATACAAAAGGCAGATATTTGATTATAGTTTCAGGCGTGCATTATTATTAACTGATGTTTTGAAATGTTATCACATCCATATATACACGTAGAGGCATACGTTGTACACACATCTGCGTTTGTTTGTATTCTATATATATATATATGTATAACTATAATAAATACGGATAAAAAATAATGATATACTTGCTGAGTCAGAGGGGGACAACTATATATATTTTCATATAGTTACATCGCTTTTAAATGACCTCCGGATCCCTACAATCCACGAGTATGTACGTTGTCAAACTCGTGCCTTGTACGGTAGAGCTGAAAAAGTCCAAACGCTATAATTAACACCCTCGACAACTACGACCCGCTTAACTCGTGGTACTACTATAAGCGGCCTAAACTACTGGATGTGGAAATCATTCTGGTCTGAGTCTTGGTCAATGGCAACAAGAGGGTTGTGGACGGGGGCCTCATCTACGCCCCGGTGCACCCCCTTCCCCCGCCATCTGTAGAAAGCTGATCAAGTTTTCACACTTAAAGCTCAAACTGTGCTTCTACTGTCCCACATAACTGGAGAAATGTAGGAGCAAGTGCGTTGAGCTTCGACAGGATTATGTCGAAAAATACAAAATACAGCTTCAATATCAAAATACTCTTTGAAACTGAAGCTGTTATCTCTAATATCGAACCAAGTTACTCTTTAAACCATCCACATATATACACAAAATAAATTATATATAGTTTTTCAACTAAATGAAATACTAATACAATTAAGCATTATAAGTAATTACATTAATTCAACTACAAACCATGCATTGTACTGTTTAAAAAAATTAAATTATAGTTAACGCAGTTTGTTTCTATAACTTGCTTTTTCTAAACACTAATTTTTATTTAATTATGTGTACAAAGTGATTTTAACAATGTTTAATAATATAATTTAATTTAAACATTGTACAAGTTGCTTAAACGGATGTATTATTGTTTTTCTAAAAAATCAAAATGAATAAAATAAATTATAAATATACAAATTTATGTAATGTGTATATGTATATATATATATATATATATATATATATATATATATATATATATATATATACATACAAATATACAAACACATTGTAACTGGCGAACTGAAATAAGAGATGCAATGAAAAAAGTAAATTTTACCTCTGCATGCAGAGGTTTGATATTTTTTGGGCTGACAGTGAAAACATTGCAACTGTTTTTTTTTTTTTATTTTATGTAATTAAAAGATTAATAAAAACATTCGCATTATTATTGAAAAAATGTATAATAATAATCCTTAGAATGTTTATTATATTTTATTCAATTTTAAACATAAAATTGTAAATTATGAAGTTAATTTTTGATCGTTCTTACATGCTTTAAAAAATACGATGACTACATTTTCATCGTAGGATACATTTTATGACTTGTTTTAAAGTGTATACGCGTTCATTTATCAACATAAAAACTTGAGATCGTATTCCATACAGTTATCTACGAGTATCTCTAGATCATTTGGGATCGTTATTATTTCATTAACTGTCGAAAGTTGTTTACTCATCGCTTTTCCACACAATCACATTTGCATTTATGTCGAATGTAAAACTTGATCTTATTCATAAAAATAACATCGTTTCAAAAGTCTACTAATTTTCACAGTTAGTTTGATTAAATTTTAATTGTTTGTTAAATTTGCTTATTTCGGATTTATTATGTCATACGTTCATATTAATCGTCTTTTTACAATATCAGTTCTACTGGGGGGTCGTTTGCTTACTTTTTCGTGTTAATTAAAATCTTATGTGTGTTATTTTATAAGTATTAATTTTGAATTGTTGTTTAATTTTTGTCGTTTTCTACCCTTCGTCTTGAGGTATGAATTATTTATCTAATTCTCTTTAATTAATCCTGGTATCTGTATTGAGTTCTTCTATACTAAACCTGACAATTTAATTCTTGGAACGATGCCCTGTTTTTTAATACTGCATTACTTTTGGGTTCCGACCGCTCTATCCGGTCTTAGTGGATTGATTTATATAGCAACTGCTCATTATTCCGCGTCTAGTGTCTACGGTAACAATTGTAGAGTTATTGTACAAGTTATCATTGTGCTATGGATGACTTACAGCAACAACAGCGTTATGTCGTTCTTTACTGTGTCAACCGTTGTTAAGTACTTCAGAAACACTTAAAGGAATATAATTGAAGCTTATGATGATAAGTTTTTAATGTTAATAGTTTAACGATAACGCAAGGCCCTACACAGCCAACTGAAAAAATCTAGAAAAATCAAATTTTTAGTCAACTTTAATTATAAATTAGATCTAAATATGTATATTATTTATACAGGAACTGATGAAAACATTTGAAATCATAAAATAATTTTAGATTACGCCCTGTTGAGAAAGCATTCATTTTGTATTTATTTTATATAATGTTTCGTGAAAATTGTCTCTAAATTTTTAGGCGTGTGTACGAATAAAAATTCACAAATGTATTTTCGTACATGCCAATAAATATCAACATAATTTATTCGCTCAGTTCGATTTTTTGTGTAAAAGTTATTAATTACCGTTATTATATTGTACTATTATCTTAATAAATTAAAATTCCCGAATAAATATAAATACAAAACATATTCGTTTGAATAAAAGCTTATGGCACTTAATTCCTGTAATTATTAATATGTCACCGAATTGTAAACGGCACACATTTACTGAAAAGTATTTAACTTATTCAATATTCCGTAATGAAAAATCTATATACTAATGAATTCAATATGTCAATAAGCTTATACACCGTGCGTACCAACGAAAATGATAAATGAACGACGGATTTAAAGGATATAAATCACTCTATCTGTTATTGTTACACTGATCAAAAAGTACAGGGGTACGGGTTTACTCATTCCCACCCGTTCTACTAAAGTTATAATATTAGTGGTGTGCAGTAGCGTCTGACGTCATACTAAATTGCGTGGGTGTTGTACAAACCTCAAATTGTTCTGGCACGCTTGCGCAAATAAACACCACATCGCAATTCAACATACATACGTTTATATATATATATATATATATATATATATATATATATATATATATATATATATATATATATATATACACATATGTGTGTGTGTGTGTGTGTGTGCAAGCATACATATACATACACAAATTTATGTACATGTGTTTATATAAATACGAATTTGTGCTTCTGTGTTCATACACCTGCTGAACATGACAGTAATCGTTTTATATACGATTTGTGTCAAGTAACCTTATAATGTATAGATTACTCTTATGTTGTCTTTATTTGTTTTATGTTTTTCTTTAATTTCCTGTTTCATGTTAATATTATCGCTAAGCTTATTTAAAAACACACACACACACACACATATATATATATATATATATATATATATATATATATATATATATATATATATATATATATATATTAAACAATAAGGAAATACTTTTTATGTTAATTTAATATATGTACGTACCACACATACTCACACAAATATATATATATATACTTTTATATTTAAATATGATAAAAATATTTCTATTACAAATAAGTTCTATTTATTTCGTAATCTCTATAAATTGGATAGTTACTTTATTTTTGAAACGTACTAGTCAAAATACTACTTTTTGACTCAATTTTATAAATGTTGGTTTGTTAGAAAAAATGATTGTTTTATACACTTGGTCACTGACTAGTTTATGTAAGATATGACTTTTATTTTTTTTTATTTAAATGTTTTTGTATAGACATAAAAAAATCTTTTGTGTACTACTCATCTCTTGATGCTATTGATTGATGAACTACGCACAACAAGATTTCAAGATTTTATCAACTCCAGTACTCCGGAATTTTATGCAACTGAAATAAATAAATTTGTAATTAATTGGCAAAAATGTGTCGATTCTAATGATACTTATTTCGATTAATATAATTAATTGTTAGCTGATAAAAATGTGTGTGAATTTGATGGTCATAAACCGCAATTATTTTTCTATCAACCTAATGTATACATATTGTTATATTTATTTGATATATGTGTACATAATAATATTGAGAACCAATGCATTATTTGCTTTGTGTAACATTTGAAATGATACAAAAAACTCGAGCTATACTACTATAATTTTTCTATACAGTAGTTTAACGTATAGGCTCAGGTGTTTTGGGTTCTTCTGTGTAATTTTATTTTCTAAGTGCAGCCGTTTATTTCATAAGGTTAAAAAATAGCGTCGTCTACATTGATAAAACAATAATTTAAAGCGTATTTGATACACATATTGTGATACATGTATATATATATATATATATATATATATATATATATATAAATAATATAGGTTTTTATCGTATTGCAAGCTAAGGAATGAGCTTAAAAGAAATATAAATCAAAAAATATTTATTTATAAACAGAAAGGAAAACGTTTTTTTTAAATCCTCATATTATTCAATGAACATATTAAGAATATTTTATCTAAAAGTATTTTACCCAACAATAGAATAATAACTAGGATTAGTAATAAAAATATACGACAGGATTAATAAATTTAATATAATGATAATAAAGCTCAGATATACTCAGATGCTCGCAAGAGATATTCTTGTCAAAGGAAATAAAATTATAATTTTTATATAAATAGAATAGTTAGATAAATATATATATATATATATATATATATATATATATATATATACATACATACATACATACACACACACACACACGAAGAATGATCATTTAATTAGTGAACTGAGCGCAAAAAAATTTATTCTTCATGTGATCAATAATGTGACAGTTTTTCATTTTGAAAATGTTCGCCTTTGAAGTGTATGCACTTTTGCCATCTTGTTTTATCTTATTCACGTGTCATAATCTTCTTGTAATTCGTTTTTTGCTACGCTGAACAGAGCGGCCATAGTGGCTTTATGAAGCTCTTCACTAGACCTAAAACATTTCTCCTTCAGATTTTTTTTGAGCAATGGAATCAAAAAGAAGTCACAAGTCTAATGAATATGGAAGATATGACGAAACCTGTGCTCCAAATTTTTAATCAGATTGCAGAAGATTGACTGTATGGGACCTTGAGTTATCGTGATGAAGTCACGTCTCTACTAAATTCTATGCGTTTTTCTCAAATGATGCGCTGAAGCTTCTCATTAAGAACTTTAGCATAGGTCTCCTTGTTCATTGTTGTCTCACGTGGCACGAAATGAGTAAAAAAATTACCTTTCATATCGAAATAAAAATAACCGTCGTTTGCTTATCGGTAAACCGTTATTAGATCGTTGGTAATTGTTAGATTTTTTAGTTCGTAGATAGTCAGATTGGCTGCTCTTCGAATTCCAAT
>CM068315.1:51726661-51799161 GCA_034766995.1 Acanthacorydalis orientalis | reverse complement strand
TATTTTCATACTTATTAAGAACGAACCATAAATTTATTAATAAAAAATATTGATAAATAAAAAATAAATGTCAGTATTGAATGGAAGAATGTTATAAAATATCGCTTTAAACTTTTTAAATTCTTCCTCTTAACTGTTCAGTCATATATTTGAAAAGTATAATTTTATATATATATGTATATATATATAAAATTAAATCTTCTTATAGATGACACATTTTAAGTAGATTTAAACTAACAATAAGCTGGAAAACTAATAGCGCAGAGCAGAAATTTAGCGATTCAAAATAACAAATACCACTTGACAACATATATTTAAATATAATATTCAGTGTTAATTATTTGTAACTGTAAATAATTAATAATATTATTGAATTGTTACCTTTTGTACAAAAGGGAACTTATTCAGATTTCAGTAAATAATGTTTAACCAGATATGTAGTTTATACATATATACATACATACATATATATATATATATATATATATATATATATATATATATTAAGATAACATTAAATTACCAATTTATATATGTACTATATTCATAAGAAAATATTTATTCTATAGCTTCAAAATTTAATATCTCATAAAAATAAAACTATAGAATATAATAATTTAAAATATGAAATATTTTATTATAAATTCGAATATAAATATATGTATATATATATATATGTATGTATATATGTGTGTATATATATATATATTTAAATTTTATTTGTTAACTATTTAAAAAAATATTTTTACTTCGAGTTGCACGGTTGTAACAAACACAGTTAAATGTAATAATATATTTCCTTTCAAATACCGATATAAAAGATGTTACTGACGGCCTCGGAATCGTCGTTTCCATTAAGTTATATTAATTATGTTAATTACACGCTAGGTAATACATTACTTAATAAAGGTGTACGATTACTATCGACCTGGGTCATGTAGCTCACTCGAAGAATTTACAATAATTGAAGATATTTGCCACACTTTTAATAGATATACATTAACATTTAAAACTGGCAATTTAATTTAACTACCCACGGTTATACAATGTTTTATATATATATATATATATATATATATATATATATATATATATATATATATATATATACGGTAACGTAATATTAGATATAGATATATATTTGTTTGAATTTGTATTTAATGAAATATTCCAAACAGATACAATATACATTAATTTGATATCGTTTTAAACACGTATTGAAATTCGAATTGACGAAGTTATTAACCTTTTGATTTCAATTACATCGTAGAACTTTAAATTACTATACAAGTTTTATAATCATAGCGTTAAAAATTACGTCTTTGCATTTGCTCATTAACGATCAAAGTCATTGCAAACTGATTGTAATAATGTACTTCAATATCGACGTTAGTATAACGACGTTATCTGATCCAACATTAGTACGACAGAAAAAGCATGATATCAGAATATATGCTACATCGCTCTACATATAAATATATATCATGTCGGAACGTTTATTAGCCAATTTAACGCGAGTTATATTTAAATTTGAGACCGTAGACTTGTCCGTTAGTTCCTTATTAATCCTCAATGGGAAATATACATCAAGTTAGTTGAAATTGTGTAGAGCATTTTTCAACTTTTAACCGATATTGAAAAAGTAACAGAGCTTGATCATTGAAAAATCTTGAGTAGGAAGTTAAAATTAGTATAGTTTCTTTAGACAGTTTTACATAAAAATTAATCTTCTTTCAATTTCTCTCTCTCTCTCTCTCTCTCTCTCTCTCTATATATATATATATATATATATATATATATGTATGTATGTATGTATGTTAGTAAAGATTGGTCAAACTGCAACTCCCGAGACAATTTTGTGTTTCACTGCAAAAACTTTTATTAAACTTTTATATTAATAATCATAGTAGTATAGTATGTACCAATATTAGAATATTTTATATACAAACGGAAAGTTCACATTATCTCTTCAAACATCCATATTCATTGTGTCCAAACTGCTGTTTAAGTGACTCTACGGTTATGGACAATCATTAAAAAAGATATGATACTAGACAATTTATTTTTTAATTAAGACTTGCTGAATGGAATAAAATCCAATTCGGGATGGATTACTGTGTAAGCTTTTGAAATAAATATATCCTTATAAATGCAACTTTTAATACGGTCTCGATAACTTTTAACCACTCAATCAGTATAAATATGAATATAAATATATATAATCTGATTTGAATAAATGTCTATTTTTATAATGCAACATAGAATTTAGTATTGCATCGTTATTATTTTCTAGCTTCTATTTGTATCTAGTGTTATATTTATTTTTGTATTATCGACTTTTATATAAACGAGAATGAATATCTATAATATTAAAGTTATTGATTTACTTATCCCTCATCCATTTGATAAATATAAAAACGAATAACTCAAAATATAAAATTTATATATTCATTAAATATGTACGAGTATTATTTAGAAACTTAAAGTACATTGTTTATTACATAAAATTATATTTCTTCGTTAATTTTTATCTTAAAAATGAAAAATAATACTATTTTAATCGAAGTAATTTCAAACAATTATTTAATAGATATTTATTTTTAATTATTAATCTAAAAATAAGGTAGATACTATAAAAAAGTGTGTATATATATATATATATATATATATATATATATAATAATGATATTTAAAAAGTCACTGAACTAAATAGTAATAAATTATAAAAAAAAGTAATGTAAAAATTGTTACTATTTATAGAATTACTAATTTAATGAAGTAAAAAATAAAAATGTCTTTCATCTTGTCACAAGGTTGGGAAAAAGTAGTCTTAAAACTTTTATAACTAACTTGACCCCTTTAATGTTGATTGGATAGATAGCTGTCGTGTAGTGTAAAATTATTCAGTCTTCATTTTAATTATATGCGAAGTAAATTTTTTCAACATTATTTTAATTAAGTGTGACCCGAATTATATATATATATATATATATATATATATATTATATATATATATATATATATATATATATATATATATATAAATAAATATATGTATATGCGTGCAGATATTCATTTAAATGTTAAAAATCTGTTTTTTTTTATACATGCTCTATTCTGTTATGTATAAGTTTTCAGATATTTTATTGAAGGATTAAATTACTTTTTTGTAAAAATCTGTGTATGATTTTTAATCAAAATAATATACATGTATATATATATATATATATATATATATATATATGTATATGTGTATATATATATATATATATATATATATATGTTTTTTTTACTCATATTTAATGCATTATTTTGAAAAAAAAAACACATTTTCATCACGAAAAAAAAAACGATGTATTAAAAATGAATGTATACGAGCATCTCTTTTGTATCATTTCGAGATTTATTTTTAAAATGGAGAAATTCTCAATTACAAGCATTATTATTAAATCTGAGATCGACGACATCATGTTAATTTAGAAAATCCCTTGTCTCGCAGATATAACCGCGAGCGTAATATTATTCTCACACGTACATCAACCTTACAACAACTGTACTTGTCGGATATAAGCAATTACGAATTTCGAAAATAAAAATGTATATTTTAAGCCAATTGTAAAATGTGCGAAACGAAGTTAAATTTAGACACCTCATGTTATGATTATTACATTTCTCTGAATTAGCTTCCGTCTTCAATTACATTCATAGTATTAACGTTTATTTAAGGATGTGTTTATTTATTTGTAACTATTTTTTTAACGTTTTAATTCTATTTATATTTTTTTATATAACTTGATGCACGTTTAAAATCGAATATTATTCAAGTTATGAATAAATTGAATTAAAATACTCATTTTTTTATAACTTGAACGTCATGTATTATCAGCATCGCCTTGATTATGCAATTCGTTTACACCAACAAGCAGAAGAAAATAATGAATTTATTTACAATTTGATTGTGAGTGATGAAGCTCATTTTCACTTAAATGGCTTCGTGAACAGACGAAACTATAGAATATGGACTACAGAGATTTCAAGAGCACCTCATCAGCGACAATTACACCCATTTAAGTGTATTGTTTGGTGCGAAGTAACGTCCGAAAGGATTATAGACCTTTATTTCTTCTTCGAAATTGAAGACGATACTACTGTAACATAAATGGTGCTCAATATCGTATGATTGATTTTTGAGGCCAGCTATTGATATTCATCTGGTGATTCCAACAAGATCGACCCACAGCGCACATAACAAGACCCGTTATGGAACTTTTATGGGACATTTTAGTGAACAATATAATTTCAAGAAACAGTGATTTTAAGTGGCCTGCGCGTTTACTTGATTTGAGCCCTCCTGATTTTTTCTTTTGGACTATTTAAAAGAATATGTATATATCAATAAACCAAAAGGCATCCTGCAGCTAAAGAACAACATACGAGTAGAAATTTGAGCGTTATGTCCAGAAATCCCGAGAGAAGTGATAGAAAATGCCTTAGAAAAAGCTCGACTTTGTGAATTCGTAAATGGAAATCACTTATATGGTGTCGTTTTTCATGTGTCATCACGAAAAATTCACCATCCTTACAACTATGTTTTGAGAAATAAAAAAGGATGAAAAATTACAAAACAAAAAAAAATGTTAATGTCATAAATCCCTTTATTTCTTTTGCGCCACCCTGTATGTCTACGATTCGATTTTTTTTCACTGTTCAATTTGAATTGAGACGCATTTTCAAGATATTTTTATTTTCAATATTTTTCGTTTTCCTTTATATTCTGCGATATTAAAAATAATTGTTTATATAAAAATGTGAAATGTTTTAAAATATTTATTTAAAATAACAAATTATGAAAAAATGTTGTATTTGTGATTTTAAAGTGACTCCTCCATGCCAAATTTGTTCAAACAGTGTTTTTAAATTCAGTAAGATACTCAAAGTGAATAATTTACAAATTACTGGAGAAATTGCAATAGCCGGTGTGAAAGTAAGAAAGCATACAAGTTAAATTAAAAAGTGTAACGTGTATGTATCTAACTTTGAATATTTTTCTGTATTAAAAAAGTATTTTAATTCTTTAAATATTAAATATTTGATGCCAGTATTTACGAAGAAATACTACATATGTGCATATTTTAACACAATATTACTTATTTAAATGGAATAATTACAATATTTCTATTAAAAACGAATTAATAATATACAGATACATTTTTATTAGTAGTATTTCTTTCTCCTATTTGGCGCTGTTTTTTATATCGATTAAAACTAAAAATAGACATCTACTAGGATATTAGCAATATTAGAAAAGTCATGACTAGTTTGTCATGTGCTATCAGAGTTTAAAATTATATTCTAATTTATGAAATGGAATTTATTAGCTAATTTTTATATATTTTTAGAATTATAATAAGTTGAAAAAAATAATCAATAAATGATTCGTTTGATATTATCGATATATCTATTTTCGGTCTCATAAATTTACAATTTAACGAAATGTTATCGTCTGAAAATATTCGATAAAAAAATAATTTTCCATCCATAATTCATAGAAATTATTTTTCTATCTTACTTATTAGTCCTAGACTTCGAAATTATTTTTTTTTCAAAAAAATAAAATAAAAAAATAGGCAGTGAGAATTTATAAATAATATAATATTATTTATTTATATTATATCATAAGGGTTTCAATGAACGTTTTATGTTTAACTTTTATTTTTATTTTACATAACGTTGCTTTGATACAGTAATCCGTTTATTGATAAAGCTTTTTACACACAAAGCAATATCTTCTCCTTTGTATGTTTTTTTTATATATAAACGGAACTATATCAGTCTCTTATCAATAAAGATACGGAAAAGATTATCTGTTAATTTTTTTTCTTGTATCACTCTTTAAATACTATTCTTGTAAAATACTGTTTTTCGTCAAAGTACTCTTCTCAGATATCTTCATTGATATAAAATAAGTTTACATTGTGTCGTCTTCACCACAAACTTTCGTTATTTGTTGTGAAAAATAAACTCAATTCTAACAAATATTGTATGATAAAATTATGTCTCGAACGTATCTTTACACATACACACAGGCATCCCCCCACAACTATCTTCCCATGAATATATATATATATATATATATATATATATATATATATATATATATATATATATATATATATAATCAAAATTATCCACAAAAAATTTTATAAAACAAAACGTTACAAAAAATAATCTATCTGCGAGGATGTTTATATGGGCATTCTATCATATACTCGTATATATATATATATATATATATATATATATATATATATATATATATATATATATATATATGTATAAATCTATAATTTTGACTTATTTATTTAATACATGGCTTCTACGATACCTAAATATGTTTATTGTTTCATTCAGTTACATGTGTATGCTTATAATTAGCAAGTGGGTAAGCTCAGCGAGTAGGGGGCGAAACGCCCTATTATATATATATATATATATATATATATATATATATATATATATATACATATATATGTGAATGTGTATGTATATAATATGCAAAAAGAAAATATGTAAAAATTAATTAAAATCTGCACCGTGAATCTTAAAATTTAGCACTTAATGCATGAAAATATAAATCTTTTACTTTCTTAAACGAATTTTTTTCACCCCAAGAACCACAACAGTGCTTTTGATCAATACTTAAGCTCATTTAAATGTCGATGCCATCATTCTCAAATATAAAAATCTACCTTTTCTGAATTTTAATTACATATATATATATATATATATATATATATATATACATGTATATATATATATATACATTCATTAGTCTCTTTTTATGCGATAGATACGTTCCATAGAAATCCGCACATAAAAAAATCGCACAAAAAGATAACTTACGTTGAAAAATTAGGGATGTTCCATAATTACATTACATACATTTTTTCACCTCACGTTGGAATTTGAAGGTTCGTTCAGAATTTGTGTCATGAACAAGATAATTTTCCAATTAATTGTAAAGTTAAAGATCTTCTTGTATTATATTTACAGTGAAGAGGATAGGTTTTTCTTCTTGTTCAATATCGTTTCCTGGATCTTCGACGATATCTAAAGTTATACCAATAATATCATCGTCACTTATGGCATTATCCACAACCAATTCGTCTACATCAGTCTGGTTAATGGTATCAAAACCTTGTCCACCATTTTCGTGTGCCAAAGTAATGATTTCAGTTGACAATGTTGATGTTTGAATGTGTTTGCACTGTTTGCAACACATCCAGGTCAAGCTGTTTTCCAGCAGGCATTTAAAGCTTGTGGTCTTATTTCAGCGATAGCAGATACAATACGATTTAAACAGTTCAAATTATAAAATTTTAAATTAAAAAATAAAAATTCTAAAAAATATAATAATTTAAATATAAAATTTTTTGAACAATATTCAAATTTGTTATTACATCCATGATTTTTATAAACATAAATAATGTGATAATTTTATTCTTCAAAAAGTTTTATTAATTATTATAACATATATATATACATGTGTGTGTGTATTTTTATTCCACATAAAATAATTG
Organism: Acanthacorydalis orientalis; assembly: GCA_034766995.1. NCBI lineage: Eukaryota > Metazoa > Arthropoda > Insecta > Megaloptera > Corydalidae > Acanthacorydalis > Acanthacorydalis orientalis. Next base: position 51,791,581 of record CM068315.1, on the reverse strand, counting down.
TGAATAAGTATCTTGTACTATAGATTTTAATTACTTTCCTAATGACATTAAGTTTCGCATGTGTATACAAAAGTATATTTTAATTTACAAGTGTTAAGCAGATTTTTTCGAAAGATAATTTAACACACAATGTTATGCTTCATGAATCCTGGAAGCATGGTCTGAGTTCGTTTCTCTAAGAATAGAATTTTCAAAATATATCATCATTTTAAACTTATGAAACTTATGAAATTGAAAATATCTGGTTGTCGATGAAACAAATTCGTTTGTGGCTTGCAGCGTTCGTATAGAGTAATAAAAAACAGGTACATAACAAAAACAATGTTTTATGAACATAAAAAACATTTACTCTTATATGTATTATATTCCTTCACTTGTCATTTAAATATCTTATTAGTAGTGATCATTTTATATAGAGTTTATCATTAATTATTTTATATATATATATATATATATATATAACATATTAAAATTATTATTTAACCGTTTTTATATTTTATATTTAAAAATACATGTTATGTTATTCACAATACATAAAGAAATCTTTAATTTGAATTAAGTGGATTTATTTTTAATCTGTTTAGTCAACAGTTTGATTTTTACAATATTTTTGTAATACATTTTAAAAAGTTTTGGATTAATTAACGTTATATGTTTTTTATTATTTTATAACCATATGAATTATAGTAGGTAATCATAAAATTTTGTGAAATAATACATTTATGAGGTAACTATTTCAATTTTTTCATTTACTTTTTTTACTCGCATTTTTCCAGTGACAAAAAATATATATTTTCTTAAAGAGTTATACTAGAGAAACATTATATATTTTTATTATATTGTTTCTACAATAAGTAATTAATTGAACGTATTTGTCATCTTATAAGCGTTAGTCAGTCGTACTTCTTAAAACTGTAGAAGCCAAATAGATTCAATGCACGAATGAAACAAAGAACTTATCATTTATACAATACAGACACATATTATATATATATATATATATATATATATTAGGAAATCCAAATGATTATTCATTATCACGAAAATAACGAGAAAGCCGGAGATGAAAATCTTTGTTTATATATGGATTTCATAGTACTGACGTTCATTTTCCCGTGTAACAAGTAATATTGTATCGATATGAATAGACTTGATAAGAATTTGAAACTCTAAAAGTTAAATGTTCTTATATTTAATAATACAAAATAAAATAAAAAAAATTTTTTAGGAAATTTTCCTTGAAATAGTTATGCGTTATAACATTTTTATAAAAATTCTATTACATGTACGTGCACTATATTGTTTCAATTATATATATATGTATATATATATATACACATACACATATATATGAGGGCGGTTTGAAGAGTAACTTGGTTCAATATTAGAGACAACAGCTTTAATTTCAAATTGTACTTTATTTTTTGACATAATTTCCTCGAAGCTCAACGCACTTTCCCCAACATTTTCAGCTTCACGATTAAATATATATTGATTTTATTTCAAATTGGTATTATTATAGGCATATAATAACATACATATTAGCACTAATTTTTATAGTTTACTTAATGTTTATTAAATTACTTTTTTTTGGATTCTATTAAATATACATAAAATATGTTATTAAACCATAAAAATAAATTATTAAACCAATGATATTAACAACAAATTTATTATAAGATTTCCTAACCTGATGAATGGAATGTATGTATTTTTTTGTTGCTGTGGGATTTATAAATACACCAAAGTAGTAAATGTTGTTTTTGTGAGCGTTAAATAAACATATAAATGCGAAAATATATATATTGTCCTGGACACAATATTTGCAATATTGTTAAAATTTCTTTTGATTCGCGTATATAGTACACGATAATGCACTCTAGTGCTCCGCAGGTCGTCTTTTCGTTTAGTTCTCGAAGATTAAAGATTATAACTTTCGTGGACACAATGCATTGTCTGTTAGTTACTAAAAGAAATGAAATCTATTATTTGGATTTAATTAGAATAAATATAATTAAATATATAAAAGATTATATATATATATATATATATATATATATATATATATATATACACATGATTAAAGTATCTGTTTATATTATTTTAATAATAGTCATTCTATTATAAAAATATCACAAATATTAATATTTTTAGACTTTATTTTTATAATTTACAACAAAAATATATTTATAGCAATCATTATATTATAAACAACTGCCTTATTTTAACATCTGTAATAATACTGCTTAATTAAGTTGATTAGTTGTATACTTATAATTATATATATATATATATATATATATATATATATATATATATATATATATATATATATTTATTTATTTTCTCACAATTATAACATGAATTCTTACTTTAATTTAATATAATGTATTGAATTTAAGTTATATTAAATTAATTAAAGTAAATCGATTATATTATAATCAGTTTCTTATCGACATGAGGTCAATTTCTTTGAAAAATACAAATAATGCAATGATATTGACTGATATTATTAGAAGCCATCAGTTATTTTTCATTTAAATTATGAATATTAGTATAAATGTCAATTAATAACAATAATTATATTAATACTTTATTACTAATTATATATATATATATATATATATATATATATATATATATATATATATATACACATGAGTGTATGTATTACAATATTATCTATTTATTTTATAGTACTTAAATATTGAAAAGCTCAGATATATATTTTTGATAAGTAGATACAGATTGTATTTCCTTTTTATTACTTGTATTCCAAATTGAAATCCCTATTCGATTACAATTTTCTATTTGTTATTATATAAAAAAATAATTATATAATAATTTTTAATTCAGTGATAATATATTATTGTGGTTGCATTATGCATGAAATTTATATGTAATACTACAATGTTTTAAACATATTTTGATACAGCAATAATATGAATACAATTTTATAAAATTATGCAAATTATTTTGGTTTGGAAATGAATGATAACAAATCGTATATAAACTGTTATAACAAACGATCCGTATTATAATTTGCAAGCTATGTTTAAATACTATGTGTGTACAGATGATAGTGGAAGTAAATCTCCATGCAATGAAATTAGTTACACTTGATGATAATTATTTTGTTTGCGAACACTGTCTGCGAATAATATTGTCATCTATATAGATACAGTTTATCTTACTGTTAGATGTTGAAGATAAATTATTTACTTATGAAAACAAAGCGTATAGTTAAAAATGCGTTATCGGTTTTCCGTGTATGTTATATTTTTTTATTTGTATAACTTTTCAACTATTCATCAAAATGCATGTTTTTATATATATATATATATATATATATATATATATATATATATATATATATATGTACGTATTTTTATGTGGGTAAAAATCGATAGAACATACCAACATCTCTATTCACATTAAAACTGGAATTTTAAATTCAGTTTCAAATTCTCATTAACCCTATTTTTATTGAGAAGTGACAAATAACATATATAAATAATATAATTTTTTATATTTCCTCTAATTACTTTCCATCTAAAACTCCATATTTATTTCTTGAGTTATTATCTTGAGCTATTTTTTTTGTAATCTAAATTAGATATCTTAAAAACCAAGCATCATTTGTTATTTAAATTCGTAACCAGAGAGAAGAGATGTTTCTCCTAATCATAACATTCAACCGAATAACTTTTAATAAGAGGAACTATTAATTTGGAACCAAACAAAAATATAACAAGATCGTTGCGCACTTATTTCATTTACTTTCCTCCCGGGTATGAGTTAAACTGCGTCCATTTTCTTCTCTTTACAAACGTTGATTGTCTAACGTATGGCAAGATGTAGCTTATTGTTTTTGAGCCTCAAAGTAAAGAGAAGAAAATTATTTTTCAAAAGATTATAAAATATAGATGGTCAGCTAATTACTAAATAACTTTTCTTTTGCAATACTTGACTAAACATTCGTCTAAAATATTTTTTAAATGAATTAACTAGATATGAAATGGAAATAGATTTAAGAATGGAAGAATAATATAATAAAATAGATCTGAGTAGATCTCAAGTCGATTCTGATTTTATGCTGTATTAATGATTTGATAAAATATATAATTTATATATATATATATATATATATATATATGTATGTATGCGTGGGTCTATGAATATATCCAAGTAGGAAAATTAATACACATTTATTTATCAGTACCATTTGAAACGTAAGCTTGTGTATATATTCTTATACTTTATTTTTCGAAAAATTGTGTACACCAAACGAATTGAAAACACAAAGTCCTTGATTGTCAAAGATATGGGTCGGTAAAAATGGATGCGTATCAAGTTTCCGATAAATAATTAATTTATTTTCCACACATTGACTGCAAAGGATTGCGTCTACGATGCCGTGCAGCGAATCGCCTTGACAACAATGACGACGGCGAATACATCACACAGGCGGTTGTACAACCACCATTCTTTAACAAGAAAGTTAATACAAAAAAAATAACTAGTTAATCGCGTTTGTAAATAACAAATTGGACATATATATATATATATATATATATATATATATATATATATATATATATATATATATACTAAATGATGTAATCATTAAGTTTTTAGATTTATTTTAAATGTGTAAGTAGTTTGAACATCCTCGTATATTTCAATCAAAAATATAATGTAAAATGTAATTAATTTCCTATTCATTTATATATTTTTTTAATATACAATATTTTTTATAGATTTATGTATTCTGTTTATATATTCAACTTTGCAATAAATTGGAAAATCATTTTTTTGTTCATGACACGAATTCTGAACGAGCCTTCAAATTCAAACGTGAGGTGAATAATTGTATGTCTGGGTATCCCAAACTGCATAAAATATAGTAAAATGATTATCGCAAAGTTTAATCACTGATTACATTGTTGGAGGAAAAAAATCAATTCAGAACAAAGGTAAAGTGGATATAAATTTTGTTTGTGAAGAACTATCGTCTTTACGATGCAGATCTGATGCCACTGACTATCTCTTGTAGTGATAAAAGTGACTTTGCACCAGTTCACAAATGGTGCCGAACATTGTCAGATAGTGACGATAATTCTGATGAAATTATGTAAAAATAATTATTACTTTTCAATAAAAGTAAATGAATAAATTTTTAAAACAAACTTACTTTATGTTTTACATCAATTTCTTTTAGATTTTAGAGTGAATTTTTTAGGCATTCTTATTTTCCTAAATTTTCGTACACTTTTTTTATGCGATTTTGGATGTATTTTAACTCATTGCTTTGGTTTTATACGGTTTTGGAAAATTATGGAACGTGTCTCTAATTTTTCAATGTAAGTTATGTCTTTTTTGTATGATTTTTTTATGTTTTCTGTGGAACGTATCTACCGCATAAAAAGAGACTTGACATATATATAATATATATATATATATATATATATATATATATATATATATATATATATATATGTCTGTAATGTTTGATTTCCCCATATATTTGTTGTAGACGTGATACGTTGATATCAAAGAACACGTTTTAATATGTTAGAACATCAAAAAATGTGATGAATATAATAAAATAACACTGTGACAAAGAAAACACAACAGTATAATGTCCGGGTTCTGTATGATGTGCTGTAAATTGAGTAAAATTTCGAATTTATACCATGATACACCATTTTGTGTCTATTAGGTAGATGACAACCAACTCATATTGTTAGACTAAAGGTCATCTCGGTGACGTTACGGTTAGCAGCACTCATAGATTAGATTTGCGTCTTGTGGCATCTCAATGGTCTCCAGTGGTGCTATATTTTGTTTGTTCCGGTATCCATATTATAATTAAACTTGTATTTCCAAGTTTTCGTTCGATTCATATGTTTTCAGCAAATATAAAAAGAATTATTTTTGGTAAATGTATATACAATGAAACAAACATATATAATCAGTATGTGTAATAGATAGTGGACGGACGTACACACATACATGTATGCATATATATATATATATATATATATATATATATATATATATATATATATATATATATTAAACCCACGATTTTCAAAAACATATATAATATAAAGTTAGTCATTGAATTGAGTAAATTATTAAAGACGTCAATTTGTTTAATTATTGAAGTTGAAGTTCAGTTCGAAATGAGAAAAATGAAAAAAGTTTCCTTCCTACAGAATTTTATTTTTCTTGAACAAAACGTAACATTATTTTGCTAATGTAATTATGTGTCATTTGTTACAATGCTTTTAATAATCAACATGATGAATCGAGTAAGTTTTATTGCAATACAATCCATATTACAAACAGACGACGATACTTCTGAAGTTACACTAGGCTAACACTTAAACTAACTAACGTGTAGTAGAGTGTCACGTCAGCTGATATTTCCCACGAGATAAATACACCTACAATAATAGCATGGCATATTCTATTGCCATTTGGTAACATTGTGCATGAAACTATGGAATACGAATATAAAGTGATCATATTTGAATAATTTCACCTTTTATCTAGTCTTTTTGTATCATTTAAATTTGTAGTTTGTAATTGTATTTAATTACATATATATATATATATATATATATATATATATATATATATATATATATATAATAACATGTTTGTATAAGAAAAATAATTCAATAATAGTAAGAGCACCTATTTATAATAAGAAACCGAAGCCGGTAGTGAACGTTTAAAAAAGAACAGACTATATTTTTACTAACTCCTCTCATCAATCTGCATTTAAATCTTTTTGCTGATGAAAGTAGTAACATTACATATGAAGATGAATTCATTATAGGCACGATAACCTTTATGAAAATGTTAATATTGACCTACCTGTTGTTTTAATTACCTAATTTAATTTTAATCGCTTAATTAGTCTTTCTATATAAAGGAAGATAAATTATATTTCGAATCTATTTTGATCATACTCTATATAACCATAAGTGTGTGTATATATATATATATATATATATATATATATATATATATATATATATATATATATATATTCAACTATAACGTTTAATATTCTGTATTTCATTTAAATAGATTTATAGAAACAAATAATTATATTAATAGTTATAAAAACATTTAAGATTAAATTTTATATATATATATATATATATAAATTTATTAGGTTTTTCTTATTTTGTTGATGAACGTTCTGGGGAATACAAAATGAGAAAGAATAACACAAATTTGTACACAAAGACTTACATATTAGCCAATAAGATCACATACCAGTTGTTGACACTCCACTGTTCCTGTGTCTTCATCCTTCTCAAGTCGGGTAGTTCTTGTTACTAATTATCACACACATGTCACTGGCTTTTAATCAAATGTGATACAGAATCGATTTAATATCAGTATGTCTATATATGTACCTGTCAATGTTGTGTGTAGGTGAGATTTGAGTGCATTATTGTAGACATTGCTTGTCCCTCAGAAAAGTTTATCTTTACAAGAGTTTTCCAATAGGGACGCGATTTTTTTCTATAAATAAATATTAATTTCCTATAGAAAGAGCACTGAAATAATTTGTACACATAATACATACATACAGACACAGTAACACACACGCATGTATATATATATATATATATTGTTCTGTAGTTTGTAAAATAACATATAATACTTTTTTTTATTTGAAGAAGGCAGGTTGTTGAAGGCAGGGAATTTAATATCCAAAACGTAATTTATTTCAGATATAATATCTATAATAGAGCTTGAATATATATATATATATATATATATATATATATATATATATATATATATATTAATGAGTGTTAACATATATTTATACAAATTCAATAGATTTTTTGAACTCAGATAAAAGTATCATTTATTAATAAAAAATAACGAATGTGTTCAAATTTTTCTGAAACTGAACTGAAGTATAATTTTAATCTTATGCTTTCAATGACGAAAAATAGAAAAACATGCACATCAATATGTAAAAATGAAAATGTATGTATGTAGATAACATAAAAATATTCGATAAATCCTATATATGGAAGTAAAGAATATGAAAATATTTATACTTTTTATATACAAATATGTTTAACAAAAAGGTATGTTATGCAAAAATGTTTGAAACAATATTTGAAAACGAAGCTATGTATTTGTTGTTAATATTATTTTTTTGTACTAGAAGAGATTATTTATATTATTGTTTTATTTATGCAAATTAAGATTTTAATACATTTTTCTCGTCTGTTGAATTTTTATATTTTATAATACATTGCTTATGTATGTGATTTATATTTCTATGTAGGTATTACGCTTCTATTACTGATAATAATAATAATTATATATATATATATATATATATATATATATATATATATGTATGTATGTTCGTATATATTTCTATATATATATATATATATATATATATATATATATATATATATCTGTGTGTGTGTGTTTGTATGTGTTTATAAAAATGTGTGGTGATATATACTGGTGATATACTTCAATGTTGATACTTTGAAACATTGATTTTCTATCAAAGGTATATTTAACTGATGTAAGTTTTACAAGTAAGATTACAAAATTATCCACACAATTTAAGAAAAAAATATATACAATAGTTGACGATATTCTGTGATTTACAACATCCATTTCAGAAACCACCTACGTAAAAGTATTTGTCATCTTCAGTTGAGTGCTTTAGCTATACGGCTGTGGGGACCTGATGTCGCACTACATATTATGTTCAGTAAATAAACATTTGAATAGGTTTGTTCAAAGCGTTTGTTATATGTCAAACTTATCAATTCAATGTATTGACAATCCAATCGATTGCTGTAATCGATTGTTGTTTAAAACGAATCTAACATTTGAAGACAAGACTTGAAGAACGACATTAATTTCAATGTGATTAGAAGATGACAAATACAATCTGTAAAAGTAACAATTTTCCAAATCTATTAACTTTTTTTTTATAAATAGCTATATACCTCTTCCCCCTCTCTCTCTCTATATAATATATATATATATATATATATATATATATATATATATATATATTTAGAATAGATAAAATTATGTTTATTAAAAACTAGCATAAGGTTATAGTATTTTTATGTTCATATTTGAAAACATCACAAACTTTATTCCGATTAAATAAACAAATTGCGTTTATTTTAAAACCTGATGTTACTTTGTATTTTTATTTCTTTCATGTCGTACACAATGTTAGTTTAATTTGTATGTATCTATTTAGTTCGATATAAGTATAACTCTCAGAGTGAAATAGTGTCTTGTTTTGTCTTATTGTGTTTGCTGAGAGGATTATAAACAGAATAAAAGAATGCACCATATTCTGTTTATATCTGTAATCGAATAGAAATCAATAAATTTAAAATTCTAGTTTTTTTCATTCTTTAATTCAGTTGGGGTTTGTTTAAGATTGTATGGTATCAGGTGCTTCAATCTATTAAATATGTAATTTATCAAAAAATATTTAATCTAAATGTGATTAGCAGAAAAAATGCTCACTGCTCGTTTTCATACGATCAGAAGTGAAAGTTCAGTTTCACTTGAATGACTATGCTCTCTGTCTGGTTTGATTTAGAATTTCAAATTTTTGTTTTACTTCCATATTAACAATCTCGTGTGCATATCATTTCATACAAACTTTTCGCAGTCATTTGCAGTTATAACTAAATAAACTATGAAGAGATTACAAAAAATAGTTTTAATTATTTTAAATTTAAAAAATCTGATTATAAATTATGCATGTTTGATGTTTGACATGAAAAATAATATTCGTCTTGTGATAAATACACTAAGCGTAAACAATTATGGTCACTTAGATAATGTATAGCTTAGTACGATCACTATGTACCCATATCATCATTCAACTAAAATTCTTGCTGGGAATACTGGCCTCTAAATATGATCTCTTAATATCAACCAATTAAAAATTAAAATATAACATTTATTAAAACTCTTTCGAAATTAATATATGAATAGATTCATTATTAATATTAAATAATAATATAAATTTAAAAAGAGAAGTAAAAGGCACCAAAAAAATAAATTTTCGAGGTATAATATTTTCAAGTTGAAACAAAATTGTCTCTTTTTTTCATCATTATTTTTTAATTTGGCTTTATATGAAATAATTTTCAACATTAATTGAAAGGTTTCATTAATATAATTTGTATGGTTTTAGCGAGAAATTATTAAGGAAATATTAAGCATGTTTTATTCTCAATTGAATAAGTTTTAATTTAAAGATCATTATTATAAAAAAATACATGATTACAAACAAAATGTATTTTCAGAAAAAATATATATATATATATATATATATATATATATATATATGTGTGTGTGTGTGTTGTGGGTGTGTGAATAATATTATGAAAATTGTCATTCCAATTTTAGACAATTCCAATTTTATTTTCATACATGTACGTGAATGATTCCTTCGTAATGGAATTATCTTCTGTTTATTCAAATCCGCCGCAATTTTGTCATTAAATTGTGTAATGTTTGTGGTACAAATCGCATATAAGAACAGATAAAAGCATTTATTGCTGGTGCGGTATAAAAAAAGTGCTTTATTAGTAATTCTCTCTATCCATGGTATTTATAAAATGCGGTGAAATGTATTAAATGTGAATTTTAGAATCTCTTTATCGAATAAACAATGAATTTCATATTGAGAAATTATTTCATTCTGCTTATTAACCAGACATAAAAGAATTTTCAGCACGTATTGATTATGTACAATACATTAATATTAATTTTTATTCCGTCGATATTTTCGAATTTCACCTATTGGATATTTAACTAAAAAAAATATTACTTGATATACTTTTTTTAATTTTATTGTCTATACTGAACAGTTTTCTTATTGTGTAATCTTATAGGTATATTTAAAGCCATACAAAACAAATAGATAACATCTGTATTTATACACATTTTTAGTATTTATTTGATATTCTGTTTCATTCACAAATTCGCCAAAAAATATATGTTTTAATAGTAGTAAGTAGAAAATAGTAAATAAAAACTATATTCATTGTTAAAAGATATTCACATTGTATTTGTTTGAATATACAAAGGAAATATTATTATTTTCAGTGCTACATACATCTTTGAAAGCAGTTCGTTTTCAGATGATGTAAGATACTGCTTTATTTGAAAAATGACGATGTCTCTATCTGTTAGTTAGTTATCTTTGTGCTTGCACGAATCCTGACAAATAATGTAATTTTGTTGTCTAAGATGAAAAGTAAATGTGTCTTACAAAAAAATATATATTTCGTTTCATCATTAAACCATAAAGGTGCAAATAAATATGAAAACATTATTAACTTACATTATACTGATATGTGAATACCTCTAAAAATTATTATACATACACACACACATAAACATATATATATATATAATCTTACAAAGAAAATAAATCTTTCAAAAGGAAACATCTTTAAAAGAGAAAAGAAATCTTTTGCTAAAAATAAAAAATGCTTTAAGAAAACTTGAGGATTGTATAACATTTATTCCACAATGGCTAATAAAAATATAAATAAATATAACATTCATTTCTTTGATTTTGTAGACATATTGAGGAAATAAATTATTATATACGATAATTATTTCAATCGGTATTATTTAGCGAATTAGCTCGGCTTTGAAAAACACAAAAAGTTAAAAATGAAGGACAAATAAATGTTATAAAACATATCAGTTCTGGAAAGGCAAAATATTTTAACACAGCTAGTATTTGATATTATTTTTTATGCTAATGAAAAGTTTTATTAATGGTTTTATCATTGTTATTCGGAAAAAACATATTTTATATTATTACACATTTTATGCTGTTTTTTTAATACATATTTTTTAAAAAAATAGAAATTTCGGATTCAAGTATATATCCTTAGGATTAAATGTTGTTCTTTTTACACATACGTTTAATTTAGATAGGATTTTAAAAATAAAATAGATAACTTGTTCAAAAATTATAATTCTCGATATGCAATATAAAAAATCTACAAATTATATTTATTTTATAAACAGAAAATAAATTATAAAAATTGTGAATTATTACACATTTCATTGGTATTTTAAATCAAAGATATTGGTCATTAAAAATTGAATAAAAATTGATACGTTAATATTTTTAGATTCAGTACATTAGAAATTTATCAAAAGCGCTAATTCAAGACTATACCGTCATCAAAATGAAACGACAAGAAATTTAATTCAATATGAACTGACATTGGGTGACGTTTTCATCGTGATTTATAATAGATGTTAATTTAAAAATGTCAAAGCAATGGGGCGCATCATATTTAATATTTTATATTTTGTTAAGAGAATTATGAACACGGTCGATAATTTTGTTTACTTCTGATATATTTACGATATAAATTCATGCACACATGTTTGCAGGTATAAATGGATATAAATAAACAAACCTTGAAACGTTTAAAAAAATAAATAATCCCACATTAATATCTACATTGAAAAGAATCAGTTTAAATATTTTAACATTTATTTAAGTTTTATAAAATTAATCACTTATTTAAATAAAGTATTTTTTTAAATTATGTGATAATCTTATTGGACGAAAAATTAAATTGTTGAATTATTTGTACATGCTACATAATTTTCCTTCAGTGAATATTGTATTGAAACTGGGTACAATAAGAATCTTCCATGTATTTTCATATTTTATTTGGTTTCTTCTCTAATATTGAAAATGATAAAATTTGTACTTTTCACACAATTTAAAATTTTCAAAAAATAAAAATCTGTAAATTATTATATTATTCTGTATACTATTATAATTGATCTTTCAGGTGGATGAAATAAAACACAACATAAATTTTGTCTTAACATTGACGAAATAATGTAAATGATCAAAGTTGTATAAATATTTGAAAATAAAATCATTATTTTCTCATAGTTATCAAAGAAAGTCATATACAGAACATTGATATTAATAACGTTTATTTATGTCAAACCACAACTGAACTACAGTTACCGATTGCGAACTGTATAAAAATATTGAAAATTGATTACAAAAAAGTATACATTGCTTGCATTTTATGTTTACAGCAAAAAATCTAATGTTAATGAGTGTTATTTTCTTGACATCGTAATTATGAACACTTCCTCGTATTTGCTCTCGTTAAACTATGTCGCTAAAATGAAGGATTTCATGGAATTCTTAAAGACACCCCGAGCGTATCAAATTAATTTACACTGGTATATTAAACGAATATGTTTTTGTGGTTTCTATCCTTGCTAGACCACCTGCTGGGATGCAAAATTAAACGGCGCTGGGACATTACATTGACTTTATAGCGAAACATTAAAATTTATATAGCATCTATTCACTTTATCTGTATTACATATTAATAAAACCTTTTGTTATTTTACACATACTCATACGTTTCAGACAAATTTTCCATTACGGTTTTTACACATTTATTAAATGACATATAAATTTATGAGATTACAATATCATATATATATATATATATATATATATATATATAATTTAAAAAATCAATACCGAAAATTGATCACACTCACAAACAATGCTATCAGTCCATTCGAATTTTAATTACAGAATAATATAATTCATTATTTCCATATCTTTACATGCATTATGTTAAAACACAATAACATTTAAAAAAACTTGTTTCTTTTTACATTAAAATATCTTCATTTCAATCAACATAAGTCGAAAATCAAATATCAAGCTATTAATAATCTAAAAATTTTCAATTTCACATTATTAATAATATGGAAATTACTTTCCTTAAAGCATAGAACAATAATATTTTCATTATAAATCAATATATATATATATATATATATATATATATATATATATATATATATATATATATAATATAAAAGTAATAAATTTGAGTCCTAAAATAATATTATATATATATATATATGTGTGTGTATGTATATTTATAATTAAATAGGTCCATTTATATTCCATTAAAATGGCTGTAGTACAATTGTGGATTTATATTGTAAATCTTAAAAGAAATCTTTAAAAAAAATATTATTATACACAAATTATTGGCGGCTTGTTATTTTAATTTATTTTAAAAAAGAATTATTATTTTGTTTTATAAAACTTTAAGTTTGATTATTTATTGCAAAAGCAATAGAAAACAAGATTGGAATTCAACAGAAAAATATCTGTTTATTTGTGTGTAGATTATTTTGTACATATATTTTTATTCGGTTAATCTTATAAATAATAACGTGTAAGAGGATGCAATAGTTAACCTGTCCATGGACAAAATACACAAAAGTCTTATCAAATGATAATATAATTATTAGTGTCAGTTTTATGTCTTATTCAATTTTATGTGTTATAAATTCATTAATAAATTTTATGACTTATTTTCTTCTATATAAACATAACTCAGATTTTATATAAATTAATGTCTTAGAAAAGCATTCATATCGTTTAAAAATCTAATCAAATATCTATCAGTGTACAACATAAAATATGTATTTTATTTATCTCTTCGATTAAAATGAATTATGATTAAAGAACAATCATTTTTTATAAAATATTTTACCATTTTTTTAATAATGATATATCATTATAGGATAATATTTTCAGGTTTATTTAATAACGAAAATTATGAACAAAAAAATAATATATGTTTATATATATATATATATATATATATATATATATATATATATATTCGGACTGTACTGTAATGGAAAAAGGAACGTTAAACTAATAATCTGTAAATGAAGAATCTAATTCACTTGGGATAAAGTTAGTCTCGTTATTAAGAACTCGTAGCTCTAGCATTAAAAGGTTGTTGTTGTAAATCATATCAAAATAACTCTAAATGAGCAGCAATGCATTAAAATTATGTTATATATATATATATATATATAACTTGAGTTATAAATTTAGTGAATTAATCAAGGACCTTACTAAGTTCGATTGTTCGAAGATAAGTTAATAATGAATTTAATTGATACTGTATTATAAATATGAACGATATTTTTATAATATATAAATGATTTAAATATAAGTATAAAAATCGATCTATATATTTACAAATCTATATATAAAAAAATATTACAGACCAATATTTTTTAAGTATTTAAAACAGTAGAATGAAAATTTAATTTTGATAAAGTCAATTTAATTACATAGAACATGTTTTGAAAAGAAAAGCTTGTATATAATAACATATTGTTGTAAATATAAACATTGGATATTAGATTGTATTCTGTTTTTCGATTCTATTTACTTTGCTTGTAACAATTTTCATTGATTGTCGTATCTCACAAATTATAGTTGTAAGTGAAATATGTTTCTACTCACCGATCGTAAGTGTTCATTACATTACATAATTACATAAGATGAAAGATGTGAAATTTGA
Source organism: Acanthacorydalis orientalis (assembly GCA_034766995.1). NCBI lineage: Eukaryota > Metazoa > Arthropoda > Insecta > Megaloptera > Corydalidae > Acanthacorydalis > Acanthacorydalis orientalis. The sequence continues at coordinate 51,776,117 of CM068315.1, read as the reverse complement.
TCGTCTATTCATGAAATTCAATGAAACCTTATTATTACTGAGAATTAAGGAAATAGCCTGTGTTATCAATCACCGTTGTAATTATTCGTCTATTTAATTTCGAAAATAATATATATTCAAAAATTCTCTGTTATTACTTTTCTATTAGATGATCAAAGTAAATGACAGACTTCTGTCAAGATGATTGCATATATATATACACTGGACAATCTATGAAATGTAGTCCTGATATTCATACAAGATGTACATAAATACAAAACTGTCTCATCCTCACATACCTACCTACATATATAAGTATATATATATATATATATATATATATATATATATATATATATAAGTAAATGTATATATATATATATAGCTATCTATCTGTCTCTATCTCTCTCTCTCTCTATATATATATACATATATATATATATATATATATATATATATATATTTATATAAAATTTACTTTTCAAAAGTGAATACACTTTTATTAATTGAATTAAGATTTTTGTTTTAAAATGTTTAATTTTTCGTTAGAAATTTTTATTCAATTTTTAATATGTTATGATTACGGAAATTATTCTTCTTATATATATATATATATAATATATTTATATATATGTATATATATATACATATACATATTTAAAAATTAATTTGTTATCTTCAGTATCATTCGTCAATGAACATATACCTTTAATACTTTGATGAAAACACTTCTTATACATATTTGCTAATAAACCAGTTCGCTTTTGTCGAGTCTCTCTGTCACAAAGTAATTAAATGGTATAGATATCATTTTCAGCTGTGTTTGATTCGTTACATAAGCTCTTTCGTCCACACAAGTTTATTCATAGGATACGTGGTTATATATGCGTTAAAGTCTACTAGAGGATTAAAAATAATTTTTCATAGACACATCAAAAAAAAAAGTAAATACTCCATATTTTATTAAGAACGCTCGTCTAAAAAGTTTCAGAGATCATAAAGTTAATATACACTAGTTTTAATTACGATAGTGAAGATTGAAAACACGATGTGTATAAAAATGAAATGTTTATAAATAACATGATTATTTTATAAACAAATGTTTTTTTCATTACAGGCATGTTTATACATTCTGAAATATAATTTATAAAAATAATTTAAAAAAAAACGTTTTGGGTATTAGACAAACTATTTGATTAATGGTTATTATAAAATGTTGAAGAGCTTTTTTGAATAAATAAAACTATATTTTTAATTCATAAAAATATTTTCAAATCTTATTTACACTATACATTGTATTGTCATAAAATAAATGATTACTCAAAGAGGTTTTAATACAATTATATATATATATATATATATATATATATATATATATATATATATATATTATATATATATATATTATTTAAATGGTTATTTTAGATAAAAACATGACAAAATCACTGTGTACAATAATTAAGGGTTATATTTTTTTAGCAAACCAAATCTATTTGCAATATATATGTACGTGCTTTGTTTAAAAGCGTCCTACTACTATATTTAACTATTTATTTAGATTAATACGATCAAATGTAATCGCTTTACATGCATTATTGAATAGTAATCTTGCAAACATTGTATTTCTACTGAAACATATGTGGACACTAAAGATACGTATATACATACATTTATGTATATATATATATATATATATATTCAATTATTAAACAAGAATGTGTATTTTAATTCAAAAACTTTGTTCGAGCATTGTTTCAAAAATTTAATAAATACCTAACATAGTATATTTGTCAAATACAACATTTGTTATATGTTTACCGAAAAATAAAAAAGTATTTGAATTTTTTTTATAATTCCCAAAGGTAAACTTTTTGCTGACTAATTTTTATAATTAAATATTCTTTTTGTACGTCAGTATAATTTTATTATTAAATAAATATTATTGTTGGTTCACTTATTTTCAAAACTATTTGTTCATTAAAGTGTATCTGTGTAAATAATTTTGTAGTGTTATGTATAAAGTATCTCTCTCTCCCTCTCTCTCTCTCTCTCTCTATATATATATATATATATATATATATATAACTAGCAAGTGTGTGGCACAACTGTGTCTGTTCGGTATTACCTATTAACTGTATCGAAAAGAAACACAAACAAAAAATACACTTATTTAATTGTCTTCTTCAATTGAATTTTCTTAAGTTGCTGTACACATATTCTGCTACGATCATAGCATCTATATGATAGTATCATAAACTTAAGAATATAATTCAAAAGATGAAACAGGACAATGATATCAGTTTAAAAATGGCCAAAAAAATATTTTTTTAACATTACTACAACTTTAGAATTTACCAATAAATTACATCGAAGTTGAGTTTAATGTTTTAAGATGAAAATGCTGTTTGTTTGAGTTTAAAAGATTTATCCTGTGTGCGTTTAAAAAATATGTTGGTTTCATCGTCATTAAAGTATACACTTGTCTTATATTCTTTCGATATTTTAGCTACTGACTGAATTAATTCAAATTGATCAGTTTGTTTGATGCTAGATTCTTGTCCAAGGATTTTTCTTAAGATGACGTTGTTATGTATGCGGAAATCATTAAATTCAACTCTTGGTGAATTGAATTTTATTCTCGAGAAGTTTTACAATTTTAATCTTTTTCAATTGCAACAAATATTCCTCTTATCGACTCTATTTTTCTTCTTTACTAATTGATATGTCAAAAAAGTTTATTTAATATTTGATGCCAATCAATTTTAATACTATACATGATGGATGATATTAAATTAATATAAGAAAAACCTGTCTTAATATTTAATTATATAAAACATAAATTGCGACAGTTTTTAATTTTACGGCTTGTAAATACCATGGATGGATCAACCCAATTCTGCCAAAATTAAGAATGGTCTTATGAAAAAGAGTTTATTCTTTAACTTGTATTTTTTATGTTATTGTTATACACAAATTATAATCAATATTCAAAGTCGCTATGAATGATTTTTTTGACTCTAAATATTTGGGACTTAGGGACGCGTCGACATGTAAGGTCATTAGCACCCATCGCCATGAATGTTACATATATATATATATATATATTTATATAAATAAATATATGTCTGATTTTCTGTTTTCTATGCAATTTTATATCTTTTAACCTATCGATATCAAATTTTATCTTAAAAAATATTCGCTATGATCCTGTTGGTAACATAATTTAAATTGCAATTAGTCACATATATTAGAAAACTCTATGAATTTTTGTTCCAACCCAATATATATATATATATAATATCTGACTTGTCTATTCTTTATGTTACTAATCCATCTAAACCAAAATATACCCGAGTACTTCCTTAAGAATCACATTTTACAGAAGTAGTGATTTTTCTGCCATTTTCTTGATCATATAAAAAAAACAAATATGTTCCATCTCTCTCGTAAAAAATATGAAAACATAAAATTAATTAAAAGATACATTAAATTGCATTTTTAAGATATTTAATATTAAAATAAAGGAAGAGGAAACAAATTATTAGAATATTCGTGTTATTTACATTCGATCATTTTCACAATGTTCTCTGGTCCCGGATTAATTTGGTAACCAATTACTACTATTTTACTACTAAAGACTGACTGTTTGTATCTGTTAGAATATGTTATTAATTTGACAGTATATTTTAATTGTTATTATAATTTAAAATAATATAATAAAATATAACACAACATTCAATAGAATAGATTTTATAAATAGTACAAACGTTTTACAAAATTAGTTTTTTTTAATACTTTTTAATATTTCGTTATGCAATATATTCAGTCTTGCATTATTTTCTATTATGCGCAAAAAGAATAAAAAAAATTCTTATCTGCAAATGATGCGTTTGTATGAAATGTAATATACTTTAATGAACATGTTGTCAAGTTGTCGTTAGAAATGTCAAGACATTTTTATAAGTAGAAATATGAAACTTCTCACAGTATATGTAAAAATGAATGGAATAATTTTATTTTAAAAGTTTATTATGTCTATTTGAATGTTTTATTAATAGATAGTGACTGTTCTGCCGAAAATTTTCCAAATAACTGCAGCTAATAATTAATCGAACACATGAAAATAATTTATAATTAGTATATTACATTCACCAGTATATATTATATATTTATCAGTGATATATTATAAATGTTATTGTTTGAATATTAATAATAACACACAAATGTGAAGAACATTTTTTACATAATTCTGAAGTTTTTAATTCTTATTTATGAGTTACACAAAAGAAGTAATATTATTAAAAATCTGATAATGAACTTTATAATTAACATGACAAGTAAACGAATGTATTTGAATCAAATGTATAATTTACTATAAACGTTATAAACAATGATTATCAAATTATTACAGCGTAAATCTTCACGATAATCGATTTTTTTCATTCATCGTGTCGTATTTCCTGCTGTAATTCTCTAATAATTATTAAATGAAAGCATTTTGGATTATGCATTATGAATTATGCATTATGAATTATAATGAATTATGCAGAATAAAGTATTCTGATTACACTTCAGTGAAATTTTGAACGTTTCAAAAATTATGAAGAACACAATGACAGTAAATTCAAACGTGGTTTTTAATATTATTTTCAAAATATCTCTCTCAATCTAATCTCTACATCATTCTCAAAATGTGTGATAATATAAAATAGGTTATTTAAATATTCATTGAATTTTTTTCCGTGTGTAAATTGATCATTTGATTTATTAAAATAAAGATTCGAAAATAATTTCGTTTCTATTTTTTTAATATCACTATTTCTAATTATAATTACAGTTTTTAGTATAAAATAAATAACTGAACGTATCAAATATTATTTATGAAACTAATATTTTTTCAATATACGCACTTAAAGTGACAAAATAAGTCCAATACCTGCTTGTACACACAAATGTATATATATATATTCTTTTATAGAAATATCAGTTTAAACTTCACATAAAAATAGAATTCTTCGAAAAATTGAAGTAAATAACTTGTTTATACAAATAAAGCAAAGAAAGTATAACAGAACAAAAGGATATTGAACGCTTAAAGTAAATAAAATTGATTCAACAGAAACAGGAAAATAATTTATTGGAATTGACTAATATCCATCAACAATAGCATTTAATTTCTAATGACTAATATTATTATTATTTAATAATGAAATATTTTATATAAATATAAACAAAAGGAATTTAATCAATTACGTTTAATAATATATATGTTAAAGTGAATTGCTTGCAACATCACTAAAAATATAATAAATTGTATTTATTTATTTTTTAAATTCGCATTTTTTCCAAAATAAAATATTTGATTCAAGTGTTACTAAGTTGCAAGTTTTATTCCAGTTTTGAGTTAATATCTAACATTAATTAAAAATGTTTATTCATATTGAATTTTATAAAATGTACAATTTTAGTACCTTGTAATTTTAATAAAATCCCCACAATATACAGCAATAAATGTTAAAAAATATTTATGAATTTTATTCCTTTTTTGTGTATGATTATGAGATAATTAGGATATAAAATATTCTTTAAATGTCTATTTTTTTTAATGAATAGTATATTTATGGTCGTTAAAATTATCATTTGTTTATTATTACAAAAAAAGTCTTTATTAATAAATTAAAACAAATAGAATGGTGTATTATTAGTATTTACTAAAAAGTATAATAATAATTGAAATCGTTAAAGATTGTTTATTCTAAACTATTATAAGTTACATGAAATAAATAATTCTGTGACATTTCATTTTATACAATAAAAAAAAAATGATAAATTTTATGATGACAGTGAATTTCAGCTAATTTACTGATATTGTTTCAAGATAAATATGTTTGTAAAACTTTCCTTATTACAAATTTGTAAATATAGTATCGGAACAGAAATTTTATAAATATTCTCTGATTAATATTTAAATTTCATTAAAATTTCATATCTGAAACTGATCGGTCGTTTTTCTCACCGAAACTTTTCTTGTTTAATGTTTTCGTAAAAAGAATAAAATCCTATAAATTTTCTTACAGTACTTCGAATATCCAACTTGTTTTTTTTTTTATTTTGCATATTTTTCATAAAACCGTCAACAATCCTATAAAAGTTATTTTTAGTTTATGAAATATTTAAATTTGATTTTTTGTGTATCAAAGATTGCGTTTTTGTTTAAATTTATTCGCATATTTTCAGTATTTTTATTCGTTTTTCGAAATAATAATATTTCAATTTGTATTTTGTGGAATTTAACTGTAAAATTTGGTAACATATGTTAGGAAGTTGAAAATGTGCTGTAAAATATTAAAAAAGGAATCAACAATTAAAAAATAATATTTTTTAAAAAATAAAAATATTTCTTAAATCAGGTGTAAAATCTCTCTTGAAAGGGCAAAATAAGTTACATATTTAATATAAAAACCATTGAATATATTCATGTAAAAATAATATTATTTAAATTATATATTTATATATATATATATATATATATATATATATATATATATATATATATATACATACATACGTACATATACACACATTAGAATTTACTTTACATACTACACTGAATGTTATACTTGAAACGATAATGATACATAAGAGATAATAATATAATAATTTTGCAGTGAATTTGAAAAACACTTCTAAAAAAAGATTTTTTTAAAAAAAACAAGAGAAACAAACTGTAACACTGTGTTTCTTGTTTTTTTTCTTGTTTTTTTTTTTGTATTCTTTATATATATATATCTAATTGAAATAATTTGAATATTATTTCCATAGAAGGTTACAAGTAACAATTTGTAATCACTTCTCATAAATTTTTTCAATCATTTTATTTTATAGCTTGGAATAAATTTAAAGAGAAAAACGTTTATTTCGTTCAAGCTTTCAATCATCCATTAACATATTTATTATTAATCGTTTTAAACTTTGTAAAATCAAAATTATTTTTTAAATATTAATATAATTTTTATAAATAATAGTATGACAATACTTTTAATTTTCATTAATAACTGCAGTCAACAGTATTTAGAATAATTAGAGTTTTTTTTAAATATATTATTGTATTCATTTCTATACATCAGTCGGTATATTATATTTTACATAACATTCTTCTACATGTAAGCACAGTTTGAGTTGTTAGTTTTGTTGCGTTTGTATTATTTTAAATATGTTTTCTATAGGTATGTTTTATTGTTTATACTGGAGGTAAACAGAATACCATTCTTTATTTTATGGAAACAGTTTTTTTTTAATAATATAAATATTCCAATTAGTACAGTTATTATAATCTAAAAATATTTCAATTAATTTATTGATTACTATTTTATGTATTTATTTTTGTTTGTACGTTACACATGTACATTGTATCTATTCCAATAATGTAGTAATCAGATAGTAATTATTTCACCGAAACCACATTGATTATTCCAACACATATCAATCCCTCTAGACATGAGATGAACAATACAGTTAATATTAGATACAAATCTATTGCACACATATGTTTGTATATATATATATATATATATATATATATATATATATATATAATGCATACAAATTAATTCGGTGTCTTTTTTATAAAAAATGAATATTTACGGAAAAATGAAATACATTTCAATTGAAATACCCGCCATTATTGTATGTATATATATTGGAATATATGCATGTGTTATATATTTGTATAAAGGAATGAAAATGTATATTTCTAAAATTTCAATGTTACAGATGTATAATAAAAAGTGTTTTAAAGAATATCTCTTTATAAAATATGTTATATTATTATTTTGTTAGTAAAAAATAATCAAAGTTAATAAAAAAAATGTACTTTTTATGTAATTACAGTTATGTAGCTTTGGCAAGGGTGACGGGTTTGGGTAAAACGCTATTATCGTATACACTCATACGATGTGTTTATGGAGCGTGTCAAGTGTTATTCGTGAAATAACCTGTTATCGCGCGCTCACATTTACTCATGTAGGCGATTTATGTCTATTTGTACCCTTCGTTCGTAATTTACTATGTTTTTAGACGATTGGTCACCTTTTGTAAGTATAGGTTGATAACAAAAAATATACATTTTTAACAAATTTCTCCATCGTAAGTCTTTTGAACCATGTGTATGTTTATCATAATTTTTATTAAAAATACTTTACGAGCATATCGACCATATACATCTTAATTGAAATTTCAACTAAATACAGACCTTATCTTATTATATAAATATATTCTGCCAATATTCATTAACATTTTACGTTCATTACCATACAGTTTATAACCGTATATAATTTAAATATGCAATGAAACAAACCCAGTTAATGTGGTATTCCATTTTTTTTATTTGTTTATATTAAGATATTTGGCATATATTTTTTAATGTTAAAATCTTTTACAAATAAAATAAATACGTAAAGATAGACAAGAGAGTGATAAATTACAAAAGAAATGCCTTTATTTACGCAACCGTATTTTATAGATTTTATGATCTAAAATTTGCACCTAGCAGGAAAATAATAGAATATTTATGAAGTTTCAACTTTATAACCACTAAAGTAAAATAGAGACGCTAATTCCTGACCAGTCTCTAATTTAGGTCCATTCGGACAAAGTATGTAATATCTATTATAGTAAATTTATTATAGTATATCTATATATTATAATTTATTTAGTATATATATACTAGTATATCTATTATAGTAAATTATCTATACTTGAAAGTATAAACAATAAATATATATTATATATATATATATATATATATATATATTTATATATATTATATATATATATATATATATATATATATATATATATACATACACACATACCCGTGTATATAGTGATTTACAGATTAACTTAATCAATCTAAAATATAAATCAAGTAGTATTCATGAATGAAGTGGATTCGAAGCCAGTGGAAATTCTAACATGAAGTATGGAATAATATTCAAATTAATTAATTAATCACATTTGAATATCGGTTTCTATTTATAGAAATGTATGAAAAGAGTATAGATAAACATAATATATTTCATTCATTATGTCTACCAAATGATGATTTTTGGAAAATGTGTTTGTGTAAAAATAAAAACTGTTGCATTATTTCAGATTTGTTGTAAATTTATAAAAATAAATAGATAATATAAAGAATATGAATATAGCATAGTATGTTGAAAATCTATGATTTGATTTATATTATTTTCTTTTCGATTAGAAACAAATATTCTTTTACTTAAATTTTAAGAATTAATCCAGACTAAATTTTATAAATAATTTAATAGTAGCATCATATATTTCTAATTAAGATATAACGAAAATAAAAAGTATTAATTTTATGTAATTCATTAAAATTTATTTACTTTTATTCAATTTTGATTTTTTTTTTACTTTTATATAGTATTTAGTATATTTGTAAAAAATTATTATAATGGTTATTTTTATTAATTTGTATATACATATATATATAGAGAGAGAGGGGATTATACATATTGTACTGAATGATGTTAATTTTATAATTATTTGAAAATATTTAAATGTGCTTGTAAAAAATAGCTTTAACTTCAAGTCAGACAATTATAAATGGAATTATGTAATTTATAGCGAGCATTAGTGGCTATATGACTTTTATGTACTTTTTCTTCTTTATTTTTGGTGTTTTTTCTATATTATAACATATTGACATGAAATTGTAGACGTGAATATATAGTGTTTTTGAACTTAACAAATCCTATCCGTTGTGACTGACAACACTGACATAGCAGTTGTTGTTTTGTGCGAGGCGTACACGAGTTCCATATTAGTGTGCGCGTCGTTGTTGTTAAGTAGATTACATTTTTACGACGAAAGACAATTTGATTTTATAGAATGGCGTTGTTCTTTCTATTTACGTATATAGCATTTTGATTGGTATTTAAGCGCTGCCATTGGTATTTTATAAGTTTGTGTCAGACATATCATGAGAAGTATATAATTACTATTTTTCGTTTCAAAGTGTGTGATAATTTTTCATTGGGAGTCGTTTAATTGACACCTCATGTTTTTCTACTCAGACTTCAATAAGTTTTGTTTAGCAGCCAAAACTTATTTAAAAGAAATTGTAAACACCATTAAAGATATGTATAGTATACAACACACTACTATATTATGTACAACTAGGTGAAAAGGTGTAACAAATTGTTAAATGTATTACATTTGATAATATTTTTTTTAATATTTACAGATATATATATATATATATATATATATATATATATATATATATATAGATAAATAGATAGTTAGAGAGATTGATAGGTAGAGATGATAGAGAGAAATCCTCATTCACTATTGCAAATAACATGCAGGTCATCTTTCATGAGATAAGAATTTTTGTTAGTTTGTGAAAAGTTTTCTTCAATTACTGATTAACTAGTGATGCATATAATATTTTTTTTAATGTATATCAATAAACATATTCATATTTATCTCTTCATCAATTTAAACAACGCATATTTTGCAATTTTTTTTATTTTTTTATTTATATACATTATAGTACCTTAAAATAGAGTATAAAAGTCTTAAAATCTCCTCTAATAAATGATTATCTAATATCAACATAATTTTTAAACTTTAATTTATATATATATATATATATATATATATATATATATATATATATATATATATGTTTCTATTTTACATGTAAGTTTACCTATAATAAGCATTTTAAGATGCAAAAATATTTCTTTTAATGTATTCCATGACAATATAGAAAGGTGTATTGTTCGCTAACTATATGGAAATGTTATTTTCTTTTCAAAACGAAAAAGTAAAAACCGTTGTCGCGTAAGTATAAAAGGATCTTTTATTCATTGCGATTTTATAAAAATGGTTTTATATTTCGTCAGCATACAATAAAATCGCCTACATGTGTTTTATTCGTATATATTCGTATTATTAATACAATATTACATTCTCGACACAAGTTGCTTTCTTTTAGTTCGTTCAAAAACAAGTTAATAAAAAAAATTAAATAACCAATTGTCTGAACATAAGTGGTAATATCTACTTCTATCTTATTGAATTTTCAGTTTAGCGCTTTTATATATGTATATATATATATATATATATATATATATATATATATATATATATATACACGAGAGCGGTTTGAAGAGTAACTTGGTTCAATATTAGAAACAACTTCAGTTTCAAAGTGTAATTTATTTTTCAACATAATCCTCCTTGTAGTTTATAGCAACCAATATTTCTCCAGGTTTTTCAGCCAGTCTTTTTCATACTCAATTCATTATGTAAAATGAAATTCGTTAGCTCAGTTGAGGTATCGATTACCTTTCGCTCTCTTAATCACTTTCACTCGCCGGTCAGACAAAGCCATATCATGGACTTTATAGATGATATCTGATGTGGCAGATGTTCTCCGCCTCCTAAGCGTAGTGCATCTCAATCCTCGTTCTGCCACGTTGAAATTCATTCACCCAAAGTCGAACGGTTTCGTATGAAGAACATGATTCACCCAATGTAGGAAATACACTCTCATATGATTCTTTTGCTGTTTCTTTCTAAAAAAAAAAAAACTGAATCACACCTCGAAAACTGATTTTATCCATTTGCACTTTCTCACGGAACGCTTGTGTTGAAACTATTGTCAAACTAGGAATTAATGGCAGAATAACTTGCAACTTCACATACGTTACTAAAAAAGATGGAACTAGCTAAAAACATGTACAGCTGTCCCTCTCTCATCTAATACATGAATAAAATTTCTCTTCGAACCGCCCTCATACACACACATACACACACACGCACACACACAGATATATATGTATATATATATATATATATATATATATATATATATATATATATTTACCCATTTGTTTTATGACTTGCAACTTAACATGCGTTACTAAAAGAGATGACATTATGTGCAAACCTACACAGCTGTCCCTCTTTCCCTGCGCGAATATACTAACCGAATTATTCTTCAGACCGCCCTCTAATATATATATATATATATATATATATATATATACACCCATTTATTTCATAATTAATTGCGGTAAACAAAGAACTTCATATTATATTACAAATAATTAATTGAACGAATAATTAGTGAAGAAGTAATATAAATAAATATAACGTTAGCTTGACTTACACGGGGCAGTAAGTTAAATTATTATTAAATACACCGTTCTTATGAATTGAAGATAACGTATTCTTTATTTGGTAATTACATATATGTTTTATTTATAATTTTTTTTTCTTATCCAATCAAGTTCAATAATGTTGCAGTAGTTCAAAATGGCTAAATATTTTAGTTCAGAGATGGAGAACTTGTAACGTTTTTACATAATTTGTGTATTATATATCTTTATCGTTTATAAATTATGCATTTTTAAGCAATGTTTATTTTAGTGAATTAAAATAAGGAATTATTTTTTCTCGAAACACAATTTAAAAAAAATAATCTCTCTCATCCCTGTATGTATGATTGTTCTATTGTTAGCATTTTATTTTTATCGATTGTTTTATACTTGTAATTTCTTTATAAAACCCATTTTAAGAAGTTAAATATTGAAATAAATGTTTTAAATCGTTGTTTAAATTAAAATGATCAAAAGTTTATTCGCACTTAAAAATATTTCACCTACACACAAATCTCCGACCATAATAATTAAATCAATTAAATAATACATATCACTTTAATTATATACATTTTAACACACCATTACACATACTCATAATATATATTAAGACAAGAATATCATATTTATTGTTTAATTCGTGTATATATATATATATATATATATATATATTTATCTGTATATATATATATATATATATATATATATATATATATATATATATACAAATAGATAGATATAGATAGATAGATAGCACTGATTATTTTAAAATTGGTTTCGAAGAAAGTGAATAAAATATCAATGGTAAATAATTCCTAGAGTTGTAAAAAGACTGTTATACCCATTGTTTTCTTAACATTAAACTTTTCTGTAGAAGTTAATAACACGAACTTTCAGTTTATTAAATTTGAACTTAAATTTTCTGTACTAAAAATTACACGAAACAATCAGTTTTTAACCACTGAAAATATGAATCTAAAATACAACTGTAAAAATTTAATGTTGTAAAAAGTTCATGTTTTTAAGAAAAACTTTCTTTAAAAAGTAAAAGTGTGAACATGTTGTTAAAAATCATTTACATTAACATTAATATTTTAAAAACAGCTGAATTTTGATAAGAAATATTGTAAAACGATGCAGTTTTTCAAAATGATCATTAAATATGAAAAAATGTTTTAATTTTATGATGGCAAGTAAATTAACCGAATGGTATTTCAAATTATTGAAAAGCATAGGTTTCATCATACATACATACATACTTATATATATATATATATATATATATATATATATATATATATATATATATATATATATATAATATGTGAAAGTGTGTGTCAATACAATACATATATAATTTATAGTTGTAATAAATATAAAAAAAATATAATCAATTCAATTTATCAAAAAAATAATTTAAATTGATCCTATATATTTTTTAAAAAATCTGTAGATTAAAAGCATAATAAATGATAATATAATTTCATTGACTGTTTAAAAATAATTTGTCATTATATTTTTTCTATTAAACTGAAATGTTAAACCCTGACGGTATCAATTCTAAAGGGATTCTCTTGAAAGTAAATAAAACGTCGATGTTAGTATTTCAAACAATACAATATTTAAGAGACTCAATTTTATTTATTTTTTTAACTTAGATTCAATATAATATTTAATTTTTTTTATATTAGATTCAACTTGATGTTTAATAATATATATATATATATATGGAAAATTTATCACTGAAAAAAGTACCGTAATTAATGTTATTATCAATAAATACTTTCAAAAATCCGAAGTTCACTCCAAAATATATCTTATCAAGTTTTTTTCTAAACAAAATATGTACTCACACGAATATTTAAATTTTTATGTTATTTTATTTTAATCGATATATTAAATTAAGAAAATATTATATTAAATAAAATTATTTGGATTATATATTAAATAATTTAAAGTTCTCATTGTGGAATGTAATATCAATTCATTATAAACAAATGAATTTGAAATTTGAACGATTGTTTAAAATTAAAAAAACAGTTTTACCTATTCACAATTTTAATAATTTTGTCGCATGTTTATTATTTTTAAAATGTTATCAACATTTATTTATTCATATGTAATATTTTTTTTTCAAAATGAAAATAAATTGAAAATGATTGCAACTAATTTTTACTTTCCAATCAATGATTTATCAAATCCGAAAATAAATCCATCAGGAAATCTGATAACACTGACAAATGGTCACAGAATCGTGAATGGAGTCCCTATAGTGTAGTAATTGGTATTAATAGTAGAAATCCGTGAAACTTTTATATAAATTGTCATTTAGACTGCTTTTACATGCAAATAAAATAAGCACAAGTTACTAGTCCTCGTATTTATTCAGTTGTCTGTAAATAAAACAAGTTTTTGCTTATTTGTTTAACTTATATTATGAACATTAGAATCACAACTAAGAGACAGATGAATCTAAGTACTTAAAAGCATAAGTGAGTATCAAACTTTTGTAGTAAGTTGTGTTGAAAAGTAGGGAATAGATGATTGATTGTTCGGTGATTAGAACGAGATACCATTGAATGTAGGATAAGAAAAATTGTCATATATATATATATGACATATTTGAATATATATATTCTAGAGATATTTTTTATGAGAAACTTATATAGGTACTTTATTCGAAAAATAAAGCTTTTTCAATAGTGTTGTTTTCTCATTATGAAAAGATAAATAAAAGTTATCATCATTATAGAATATAAAATGGTTAGATCACTGAGACTGATTTTTTTTCTTATTTTATGAGAAATACAAGTTACTTCAAAAAAAAAATAGGAAAATAAATATTAAAACTACTGTGCTTAATCACAATTAATTGTATAAGTATAAAAATAGTTGTAATAATTTTTTTAATTTATGTTTGTGGCACGAGTCACAATTAAATCATAAACATAATTAATTAATAATGCAACTGTTGCTCATTATTCCATCAAAATGCAATAATAAACGTCACCAATCATTGCTAATTAAAGCAGAATATAACGATTCACAAATAAGTACAACCAATTACATTTATCCAATCATAATTAGTGTGCGCATATCAGCGCGATAAATGGAAATGATCGTTTGTATTGAATAATAATTTGAACATTACTTCTCTTTATTTTCGTTTGCATGCAAATAACACTTCCTCTTATTTATATGAGAATTTTAAAATAATTTTTACCTTAAATTGTTTTCTTGTTGGTTTTCGTCTTTTAATGTTGTTTTTAAGTATCGAATTAAGTAGGACAATGTATGGTGTATTTATTTTCAATAGAATTCTAACAATTATTAAATTACAATATATATATATATATATATATATATATATATATATATATGTATAGTATAAGAGTTGATAAACATATTTCAATAGAATAAAATCCAATTTAGATGTAAGTTATGTTGCATGTACAAAAACAATTTTCTACCCACATCATTCAACCTCGCAGCATCGCCAAATACCATAAATGTGATGTGACATTTATGCAAATATATATTTTTTTTTATTTTTGCAAATTTCTCAGAAAACATTAAAGTGTTAGTGCCCCATATGTGCGAGATGCTCAGAATCAAACAGGAATACGTATTTGTTCACCCTACAATCGCAATGTTCAGCCGGCAGTGCAAATCTTATTATCAGCATCCTCTATTTCTATTATCGTGGCAGACTGCGTACAGCGTTGATAGGATTTCAATCCTCGTTGCCTACTCTACTGGTGGAAACGTTTTTATCTACGCACCCTTATATACTTGGCTCTTTATTTACCGATCAAATTCAATATTTAACCGAAATGAGTATCATATTGGCAAGCCATGATTTTCTAAACAATATTGTGTGGCCAGTTTTCCTTTGGGTTTCCATATTACGAAATACTGTATAAACAGTTATAAAATTTCCTGGAAGTAGTTCATTTCGGGTCAATTTTTCTTTTATGAATTAGTATATGTTTCAAATAAATTAAACATTTTACAATACATTTTATATATCTACTCAATCTACTAGGATTTAATAAAACTTAATTTGAGCATTTAAAAATAATAATTTTCTTCCATACATAAATTTGTATATATATATTATGTATATATATCATGTATATATATATATATATATTTATATATATAGATAGATAGATAGGTTTTCCTTGTAATCGAAAATAATTAAGAATTGAATTTTACAAAAAAAATAATAAGTATTTACTTATTATTATTTTTATTTTTTTACTTCCAACACAGTTTGTTTCTATATATATTTTGATATTTGAATAAATATAGATATTCGAATACTGAAAGTACATTAAAAATTCATTGAATATTTTACAGAAGTAAAAAAAAGAACATACAGTAATATATTTAGATATATAAATTTCCTCTTCATATGTCTTTTTATTTTTTCTGTTCTTTCTACTTTCTATGAATTCCATCGCGAAAATTATCGGTGCATTTTTTTATTTCGAGCTAATTGATAATTGTATAGAAATTAAAGTTCATCGAGAAAACGATATAGTCATTATGTTTGTTAAAAATGCTATACATTCCTACAAGATTTAAAAGTACAATTTAAATATTTCTATCATATT
This sequence comes from Acanthacorydalis orientalis, assembly GCA_034766995.1. Classification (NCBI taxonomy): domain Eukaryota; kingdom Metazoa; phylum Arthropoda; class Insecta; order Megaloptera; family Corydalidae; genus Acanthacorydalis; species Acanthacorydalis orientalis. Next base: position 51,759,328 of record CM068315.1, on the reverse strand, counting down.
AGATGTCTGTATTCAAGTCGTCTTGTATTCAAGCCAGTAATCATGAACCTGTTTACAATTTACACTTGTTTCTTTTCATATTATTCATATATATATATATATATATATATATATGTATATATAGAAAGAGAGAGAACATGGATGTTATATATGTATATATAAAATTCATTTTTATATTTTAATTAAAGTAATTATCGTAAAAGAAATTAGCTTTTTCTTGAAGTTTCAAATATATCAGTTGGTTAAAAGTAACTGAGGTATAATACAAATATTTTTCGATTAATTAGAAAATATACAATTTATTAATATGTTATATAAATTTCAATTCGATAACAACAGCAAAAATTCCAAAATCATAGAAATAGTAAATAATTTTAATATCAACAGTCACCAATTACGAATACAGCTTTTCAATTTAAATCAGATATTCCTTTTCTAAAAAATCCAGTATTATTTCATTATTTCACGTGGAAGTATCATTGCGCAAATGTATTTTAATTAAATTAAAGCGTCTTTATGACTACTGGACTGTGAATTTCATATTAACTTTATGTATTCATTTTATACTTTATTAATAACTTAATGGATATCAATTTTTAAGAGTTTTAAAAATAAATTATAAAAATGTTAATGAACTCAATATATTATACATACACAACACACACACACATATATATATATATATATATATATATATATATATATATATATTCATATGTGCGTGTACGTATGTATTACCCAATTTATTTTAATTACTTCTAATGAAATTTGAATAACTATATTATTATTTATATTTTATTACGGTATACATAAAGTTATTACTTGCTACAATTATCTGCTTTAATAATTTTTTTCTGATATCAATAATCTACATATTATTTAATAAATCTTATTAAAGTTCACCATCAATAAAATATACAATATAATTAATGGTTTTCAAAATTATTCTACACAAACAACCAATTATTACGATTGATTAATAGACGCTTAATTATTATTCAATGTTCAGTTAAATAATCATACACTTTGATATTGGTTATATCATATATGTATATACTTGTGTATACATATATATATATATAAAAGCGAGGTTTATATTAATTAAGATATAACAGGATAATAAAATGTCATATGGATACGTAAGTAAAAACTTATTGGTAATATAGAAAGTATAATATGTTAAGTTCGTTTCTATTCAATATTACACATCCATTTCAAATACTTTTCATTGCAGTATTGTGTATAAAGATTTATACACACACACACTCATATATATATATATATATATATATATATATATATACATTAGGTCGGTAGAAAAATAATTGCGGTCCATTACTTTTGTTTATTTGAAAAAATGCATTTAAGCCAATTTCATAACCGTTCTTTTCTTAAAAGTTGAGTAAGGATTTTTCATGCGAATAATAGAGTGTCATTTGATGATAGATATTTCTGTAATGCAATATGGACGTTAAACATAGCCTTAACAATAAATTGAATGTATTATAGATAACTGCAGTGACCGATTGGATAGCGTAGAATAAAACACTATTATTTTTATATATCAATCATCGATATAAAATTTATATTAACTATCAAAAGTCAATGAATAGAAAATAATATTTTCTTAACGATTTCAATTTTAAATTGTATTTATTTTTCATGCCATTTACCTACAATTCAATATGTAATATGATATTATTATTTCCACTGTTTTCATTCATTGATATATATATATATACATATATATATATATATATATATATATATATATATATATATATATATATATATATATATATATATAATAAATTACAATGATTTGAGTAATATTCTAAAGTTTAAAGAATTATTATTTCCATATAATTCAAGTTAATTCACTTTAGACACTTGAAAAATTTATAATAAAGCGTACAATCAAATTTAAATATGTTTTTCAATTGTGATCTGAAATGTTTTCATATTTCTAATTTTGTAAAATAACTAAAAAGTTATTATATTTTCATCATTAAATATGTACTTTACAAAAATATCTACAAAACAGGAAACATTTTTACACACGTGTATACTTGTATTTGTAAATAATTTAGAAACCAATGTTCTACTTCTTTTATATATATACATATATATATATATATATATATATATATATATATATATATATGTATATATATAAAGCACTTTTCCAAGATTAATTAGCATGATAAAAAAAACGTAAATATTGTTTCTTATATTGAGAATTATTTTTCAGTTTCAATTCAAATGCTCTACTGAAGCAATTATACTCATTTAATTATAAAATCATGATTTTGCAACATGCAAATTTCATCGAAATTCATGATCATTATGAAACAAGTTAATGCTACTAATGAATGTTAAAATTATCCACTTATACATTGTATAATTCAAATATAGTAAAAATATGAAATGTGAATCAATGAATTTTGAATTTAGGTCAATATTTATGTAAATTTAATGTGTATTTCACATATTATATATATATAATATATATATATATATTTATATAATATATATATATATAATATATGTATATATATATATATATGTGTGTGTGTGTGTATTATAATAAAATAATGCATAAAATGTAATTGTAAACGCTTTACTTATTTACAAAGTAGTATGAATCTGAATTTGTATTTTATTAATTTATCAATCAAAAATATTTTTTGTATATATGTATATATATACTACCAGAGAGGAAATCTAGTTCTTCTTCGTTGGTTGCTTATTAGAATTTTTGTTTTTTGCAAGTTCATATAAAATAAGTTGGGATACAAAGCAATTTACATTTATAACATTAAGTTTGTTGTAAAATTTTTAAGCTATTTTGATAATAGATTTGGCCTTTAGCTATAATTCAGTTTTATTAAATAATTCACATCGATATATATATATATATATATATATATATGTATATATTCTTGTTAATTTACAAACAATACTTTTTGATTTCTGAATACAAGTTTATAATGAAATTCCTATAAATATTTCGTGGAACGTAGATTGATCACAAAAAAATTTTATAAATAAATTTTTACCATTAAAAACACTACTTACGATTTAAATTGATAACAATGCTAGGCATATATATATATATATATATATATATATATATATATATATATATATATATATATATACATATAAAAGATTCATCTTAAAATGTATTATTATATGAAATGAGATGACAATATATTTATCACAAATACATTTAAAAAAGTTTTAAATTAAAATATATTTATATGTATTTTAAAAAAGCTTTGTACTCCTTGTAATTAAAAGATTGATGTTTTAATCAATACTTAACATACTAATTAATATGCTATTAAGCTTTAATTAGGGTCGGCAAGGTTTATAATCGTTTATATTTTATTAGATTATATGAGTGATCCTTAAGTTTTTTTTTATTATAAAATTCATTAGTATGTATTGATTTTTCAGTAAAATACCTACTGTATTAGTGTATTAAAACTATATCAAAATCAATTACAGAATATTTGATATTATAATTCTATTAAATGTATTATAAAAAATATATGCTCAGTAATATGTTTTCTTTCATGCTCTATTTTCCGAATAAAAATATTATGAGGTTAAAATATTATTTCTTTACAATTTAATCGTATACATTTATATTAATATTTTATTAAGAATTTGAAAATAATTTAAAATTATATATTATATGTTTTTATGAATTAAGAATAGAAAATATGTTTTTTATATTATATGTAATTTTGTATAAACGTGCGTATTAGTAATGATAACATCTTTAGACTAGATGTATATATTTATGAAGAACTTGTTGCCGAAAGGCTAGCAATTTATAGTTAAATCGAATTCGATTTTACTGCACATGTCTTTCATTTGTAAAGCAATTGTCTTTCTGGTCTTCCAAAGAGGCGGTGTTGTACACAGAATTAATAACTTTGTCTTGTGAAACCCAGTTGCGATTAATTTCAACACACATCCTTGAATAGATCATCATCTTCAAATGAATCAAAAGGATAATACATGAATGTATATATGTATTATATATATATATATATATATATATATATATATATATATTGACGATTGCAAAAATCCTATTCAGTATACAATAAATGGCATTACAGTCGTCTAATTATGGCAAAATTATTACGAATACACTTATTCATTATTCAAAAGGTTTCATTGTCAGCTATTATTTGAGTATGAATTAAAGTTGTTTTTAATGATCTTTTATTAAATCAATAATTATTATTAAAAATCAATGCGAACAATCTGAATTTCGGCATACGTTGTTGTTCATATTATTTCAGTTTATAAAAATATTAGTTGCAGTAATCAAAAAAAAGTGTAGTAGCTGTATAAAAAACAAGTATATTTGATAAAACCGTCAAATGCTGATTTAAAAAAAGTCAATTTGGTGATTTTGAATTATTTCATAAACTACTATCTAACAGTGATAATTCAGATTGATGATAATTTTATTTGAAATTTATTGAAAATGTATACAAATATTATTGAATGTATACAATATTATTTGAAGGTTTGTCGAAACATTGAAGATAGATAATTAAACGTTATTTGAATATGTTAAAAAACTAGATAATTTTTTAAATCTCAATATTCTAATTTACAGCTTGAAAATAATTTAAGAGCTTGAGTCTCAGAATGGAATGTTTTTTCTCGTATTATTGTATAAATAGGTTATTTTTAAATCGATTGTAGGTAGAAATGAAGTCAATACATGACACATGAAATCAATTGTATATCATCTTCCAAACTCACTAAAATAATACTCAACACTGATTTGCATCCTAGAAAGACATGTCGTGTCTGTTTAGCAAGACCACAACATAATAGTCTTTTATGAGCTGCCGTTTTCTAATAAAACAATACAATTAATAAAACAATTAATCAATATTTTCTAATCAAACTAGTTCAATAAAAATTGAGCCAGTTAATAAAATCAATCGAAGAAAAACATTTAATTTTGAGTAATAGAAAGAGAATTGTATTACCATGAAATTTCTAGAAATTTTGACGCAAATCTAACCGACACTAAGAGAAGTAATTAAGATGCTTTCTACTCAAATTCCGTATACATTAAATATGTCTCTTCAGATTGTCACATATTCTTTTCACTTCAAAACAGTATTAATGGAAAAAACTTTACCTCTTTGAACGTCTTAACAGATCACATGTTTTCGAATCTCAACAATGAATCTGTCAAATTTACAACATATATATATATATATATATATATATATATATATATGTGTATATGTATATATATATATATATATATATATATATATATATAGACATATAATATATAGTTAAATCTCTTTTTATGCGGTAGATACGTTACATAGAAAACCGCATATAAAAAAATCGCACAAAAAAGATATAACTTACATTGAAAAATTAGGGATACGTTCCATAATTTTTTAAAACCGCATAAAATCAAAGCATAGTAAGAGTTAAAATACACCGCTATTGCATTAAAAAAGTGTACGAAAATTCAGGAAAATAAAAATGATTAAAAAATTCATTCGAAAATCTGAATGAAATTGATATAAAACTTAAAATATGTTTGTTTTAAAACTTTATTCTTTTAATTTGATCGAAAAGTAACAATTCTTCTTACATTTTTTCATCAGAATTATCGTCACTATCTGATAATGTTCGGCACCATTTGCGAACTGAAACGAAATCACTTTTATCACAGAATGGATAGTCAATGCATCAGATCTGCATGGTAAAGACAATGGTTCTTCACAAACAGAATTAGCGACAATTTCACCCTCGTTCTGTGTTAATTTTTTCCCTCTGACAATGTAGTCGGTGATTAAAATTTTCGATGATGACTTGACTATATTTTTTAAGCAGTTCACAATATCCAAACACACATTTCTTCAGCTCACGTTGGAATTTGAAAGCTCGTTCAGAATTTGTATCATAAACAAAAAAATAATTTTCAAATTTATTGCTAGAATTTCTAGAATTATATTTACAGTATAGAGGATAAGTTTGTCTTCCTCTTCAGTATCGTTTTCTTGATTTTCGACGATATCTATAATTATACCAATAATATCATCATTATCCACAAGCAATTCGTCGACATCATTCTGGTTAAAGGTACTAAAACCTTTCCCACCATTTTCATGTACCAAAGTAATGATTTCAGTTAACAATGTCGATGTTTGGTTGCACTGTTTGCAACACATCCAGGCCAAGCTGCTTTCTAGCAGGCATTTAAATGTTGTGGTCTTATTTCAGCGATGGTAGGTATACAACATAATTTAAACAGTCCAAAATAGAAAACTTCAAATTTAAAACTATAAATTTAAAAATATATAATAATTTACATTTAAATTATTTTGAACAATGTGCATGCTCATATATGCATGTTCAAAACCATATTAAAAAGATACACATAAAAACAGACTTGACTATATATATATATATAAATTTTGCCAGAACGTTAGAAAAAGGTTGGAAATTCTTTTATATATCGAATAAACCATTTTATTTACAAGTAAGTTAGTTGTTGTATAAAGAATATTGAATGATGAAAACGAAATTATTTAAAAAAGTATATATCAAAGTGTAGATAAAAAAAACATTAAGAAATTGATTAAATTATAACTTTTATTATTCACATGCTTTCTAAATAAGCATAGTGATTAAAATTTTAATGTAAATAAATGGACGAATTTCCAAACGAATAATATGTGTAGAAAATCGAATAACTACGAGTCCGTACAAACAGTTTCAATCCGATTTTAAACGTATCGTTATAATATGACAACATAGGCCTTCAATATCGGTACCGATAACAGTACCGTTAATCTATCATTCCGGATACGTACAACTCACGTCGAACAGACTACGGCTTAGCTGTGGCTAAACCCACATCAAAATGAACGCGTGTTCTGAATGTTACTCCTAGTTCACGTGTATTTATTTTCACCAAACTCGTATAGGCTTCAACTGAATCCGTAACGTTTATCCGCCCACGCGGTCATGTTCACGTCCCGCTGTCCGTTGACGCCACGCTCAACAAGTAACCGCCGGCATGGCGACGTCTGGCGCCGGGATGCTGATTCTATGTAGCATATACGCATACATACATATTTTCGCACCAGTGTGTCTGTACGCAAATATACACACGCATATGTATACTTATACTCAGAGAAAACATGTTTTTATTGTTCGTTAGAAGAGGATGAGCAAGCAGGTCGATTAGCCTTTTACAAAAATATAATGAAACAGTGGTGTAGGAAAAAGCAAATAAAAAATTTAATAGTATTGTGAATTTTTTTTCTTATTATATATATATTATATACATATGCATATACATATAGTCACATATACATGTACAATAGATTGTTTATCTGCGGTCAGGTTATATGAAATTTATACAACTCTTCACATAATTTTAATACATAAATATACAAGTTCATATATGAAAATGTGTTACATTTCCCTGCATATAAATATATATATATATATATATATATATATATATATATATATTACGTATAGAGAGAGAGAAAGAAAAAGAGAAATGATATATATTTTTCTGTCTATATTATTAATACGAGTCTGTTCCTGCAAAATCGATATAAAGAAATATAGTCAAATCGTTTTCTTAATTTATAAATACTTTTTTAATTTTACTATTATGACAAAAAATTCTATTTTTTTCTTCATATAATATGAACTTCAAAACAAAAATATTTATTTCTTTTTATCGCTTTCATTCAGATATTTTTTTTTCGTTTCGAAGCACCAACTTTAAAACATTTTCATATAAATTTGATTTATGTTATATATGTAATAATTTACCAAATAATTAGATTTCGCCTAAATATTAATTAAAAATAAACCACTTTGTATGTCATAATTTCTACTTTATATATATATACAACTTATCACAATTAATAACTATTTTATCAGTATTTTGTTATACCTATAAATATGTGTTTAGTGTTTTAATGTTATCATTATTATTACAAATATGTTTTTATAAGGTTTTTCATCAGTAAAACATAATAAATTTATACTTTCTCATACATAGGTGAACGTATATATATATATATATATATATATATATATATATATATATATATATATATATAGTGAAAGAGAGAGAGAGAGAAAGTTTGTATGTATATGTATGAACCAAAATGAAAATATTAATTATATAAAATGTCAGAATAAATTATCAGTAATTTGTTTGATAAACAGAATTTTGTGATCAATGTGCATGTAATTTAATTATATTTTTTATCCATATTCATTTTACATATTTTCACTTATTTTAGTAGAATAGAGTTTGTAACATAATCAGTTAATCAAACCTTTGTAATGATTCATTCTCTATTCATCTACACGAAAAAATTTATTTGTGAAGAGAATCATTTTGTTAATAACTTCTGTAATGTTTATGTCAACTGAGCTATGAACAAAAAAATTAAAAAAGAATAGACGCTTAATATTTTTTTAGAAAAAAATAATTCGAATTAATAGTGTTTTTAATGTATTCATTTTCATTAGAGTATTCTTTAATTATTAATAATATTTGTTTCAGTATTTTACATGTCATTCAAGTCAGCTGAAATTTAATTTCTATATAAATAAATTGCTAAAAATCTAGATTTTAGTAGATTATTAATTTCAAATGAAATTAATTTCTTAAGCAATTAATTTTACAACTAAAGATGTCACGTCCGCCCTGAGTTTTTAGCACTAGTCAGTATCTTTTCTCTCTCTCTCTCGCTTTATATATATATATATTGATTTTTTAAATATAATTTTACGTACTGTGTTCTTTTTTATAATAAATAAAATATTGAAAATAATTCAAATAATACACAAATACAAAAGATTTATTTAAATTACTATAGTACTTTATGTCTATTCAGTAATAAATTATACTACACTCAACTGACAATTTTACCAGACACACAAGTTTTTTATTTCACTTTGTAATTCCAACCTCTACTTGTAAATTCATCATAAAATTTATACTTTGATTAGCTTTTCTCATAATATCATTAATATTCTCTTCCAACAATAAAGAATACTTACGTGATATCCATATATTTACACGAATCAGTGGGCACTATTTCTCTACTGATAATATAATGAAAAAAGTCAAAATTCATCTTACAGAAATGTTGTTATTTATTGCCTAAATGCAGTAAATAAGAATGGTTTTATTATATATTTTATTTATTATACTAGTTTGTTTATATTTTTTGTATATGTATATTGTAGGAATTAAAATTTAATAATACTCTCTCTCTCTCTCCATTTGTATATGAGAGTGGTTTGAAGAGTAACTTAGTTCGTGTATTCACTGAGGGTGAAGGGGACAGCTGTATAGATTTTTGTATAGTTCCATCCCTTTTAGTAATCCACATAAAGTTGCAAGTCCTTCCACCATTAATTCTTCGTTTGACAGTTGTTTTTCAAAACAAGCGTTTCGTGCGAATATGCAAAATCGATAAAATCAGAATTCGAAATGTGATTCAGTTCTTTTTTTTTGGAAGGGAACACAGCAAAGGAAGTCAATGACAGGATATTTGCCTACATTGATTGAAACTTGTCCATCTTATGAAATCGTTCGATTTTGGGCGAATGAATTTAAACGTGGCAGAACAAGATACACCTAAAATCATCGATATAGTCCATGAAATTGTTTTGTTCGACCAGCGTGTAAAAGTGAACGAGACATCGTATTTTATTTTGTATAATGAATTGCGTATGAGAAACTTTCCGTGAAATATATACCGCGTTTATTAACTGCAGAACAAAAACGAGTTCGTTTGCGAGCGTCGGCCGTATTCTTCGAACTGTTTGAAAAGAATCCAACGCATTTCATTCGAAATTTTGCAACCATTGATGAAACCTCAATTCATCATTTCACAGAAGAATCGAAAACACAATCAGAACAGTGGACTGAATGCGATGAAATGGCTCCGAAGACGACAAAGACAGTTCACTCGGCTGAAAGATAAATCCTGGGATACGGAAAGAATCCTCTTGATCGACCTCTTGATTCAGAAGGGAAAAACAGTTACTGACCAATACTACCCATCATTTTGGAGAAGTTGAAAGCAAATATCATGGAAATATATCTCAGAATGACGAAAAAAAAAGTATTGTTTCGCTATTATTATACACTGGCTCATTAAACCGTTGTCTCTCGACAAAAATTGGCCGATCTAATGTTTGAAATCCTTCGGCACCCGCCGTATTCTCCATATTTCGTTTCTTCGGTTTGCTGTTTATTCCTGAAACTCGATTTTTTTGGAAAACGATTTGAGTTGAATGAAGATCAGATAAACGGATATTTTGAGAGTTCAAAAGGAACGCACTTCCGGGAGAGAATCGCTAAGCTGCAGAAATGTTGGGCAAAGTGCGTTGAGATTCGATATGTTGAAAAATAAAGTGCATTTTGAAATTGAGCTGTGTATCTAATATCAGACCCAGTTGCTCTTTAAAGTACCCTCGTATGTATATATATATATATACACATATACATACACACACACAACAAACATACATAAACACATACATACATTTGTATATATGTTTTACCATTTATGTTTATAAATGATGGTTTTTAAATCTTATTAGAGCCAATGTTGTTACTGAAGTTCAATATCGTATTTCTCATAAACAAATATAAAACAATAATCGCTTTCTCTTAGAAAAATTGACGAAGAACAATAATTCTTTCATGTTAAAAATAAATTTAAAAAATAATAATAAATAACGGCGCGTTACACCACTGATCAGATTCTCGAGTCGATATTTTCATCAATAAATGTTTCATTATTTTCTTATCGTTGTCCAGACGTTGTATAAATTTTCATATCGTCTACGACAGACGCCGACACCGTTATTCGTTGACGCTGATGAACACAGATGATGTAGTGAAATTGGTTTTCCATCGCCACTGTTATACATTCGGTATACGATACGCAGAGTCTTTGTCTCGGTCAACTGTTTACTGGATCGTATAACAATTTAACGATATTTGACACCGCAGAATTAATTTTAATTGTCATGTAATCATTGGATTAATTATTTACCTATTTGTATGCATCGGTATGCTAAATGTATAGTTTTTAATTATTAATGACAATCTTTTTCAATGTAATTCTGTGGAAGTTGTTTTAAGTTTAATTATCGATGAAAACTAATTATAATTTATTTTAAAGCAAAACTACAGAATAATAGAAAATCGTTTAAAGGAAAATACATATACGTTTTAATTTTATAAAATTGTAATCGGTTAAAACTACATATTTCAATACACTTGTAAAATTGCAAACATTTATTTTATAAATTTAGTTCAATATTATAATTCCAAAATTATTCAAATATAAAAATAAAATCTTTTAAAATAGCTCTAAAAATAATTATACTAATAGCACAATTAATTTATACTAGAATTTTACTGAATATACAGGGTTTTCCGATAAGGACGCAATTTTTTAATTCGAAATAAAACACAGAATTTGCGCTGAAATTTCAACTTTCTTTATTGTAAATAATAGGTGGGAGTGTACCATTTATAAATGAAAAATAATTTTTACAAGTAACCATTCTTTTGTTAAAATTCACAATAACATCCCTGCACAATTGGGGCTCTATCTCACCAATTACTCTTCGGATTTCATCTTTTAAGTCTGAAATTGTTGTAGGATAATTGGTGTATATCTGTCTTTTAACGTGATCCCAAGGAAAGTAGTCCAACGATGTTAAATCTCAGAATTTTAATATCCAATTAATATCTCTATTTCTGGAAATAATGTGACCAGGAAATTTCGTTCTCAATAAATCAATTGTTTCACGAGCTGTGTGCTTTGTTCTACCATCCTGATGGAACCACATGTACTCCAAATCGATATCATCCAATTCTGCTTGCAAAAAAAATGTTTATCATGTTTCGGTATCTTTCTTCATTCACGGTAATCACTTTACCAGCCTGATTCTCAAAAAAGTAGGGACCAATGACTCCACTGGATCAAAGTGCGTACCACACAGTCACTCTTTTTGTATGTAGTGGCTTCTTAACGATCACCTTAGGATTTGATTCACCCCAGATTCGGTAATTTTATTTGTGCACGTACCCAGAGATTTCGAAATGAGCCTTATCACTAAAAATGACTTTCAGAAAAATTATGATGTTGTTCCTGCATCCAGTTAATAAATCTCCGACTCAGTGAATAATCTGTTGGCCTCAATTTTTGGGTTAGTTTACCTTATAAGCCTTCAGAAATAAATCCCTATGCAAAATATACCACGTGATTGTTTGTGAAAGGATCAATAGCTGTGAACGTCGTGGAATTAACATTCCAGGCTCTATATAAACAATGTAATCATAATATTTATTTATATTTCCTACTATCAATATTTTTAAAATATAATCTTAAGAAATCGTTTGTTTTTTAATAGTTAATAATCTTATCACTTCGAAATAAAATATCCGAAGTAGCTTATTCAATTAAATGAAATTGATAAGTATGTACATATTTTTAATAAAATATAAAATATCATGAAATAATATGAAACAAAAATTTTCAAAAGAGATAAAACATTGGTAAAATTTTTAATTTGAAATTTTTATATTTTTTAAGTCATATTTATTTATCTATTGAATTTCATTTGAAGAAATATATTATAAATTGTTATAATCTGATTTAAGAACGTACCGTTGCAGACGTACATAAAATAAATATTTGAGAATTATAAAGAAAAACCGATCATTGATCTTATTCTAACCATATTTATAACGAAAAAGTACAGCAACGATTTGATTATAATATATATATATATATATATATATATATATATATATATATATATCTATATATCTATATATATATATATCTATATATATATATATATATATATATATATATATATATATATATATATATATATATATATATAATATCTATTCATTACCAGTTAACGTACGTTTACTAATGGGCTCGTATTCGAATCACATCCTACAATTTATTTCGAAAGGCACTTCAGGCATCTGAACATAAACCTAGACATATAAAATCTTTGATACGATATGATAATCAATTGACTGAAATGCCCTGTTCTTGTTGCCCTTACACAGTTCTTTTCTCTTCGAGTGGGTGGCTTGATCGGAAGTCCAATCGTTTTTATTAGTCTACCAGCCAATCGCTTGGTATTTGAGCAGAAGCCTCTTCAACAAGTAGGTTACCATCAGATGAGCATTGAAAGAATTGACCTCTTTGAAAGTATTGTGCCAATATTTTTAAAAGGAATGAAACACGAAATAATACGAATCGAAGGATATCAATCCTCGAGTATTTTAATGATTTAATTTAATCAGTCTATCGGAAACGTGGACATACATTCTATAAGAATTGCCAGAGAAAGTATAGCGTTGACAAAAATGTCATGATGTCCTACGTGGAAAAAAATGATTATATTTTTAAAAAAAATGAATGGATACATAAATCTGACACATAAATAATTAGATATATGTTCATGTTTGTATATAATAAATAACAATGAAGATGTAATTTAATTTTATATAAAATGTATACATTATAAAGCTAATTTGTAAAAAAATGTTTAGGTTTCTAAATCAAGTCATCATTCAAAAATAATATGAATTTATCATCTTCATTTTATTTCATTTGTATTTTAAATCATATTAAATATTTAATTTAATTTTAATTTAAATATCAATAATATAGGTAAATAAGTATTTAAATATTTTTTTAAAAAAATATATTCTATCTTCATATAGAAAATTAAAAACAAAGAGTGAAAAATGATTATTTTAAAGACCAAAAAATATAAATAAAGTTTAACATTTTAGTTATAAAATCGATAATAAACACTTAATTTATAAACTAAATTATTTATAAAAATTATTTATGTTCTGTTCACTTTTCTAGAATATTATAAAAAGATGACTACCAGCAAAAGTAATATTTTAAATAATTACTTATACAAAAATCATTCATTTTACACAAAATCAGTCATGTAGTAATAAAACGAAATAATGTTATTATAAAATTAATTAAAAGCGTATTGTTTTTTTTAAAAATATGTGATTTTATTTCTTGTGAATTTGTTCGTATAAAAAACACCTCACACTAAGGCTACATTAAAAAATAATTTAAAAATAAAACGAGTTATTTCAAAATACAATTTCTGTTTGGAAAAATCCATTTATTATGATTGTTTATTAGACATTCGATATTGTTTGAAGTCTTGGTTTATATTATATATATATATATATATATATATATATATATATATATATATATATATATATATATATATATATATATGTATACAATATGTGGATGTTCATTAACAGAACACACTTCCTAATATGAAAAAAAATCTTTAAAATACGTTTCATTATAAAGCTTCCTATGCGAATTATCTTGTTTACTTTAATATATTTATATTCTGTAATGAAAAATGTGTAAATTTCAAATGATGTTAATTACAACCCTTGTTATTAATTAATATGCAATTTGAATACAAGTATCAGTCTTGTTTGTTTTATTACATTTTAGAATTTATTTAACATGAATATTAATTTATTTAAGTAATGTTGTTTATTATAAATGAATATATAAGAAAATAATTGATTTGCATACTGTAATAAATATAATCATTTTTATAGAAAAAATCATAGGTTTAATTTGAAAAAATTATAAATTTAAATAAGTATATTTATACACTATTAATATTTATAAATTTATTTCACTGCATGTTTCTCATTAAACAAATGGATTTCAGCTTTTCTATAATACTTTCAAAACATTTTTTGATCCAAATATTTGTAAAGAAATCTTTCTTTTTTGCTTTTAACGTTTTTACAAATTTAAATTCATTAAATAAATAGAAGTGTTATATATATATATATATATATATATATTGATTAATTAGGTTAATAACATGTTAATAACGAGTATTTATATCTAGAAGTACATTTTTCATATATCTAAAAGTAGGTTTCATGTAAATTTTATATAAAACATTTCTGAAAACACATATTCATTGTACATTTGAAACTTTGTAGTATTCTCACTTCATTGTATCGAACGATACTACTTATTAAATTCAATTTAATAAAAAAACAGTATAAGAGAACAATGTTCTGTTATTTTATTAACATTGAACACAACTAATACAATTCCTTCTTACGATCATTGAAAAACACTCGTGGGTCGAGTTCCACTTTTACATTCTGTTACATTTGATACGTCAAGAATCAATTCCATTCCCTTACCACAGCGCCCTTGTTATATTCGTGACGCGTGCCATTCCCATAACAAGACTGGTAGATATGTTATACTTCCTTTTAGATTGATATGGTTGATATTTGATTTTCATATGCTCACATGCTTCTCTATATTTTTATATTAAATACTTTGATTTCAGTATTAATTCGTACCGAATATTATATAAATCTGATTAAATTGTTGCTAGTACAATAATGTAATTCTAAATTATTTTTTTTCTTCCAATTTTACATACAGATCTTTGTATATATAAAAATGATTACCAAATGAATTGAAAATAAAAATAAAGCAGTGATGTATCATACATATGAAACAGTGATTTATGATAAATTAAATACTAAATAAACAAAAGTATTAAACAAACTTATTATCTCTTTTTTACTACATTGTGTCGGATCTATAAAAAAATATAATAAAATATAATTTTAAAAATGTTAATAAAAATTGTACATACTTAATAATACAATCATTGTGCATGCTTTTCAATATTGGTTAAATTCGACTTAAAAACTGCTTTTTTTAATTTAATATTTCTTATATTATATTATTTATTTTTATTATTGAATATTATTTCACATGTAGCAAATGAAATTTATTTCAATATTTCTGTTTCTAGTAAAGCGATACATTGTCACAAATAAAAATATTTTAAGCTTTTAATTTTAATAATTAATCTAAAAGCTTGATATGTTTCTTTTTATATATAAATATTAGATGTGTAAATTAATTCGATGCTTATTTTTATAGAAAATAGATGTTTGCGAAAAAAATACATTTCATTCCTCAAAACATCACCCATTATTTTTATAACATTACCTCATATGTCGGGTAACTGACGAATCCTTTATCGAAAAAAGATGGAAGCTTTGAGTCGACGAAGGCGTAATACATTTTTGAACCTCTTCCACTATTTTAGCATTACTTGCATGTTTTATGTGCCACAACACTTTCTCCCAAAGCTAAACAAATCATTCTCACGGCTTCGGTAGCATTTTCTTTTTCAACTGGAATGCGAAAAATATGCAATGCTTAACATGCTGCTATTCAGACGCCATCCTGTTCACTACTGTCTTGTGAAATTATGCCTGTTGCATAACCAAGATATATAATGTTTTTAAACGTTAAGTTTGGCACTTCAAAATTATAAAACGATGAGAAAATATTTGAATTTAAAACAAAGTTATGATTGATTCAATGTAAAGACACCGAATTAATTTGTACTCCTAATATATAAAACGTACCTTCATTCTTTAATGTCTGATTAACTAATTTCTCACAATATAGTTCTAAAACTAGCTGAATCATCTTTAATAAATGAATTATTATTTCATCTCACACAATACAAATAAATGTTGAGAATGCTAAGGTATTTTCTGTGCTTTGGCGATATGCGAATGATAGTATCGCCGTCGAAATGTGCATGAACAACAATAAGAAATGAGCAGTAATAATTCATTGAACATTTTTAATTCGAAAAAAAGTTTTATTTGTGGTTTGTGAAATGAAGAAAGAATCGATTTTTAAAACTGATTCCTTTATAAATTTTATTATAAAAATAAATTGAAATAGTCTATCAATTTCACCATCCTTATCAAACTAAAGGAAGTTTCAAACAGAAGAAATATGAAAACCTATCCAGTTTTTTTTAAGAAAAAGAATATATTTGATTTGTTTTTCCATATATTGACATTTTATTGAAAGTAATAATGAAAATTACATACGTAAAACAAAAAATTATTAGTAATTATTGTTCATTTCTGTTTGACTTTCATCAAATATAATATATAATATATAAATTTATATATATATATATATATATACATGATTTAATAGAATATTGCGGTTTTTGTTATTAATTCCGTACTTTGTTAAGTAATCAAAATTTCATGTGATATTAAACTAATAGGCACACCGTTTTAAAATACAAAGGAAAAAGTAAATTATGGCTGTATTAAATTGCTGAATACCTCAAATTATTAATAAATTAAACTTTTGCACCTTTAGTGTGTTATTAATTTATACATATATATATATATATATATATATATATATATAAAACTATTTTTATATGTTATTGTTTTCATGTCATTTATTATGGTACAGCCACATGATACTAAGAATTATGAACTATATATATATATATATATATATATATATATATATATATATATATATATATATAAACTACTCTATTATTACTCGTAAATATAACCACTGTAACACAGCTATTGTTATTCGTTCGAAAATCCTTAAAATAAGTTATGAAACGAATATTACTGCATTATATTTCATATAAATCTGCTATTTTCTTTAGCACAATGATATCCTGACGGTTGTAGCTCTAATACTCCATTATTTCTTGTTTCCATGCTATTGCATTTTTATTTGTGCTTCATAAGACCGGTTTTAACGAGTGTTCAGGGCTAAATAAATTATACATACTAATATATGCTTATTAATATTTATATATATATATATATATATATATATATATATGTGTGTGTGTTGTGTGTGTGTGTTTATTTATGTACAACAACATTGCATTTTTATATAATCACTTTTCAAGTACACTTTTCAAATAATTTTACAATTTGCTACCAGATTATTTAAATAATTACAGTTGTTTTATTTTCTGGAAATTTTCTTATAATATAACTTTGTGGAAGCAAAATGTCTAAATCTAAGAATGATACATAAGTTAAAATAATCGTAACTTCTTGTGTACATTTATCCAGCATAAAATTAAGTAAATTATTATTAGCATAAAATGTTTTTTTTAAACTTATGGAAAAGTGATTAAATAGAACTGATATTTAATAATATTTATATATATATATATATATATAGTTTTTAGTAATGTTCTATTAGAAAATGTTGTATTCAATATATAAATAAAATAATTATTTGCTAAATACATAAAAATATATTTTTAGTCCTTAAATGTATTCTATGTGTAATGTTCGAAATTTAGTTTTTCTTGATTAGAACTGACATTTTTGTACACTAATCAGAAGGATTATTTTCATATTGCTTTATATGATCTCTTTGAATGTTAGATAATCTTACTTTTATATTGATCTTCGATTAAACAACACAAATTATGACAAAAATGAATAATTAAAATTAATGTTTATAATATTATTTTTATACATCCGTTTTATTACGAAAAATTTACATTAAAGTCAGTTAGATAAATTTATTGTACTGTAACTTTACTTTTCGACATAACATCTTTTTATTATTACTTTTTAATATTCACAGTTTATTTCTGAAAAATTAGTTCATTTTTAAAAACATTTATATAAAATAGATTTAATTCTAGATCTGATACAAAAGCATATGTAATGATTATTAAATATCTCTTCAAATTATTTAACAAAGAATATATATATATATATATATATATATATATATAGCTAATACAATTCAATTGTTGAATATTTTTAAAAAGCATAAAAAAGAAAAGTATAAACTTCTAAAGCGTCTAAAATATATTTATAAAAAGAAATCTAATTTATTGTAATAAAAAATAAATCTACATTTTTATTAGCATATATATATATATATATATATATATATATGTATGTGAATGTGTGTGTGTGTTTACTATAAAAGTAAGTAATCGAATTTTTTTATTTTCTATTATAAAAATGGTATTTTAATCAAATAAAATATTTATGTTCGATTCATTTATTCTATACACAAAGTAAACAAGAAATATCAAGTAAATCATTTTATTAAATCTCATTCTATTTAATAACAAATACTTAATTACTATAGATTAATAACATTGAATGTATGCTTACACACCCCTAGATGAATGCTAAGACTCGGCAGACCAAAAGCACTTGAGAAGTCATTTGATAGCTTGAACACAATACAAGCCCAAGGAACACGACGTTGTATACAATTCAATTAACGAAGAATGAAACAAAAACTGATATAGTTCAACAGCATTATCCCACATTTTTACTATTTGAAATAAAGAATCGATATCAGTATTTTAATAGCTACTGTTGAGCAATAAATCACTTGTAAATTCCTTTTACTTAATTTTTAAATACATTTTCTTAGAGAGAGGAAGAAAAAAATTAAAAATATTTATCATGATTAAAAATGTCATTTATACCACAGAGAGTGAAATAAAAAATTATAATACAAAAAAATAAAATAAATATTTACAAATAATATTTACAAAGTAAGACATAAAATGATTTTACTCGATTAAAAAATAATAATAATCTTTTAATAAACTGATAAATAAAGTGTTAATAATATTCAATAAAATACTCACGTACCTCTTAATATAAAGCGCCAATTTGAGAGAATTGTAACAAAGGTAACCCTTTTAAATAATCCGTTATAATGAACATTATTCTATAAATAAAATAATTGATGCATTTTAATTAAAATTCGTGCCGTAGATATACACATTGAAGAATTTCATAAATTTCCCTTCAGACTAAATCTGTAATTCAAATACTTGTTTAATATGCTGAGAAACCCAACCATGCCAGAGTATATGATTGAAAACTTCTTATAGAGTTTTTTTTAAAATTAAAATGTAGATCAGAAGTTATTTTTCAGCTTTCATCTAACTTTAAATATTAAATTGTGAAGTATTAGCTGATAATAATTCAGAAAATTGACATGGATACTTGTTGATTTTGTGACCGTATAAAAATCAATAAAATATTTATTTTTACACGTCTGTAAACAGCTAACATGTAATATTATATATATATATATATATATATATATATATATATATATATAGTTTGATGTAATTAATAAAAATAAATAAAAAGTTACTTTTAAAAAGGAAACATTAATTCAATCTTAATTATTATCATCTAATCCCTAAAGTTAAATTTAAACATATTTTTTTTATGTGGAAGTAAATAATATTTATATTTATTTATTCAAATTTTTTATAATATGGGGTTAAATTAATCAAAAATAATATTTTTGTAGTAATATGTTGTAGTTCTCATATATATATATATATATATATATATATATATATATATATATGTATGTAAAGAGAGAGAGAATAAATAATTTGATGGAAGTAAAATATTTGATATGAAGATTTTTATTTTGTTTGCAATATTTTAAAAATATACTATTAACAAGATGCATGTTTTCTTTAATTCAAATTAATAGGAAATAAAATTAAATCATATGTCTAAGATGCAATTTTAGTGGAGTATTTTAAGGCTTAACAGTGCTAAATTTAGTTCAAATATATCAACTTTATATTCAATAATTACCAACATAAAGAAATAAAAGCACATAGAACACTTGATGATTTAATATGCAGAGAAAAATGAAAGAATTCTGTACCAAAATTTACATTGAATTATTGATGATTAGTTGATAAAATAATTTTTAAATATGAAAATAAAGTTTAATTGTATTTTCAGAATGTTTTCTAAGTTATTGCTAATTATTTTGATTATTTCGCTCTTATATATATATATATATATATATATATATATATATATATAGCTTAATGCTTTGCTTATAAAATAGAAATAAATTTCTAATAAATAGTTTAAATAAGTATTAAAATTTAATTCAGAAAATATTTGTATATAAAATATATATAAAAATGTTTTTTATCTATTGATATAAATAAAACCGAGTACGGTGTATACAATAAATTAAAACAATAATAATGTTTTGATAAAATAACGTGTAATAACAGAATCGATATTACTTTTTACTTTCAGCATTTTGATAACTGTGCATGAAATCACGCAATGAAAATAAATGTATATTTATTATACGGTTACATTACCAAAAATATAATTATAATAATTTATGACAAAAGAATGTAAATGTATTTTTTAAATGTAATTACATTTTATATTTTTAACCATGATATAAATATATGTTAACTCATGTAACTATTAAATATGTCATGCTTAGTAATAGCAATTGAAAAATAATTACTATAAATAAAATCTGACTTCTGAACGGTATGCTTGTGTCTAGGAGTCATATTTTATAAACGTCAGTATGCAAAATGAGTTTTCTATTATTAAAATAGAATAACAGCATTGTATGTCAAGCTTGTAGGTTTTCTGTGCGAAATTGAAACAATTTTTGCTGAATTCGCATCTTCCAATGATTATTGATTCCTTTTTGTTGTATTATTGAATGAAGCAATCACAATGCTTCCTGTTATCCCGCGTCAACAACAAGTCGAGCGCGCCCAATATTGACAATATAGATAAAGCGCTGATAAATCTATAAATAACATGACAACAATGTCGCCGTCGCGGCGCTGTCATGCGTCGTTTATATGCAATTTAAAAATCGTAGGTGGAGCTTAATACTTACTAGTTGAGTGTGCCTTCTTCATCGGTTATATCAGTGATAATAAACATTTTTAATAGAAAATTTCCTTTCGCATGATATAATAAATTCATAATCTCGAAAGAGTTAAAATATACTATGAAATGCATATAATTTAATAACATTTAAAAGTACATCAAACACGTATTTATATATATATATATATATATATATATATATATAAGATATATTAAAAAGGTTCTTAAATATATTCAATACAGTTTATATTAACTGAAATGTGTTGAATATGCTATTGTGGAAAATCGGTTGTGTACTATAAAACATGATACTTTAAAATATAGAACATTAATATTCTAAACATCTGTTTAGTTGGATAATATTGATATTTTTTCGTTTATTTTATTTGATTTCAATATTACGCCTGAAGTACATAATGAATACTAATAATAAAGTGTTCTTATATGCTAATAGAATCTGAGAAATTAATGGTATTTTAAGAAATTAAATAGATGCATGTACAATAGCTCATTTAACTTTTATATTATTTCATAATTTTCCACAACCATTCAACATATAATACTTGTCTTTTGTTTATTAAAAATATTGTAATTTTAATAAAAAAAAATAATATTATTTATAAAACATTAGGCTTAATCAAATTCAATTATTATTTATTTTAAAGTATATAACATTGGAATATTTAAGACTTGAAACTTTTTCTATTATTTTTAGATACGAGGAATGAAATTGATATGAAAATGACTCTCACTGAAATACCTTCCATTTTTAAAAGTATATATAATGTTAGGTTATCTATTTTATTTTTTATTACTGTTTGGTTTATAATAAAAAGCACGAATTGCATTTATTTTATCTTCCTGAATATGAAATTCAATTAAATTCTAATTTTATTTCGATTGAAACTTTTTCCTATCTAATACTAACTTATTTATAAACTTATTTAATTATAAACTTGTGGAAGTGAGAGTTTGTCGAAATTCTATCGACTCGATAATTTCTTCTGCCTGAATGATGGCTATAAACGTGCACATCATGTAAATTATGATTTTTAAATAAATATTCCACCTTTTGTTAACATATCGTTAAAAAATATGCACATTCTTAAAATATAATTAAAGTTTTAGAATTATTTTTTTATAGATATTCGAAAAATTGTTGTCAGAAAAACCTCAAACTTCTAAATACATTTGAACTTAATACTTAATCTAAGTTATTTAAGGATTAATAGAAAATCAAGGCAGAAAGGATTACTCTCGTTATAAAATCAATTTAATTTACACAATAGTACATAAATTGAAGTCTTCGAATATATATATATATATATATATATATATATGCGTGTGTGTGTGTGTGTGCAACTATGTAACTGTGTTTGACTATATAACTTATTTAAAATCATTAGTATTCTCTTTATTTTGATACAACAAAAAAATCTATTTAGTATTTACAAAGCAGGGTAACCTTTAAAAATATTTACTATATTGTATTTTTATTAAGTATATAAAAGGTATTGGTTGTATGTGTATCTCTTATCTGATCAACGAACAGTTATAATAATCGATTACTTTTATATTTGACCGAAATCGTTTCTATTTAAATATTAATATATTTTATTAAGTACAGAATATATTTTGAGTATTCGTCAACAAATATTCTTATGACAAAAATTAATTCAGTACCTCTCGAATAAATAAATAAAATACAAATAGAACATCAACAAATAGCTTATTTTTTAAACATAATAATTTATTGATGAGTTTTAAATTTAATCATTTGGCCATCTCTCTTCCTTTCTTATTCACTGAATTGTTAAAATTTTCCTTACATTAAATATCATTTATTTTTTCTGCTTGTATGCTTTTTTCTTATTTCCAAATCTATCTATCTATCTATATATATATATATATATATATATATATATATATATATTATATATATATATATATATATATATATATATATATATATATAAAATAAATCCATCTAAAAATTTCTCTAAAATATTTTTTTTCAGTCTTTTTGTTATCTAAAAGTGAATATCGATTTACAAATAAAAATGTATGCATACAGAAAATTAAATGCATTATTTAAAAATTATTTAATAATTAATTATTATTAAAATTATTTAGTAACTAACATAAATATAACTGAAGAAAATTTATTTACACAGAATTTTTTTCTACTAGCTTCATAATGATTATAATTATTTTATATTATAAATCAATATATTAGAATATGGAAATTATTAACTAATATATCTGTATGCACTGTTATCTGTATAATTGGAAAGCTTTTTCCATTCGGTCTACATCAAAGCTTGTAATCTTTTTATCCAATAACGGTTCAGTGATAAATTATTACATAAATTTAAAATGAAAGTAGGATACTGAGTTCTACTCAATGCAGATAAATTAAATAGAAATTTAAAAGCTTATTATATATTTATATATATATATATATATATATATATATATATATATATATGTAACTATCTAGATATAAAATTGAAAAGGCAAATATATTTGCTTAAAAATTGTAATAAAAATGACTTTCAATATCTTTCCATATTTCAAATTACATATATTTTTATACTATTTAATCCTATTACTGAATTTGTATTATTTTTTTACGAAACAGATTATTTCTATATGAAGGAAATTAATTTCGTTTTAATCTTCTATAATCAAATATTGACCATTTAAAGAAAATAAAAATGATAGAGTTTTTCTATATAAAATATGTCAATGTTATATATTTGTGATCTTGAATCAATCAAAATTATTTTCATTATATCAATTATTTTCAGTTTTATAACAAAAACTAATAATAATAAAACACCTCTTTATTCAGATAAATCTGTCCGATGTAGGTGTTTTCTCTGAGTAGAAAACTATATAAAAATCATATATGTCATATTTCCTTAATCTTTTAACACGTTGAATGCCATGGAGGTCACCGGTGACGGCATTCAACTTACCTGTAGCGCCGTGAGGGTCATCAGTGACCGTCGATGCCAGGATTATTAAAAATACACAATTCAAGTAAATGGTAAAATTTCTAAAATTTTCAATATTACTATCGTTATTACAATGATGTAAAAAAACTAATGCACCATAAAACATCGAAGCGTCATCGAAAAAACGCGCTCTAGCGCCACGATAGTCACCGATGACTTCCGCTAAGATAAATGCATAAAATATGGTAATACAGTTCCAATTAACTGTTGTTTATTATATTTTAACACAATATGCATCGCACAACAAAAAATTCGTTACGGCGCCTTGGGCAAGCCATATAAAATTTTTCCAGCATTCAACGTGTTAAACTAGTATAGAATATAGAAAAATACATTACATAATCCGAGGTTTCAGTTCATTACAACCTCTCACATGTACATAAATATTTAAAATTAAAATATTTTTACTTTAATATAAAAACCCTGCCAGCAGCAGTTTTATATTAAGCTCTTTTCTATAATCCTCCTTCGTTCTATTTACATGTTTAAATAGTTCATATGAATGCTGATCGAATTGATAAAATTATTTTTAATCTGCTAGGATTGTAATTTTTGTATAGAAATAAATAAATAAATACATATATTATTATCTAATTAATAAAATAAAAATATAAATAAAAAGCCAAATATATAGCAGTTCAAAGGCAAACAATGATTGAAAAATGCACAAAACAAATCAATAAAAATAATCCATACTTTTGTTTGCCGGCAGTGTTTTGTAAAGTTAATTCTTTTACTATTATCGATTTTACTTATATCGAGTTTTTCTTTAATACTCTAACATTCTATGTATTCAATATATTTTGAACAGTTCTGAGAGTTACAGGTTTATTAAAATCTATTTTTAAGTGTGCTGCTACTTCTGGTGAAGTGATTTTTGGATCTTTTTTAATTCATTTTATAACAGACTATTTTTCTTTATTCATAATTTTCATCAGATGTCCACTTCATATTTTGTTTTCTAGATTTTCTTTGCTTTTAAATCGATTAATTACACTTCGAACTGTAAATCGGCTTTTATTTAATATTTCCACAATAAAACCGTACGATTTCTCTTTTGCATGCAAATCCAAAATAATTATTCGATCAGATAATATAGTCTATTTAGTTTTTCGACCCATGGTTTAATTTTATTAGTACTTTACTATACAATTTGGAAAAAATCCCTTCCGTAATGTCGCACAAACAATGATTTACCAGCGATTTCCCTATTGGTAAATTGCAGGTTTGAGATATTCATTGTAGCGAAGTTAGCAAATTAAAACGCAGGGTTATGCCAATACTTTTTCACGGAAAAAAGATTGTTTTTAATAAAATGAGTTTTTTCTGATTTTTTTAATAAAATATTTTTAATACTTTTATGTTATTAAATAAATAATACATAAATAAATACAAAATATATAAATTTTCTTCAAAAGATTTCCATTTTTTTAATTAGATCCTTCCAATTATAAAAAAGTTAACTATGCCAATAATTTTCTCGGGAAGTCTGTATATATATATATATATACATACTTATGTGTGTCTGTGCGTTTGTGTCTACATAAACGAATGTATGAAATACTTTCTCTCAGGTATGCCCCCGTTTTCATTTAAATTGCTATATATATATATATATATATATATATATATATATATATATATAGTTTAATCTAAAAGCAATTACGCTTGTAGCGGTTCACAACAATTAAATCTTCAGCAAAATCATATTAAGGCGTCTGTTACCCAATTTGAATGACACTTAATGAATAACATGTTATATACAGATATGTTATTTTGTAAACATCTTTCTTTTATTTTAAATAATTTTTTATACTTTTTTGTCTTTGTATTTTTCAATAAATAAAATAAATAATTTGTCATTTTTCACCGACGACAAGTTCTTAATGTAAATATGTGAATGTGTTATAGCATAATTGTTATTATCACACAACAGAAATTTGTTTTTGGATATAAAAAATAAGTCGATCAAATTTGTATAGAAATTCAATGTTTACGGAAAAATGGAATACTTATCAATCCGCAAAATATTCCTCATTATTTTATATAATTTCACTTCATCTGTCGGGTAACTGACGAATCGATTGACGAAAAAAGATAGTGGCTTTGAGTTGATGAAACATTTTTCGGAGAACAATTCGGAATGCATTTTCGGAGAAGTTCCATTGGTTTAACATTTTTTTTGTATGTTCTATGCATCACAACAGCTTCCCAAAAGCTGTACAAATCATTCTCACAGCTTCGGTAGCATTTTTTTTCAACTGAAATACGAAAAGTAAACAGTGTTTAATATACTGATTTTCAGGTACCATCGTGTTCACTTCTGTTTTATGAGATTATGCCAACTTGGCCAGGATAGAAAGTGTTTTTAAATGTTAAGATTGAAACTACAAAACCCTAAAACGAGAATAAAATATTTTAATTTAAAACAGAGTTGTGATTATACCGATTTGGAGACACAGAATTATTTTTTACATCTAATATATTGTACTTTTATATTTTAATATTATCTACTATGTTGTATTTAGTACCCTGCGTATAAATTCAATTTTTATATCTTATGGAGTTTTTTGCAAATTGCATAGTAAATATTTACATAACTCTTTCTCTCACACTCAAACACACACACACACACATAAATTCGATATATATATATATATATATATCGAATTTTCACGAATATAATTATTTTAAATTAATATTTAAACATTCTATCTAATATATACTAAATGTTAAACGGTCCAAAGAAGAAAATAATCTGCTGAAACTTTTTTCTTTCAGTATCGCTTAAGTATAGAAAATCTTTGCTAAAATCATAACGAACTATAAAATATATTTCTCTTTATATACCTTACGAAAAAAAAAACTCTAATCTCATAAAAAATAAGTACCATCTAACCTGCAATTTTAAACTCGTACACTCCGTCACAGTATCACCGTGACCCAATGTCTCTCATGACGAACGACTAACTTAATTGGCAATATTATTGAGCGTATAATTGACAATCTGCAGTTTACCACGCCGTAACAGGCTGTAGGCTGCGTCTGTTGAGAGAACTTAATAAATTCATTACAAACAGCTTCTTCATGATTAGATATATCTTGAAACTTGATTCAATTTATATGTAATTAAGAAAAAATTGAAATGAAATGAACATAGCGCCAGTGTTACTTATTTAATAACATATTTCAAATTCAATTTGTTTTCCCATATACATCGTTTTATACCAATATACATACATACATACATACATACATACATATATATATATATATATATATATATATATATATATATAAATATATAATTAAATGTTTTTTTTTATAAAAAGTATGATCTCTAAATATGATTTAATGGTATTCGAGTATTTTATTCACTATAACTTTAGTAAACTATTTTATTCTTAGCAATGATTGTATGTGTTTATTTATGTTAAGTTGCCATTTTTAGTTCACTATTGAAAAAGCAATTAACTGTAATAAAGTATTTAAATTGTTCTTTACAGAAAAACAATTAATGATATAATAAAGTCGATCATTAACATTAAAAATAGATAATGAATAGTTCATGTGTATAATTGTAACTAATGAGATGTTTTTTTTATTTCCTGATAATTTTATGAATTCATTATGAAATATTAAAGATAGCTACTTTTTATATCATATACATTTATATATATATATATATATATATATATATATATAAAAAGAGAAAGAGAGAGAGAGAGAGAGATGTTAAGACAGATGGAGAAAAAAACGTTTATACACTGACACACCAAACTATTGACCGATGAATCGACGTTCAAATCTGATTTTTCGTAATCTTTTATTAAAAATAGTTTTTTTAAGTTTAACTAGTTTTGGGTTTTGACAGTACTGCAAAAAATAAATGAAAAAAGTACAGCATATATTTTCATTCGTTTCTTAAACTCATTTCATTACAAAATGTGTTAAATTTATTTATCTATAAAATTCTCTTACAAATAGTTACTTTAAATTTAAATTTTGCAATAATAGAAAATATATTGTAATGATTTCCGTATATTTCTTACAAATTTGCTTATCATACAAGCAGCACGATAGCTCGATTCTTCACAGATTTGATTGTTTGAGTTTTCTCATGTTTTTTTTTGATTTGAATTGAATTTGTATATTAAATGAATTATTGTGGAAAAGTTTTCTAAAAATATGTTGAGAAAAATGAATGAATGTAAGTATATGGGATATGTGTAACTATTAAATATAATTGAGATCAACAACCTAAGTAAATCAAGTGCTTTTCCTTTTTATTATAAATAAGCAGTGAACTAAAAATACCAATGTTTAATTTTGTAACGCATATATATACATATATATATATATATATATATATATATATATATATATATATATATAAATTAGAATATTACGCAATTGAACGGTATAACGCAACTGTTGTACACCATAATTTAATTAAGTTTTTTTATACATAATTCAAAAAATCTACATAATTTGCAGAAAACATTCTTATTAAGATTATAACACAACATAATGTAGACATCAAAAGAAAAAAAAACGTACTAAACATACAACGATAATTTTAAACCATAATCGCCACTTCTCCTTCAAGATAATTCACTAATTAAATTTTTATCTCAAAGACTTTAACCACGTTTATTCATTCATTCATTTATATATATATATATATATATATATATATATATATATATGTATATATGTATGTGTGTACATTTATGTGTGTAAACATGTAATATTTAAATAAATTATTAAATTCAAAAGAAAATTACTTTTATAAAACCTGTTAAGCACATAAATACATCAAATTTTCTTATAATAAGCTCTTAATATGTTTTCAAAAAATATTTTTATATTAGGTACATATTTTTATATATCGATAGACACAAAATACATACACATGCTCATATATATATATATATATATATATATATATATATATATATATGGAAATAAATATAAAAAATATTTCCAGATCTAAATACAATGATAAAATTTTCTTCAAAATGAAAAAAATATTGGAAAACAATAAAATGTTATATAGATGTAGAGATAGATAGATATCTATATAGATAGATAAATAGGTAGCTAGGTAGATAGGTAGAAAATATATAAATATATATATTTGAAAGTATTGCTGTAGTTCAAAGCTCATTTCATCACATCTTTGATTGCTTTAGAAAAAAACCATTGACGGTGAACACAATATATACACATGAAAGGGATATAATTGAAATGCTTGATATAAAAACTGCTCACAATACATACGATATAAAAAAGGGTTATCTCAGTACTATTTTAACAATAGAATTCGAGGTTAAAGCACTTCACATTGATTTCAATTCGAATAAATAGGTACAATTTCACATACTTCTAAAATATAAATGAAATGATATAATTTAAAAAAAAAAGTATTCAGATTAATTTCAAAAGTTATAATTAATTTTAAAAAAAATAATTTCGAATACAATTTTTAAATTATCACATTATTAATAGTGGACAAAAAATAAATTGAATAGTGAAAAAGCTTATATTTGAAAAGCGATAATAAGATTAAAAACTATGTTCTTGTTGTCAAACAACATATTAATTTAAACCAAGTTTTGGTTTTAATAGAGATTATAAAAAAAAATATTATTACATTATTTATTTGAAAATCGGCTAATTCCTGTCATAAATGTATAAAAAATTAATTTCATTGGATCAATAATGAAATACTTTTAGAATAATATAAAAATGAATGCATAGGCTTATTTTTTTAAATTATACTTAAAATAATATACTATTATATCAAAGTACAACAATTCCATTCGAAAATATTGGTACGTTCACTAATTAACTCTTTGTCAAAAACAAATTTGATATTTCGAGCAGTTTCTGTTGCTTCGTGTTCAAATTTAAACTCATACAACAAAATCGCGCGAAATTGCTTTTTTCCCATCACTAATTGAAAAGGTTATATCGAACAACACTAAAAAATGAAAATAATAGACATGAGCTGAAATCAGTAGTAATAATTTCATTGTTTACAATGATGTATCACATGACTACAACAAATGATAACAGTAACTAGAAAAATGATGCAAAAATGAAAATGATAAAAACCGTAATTATTTTGCACCATCGTAATACATAACGATTGTATCATTAATGAAAATATTAATAAGAATGATTCCTGGCAAGATTTATAATACATTAATTAACTTAACTACTTCTTTTATAGATTTGTCTTCTATTATATATATATATATATATATATATATATATATATATATATATATATATATATATATATATATATATATATATATATATATATATATATATATATATATATATATATATGTTATTATCTAATTAAATCTTATAAACAATAACATTCTACTCTTGTTACTTTCAGATCTATCATTTTCAATATAGTCTGTCACCGTTTACTCTAAAAAAATGCGGTCCGAACCAACAGAACAAGATTTTATTACCCGCAGTATGGAGACTGATATACCAGGAACACGTGGTGAACAGTCAGCAACATCGCCAAATAGTTGGCAACAAAGTAACGTATACGACAATGCTTCAGAAGGAATTAATATTGAAACAACCACACGAAGATGTCGTCCAGTGCGAAGAGCGTCCAGACCTATTGTTTCGATAACACCGGATCTTGATTTAACAGATTCGTCTGCATCGTTGAGTGATGATCCTGCTGGTCGTTCGACGAGCAGGAACAACGCGTCTCGTACCACTATAAGTAGTTCTAGTAGTGGTACTGGATCGAGGCGACGTAAACCAGTTTTAAATGCGAGAGAAAGAAATTTAAGACGACTGGAAAGCAATGAACGTGAACGAATGAGAATGCATAGTCTCAATGATGCGTTTCAGGTAATATTTACTTTAATTATAAAACGGAATTCATCTTCATAAATGTTTATTCATTTCTAGTTTGTATTTAAAAATTATTCAGGAAAAAAAACGAAAATAATTATTTTGCTTATTTATTATCAAATTTAATCGAATATGTAACATTGTTATTAAGATATACGAGGGGGCTCCGCCCACTGCTCGTTGCACTCGGCCACCCCAGAGAGGTGTGGGATCGCTCTCTTCTAACAAACAGAAATTAAATTATATGCACAAATAGTCTGTGTAAAATGTAAGTTGTAAAATTTTTATTGGAAAAATTTATAAAGATTAACAACAAAATACAATGTTAATATGTGTTTAAAAATTTTTACTCTAAAGCTTCAGTCAATACGATAATTTGAATAATTTTTTGCGGTTATAATCGGTAATGATTCGTGAAACATCGGAAATGGAAATGGTTAACGTGATATTTGCAGAGTGTTGCAGGGGGAGCATAAAAATAATCACGCAATACAATGTCAAATGTGTAAAAATTATTTTATACTAAATTTTCAGTGAATACAATATATTGAATAAATTTCTTATCAGTTTACACTGAAATCGTATATCTTCTTTCGTTGTACGCCGCGAGAGAGTTACATACATGTGACTGATGTCTACCGATCAGAACAGAGATCATGCGATTTCCATCAACCAAACAGAACACGAATAAAATTTGTAAAAACTGTCCACGGAACTGATTTTTAATTATAAAGAGAAAATAAAATCGCATGTAATAAGTGGCGACCACATATTCTCATTGGATATACGAATGCAAAATTAGTTTCATGTAGTTAAAAACGTTGTTACCATTCTGATATTCTTGATGAATTTCAAAAATACAGAAAAAAAGTTACAAATTTTCTTCCGTGCATACGGTAGAAAATGGAAACTATCGAATCTACATTTCAACAAATTCCAATACAGGTTATTTAAAAATGTATAAAACTTCTATACAGCATTTTTATTAAATGTAGGTTTAAGTGCTACAACAAGCTGTAGAAGTATGATCTTGTGGAAACGAGTCGAATTGCTTTTCCGAAAAGGAAA
>CM068315.1:51671661-51724161 GCA_034766995.1 Acanthacorydalis orientalis | reverse complement strand
AAATGATCCCTTTCTTGATCGATTTGTCACATGTGATGAAAACTGGATTCTCTATAACAATCGGAAATGTTTATCATAGTGGTTAGATGGCGGAGAAGCACCGAAACAGTTTCCTAAACCGAATCTTAATGAAAAAAATGTTATGGTCACTGTTTGGTGATCGGCAAGTGGCATCATTCACTACAACTTTTTAAATTCTGGTGAAACAATAACAGCAGAAAAGTATTGTCAGGAAATTGAAAAAGTGCATGAGAAGTTACATCGTTTACAGTCAGCATTAGTCAATCGAAGAGGACCAATTCTTCTTCATGATAACGCTCGGCCACAGATCCCACAAATGACTTCAAAAAAATTAAATGAACTGGATTATGAAACCTTATCTCACCCACCTTATTCTCCGGACCTGTCTCCGACAGATTATCATTTTTTTTAAAACAATTGGGTAATTTCCTACGACAAAAACTTTTCAAAGATCAAGCATCAGTTCAAAGTGCTTTCGACGAATTCGTCAATTCCAGGACTCCAAAATTCTATCTTGTAGGAATAAACAAACTTGTTTCCCGTTCATAGAAATGTGTGTAGGCCAATGGTCTTTATTTTGATTAATAAATATAATTTTTGACTGATATATGCGTCTTATGTAAAAACCGTAGTTATTTTGGCACCAACCTAATAGGTATAATCTCACTATAGATCTACTGGAAGAAATTATAAAGCATAATAACTAATTATTGATAATATTGTTTATATAATAATAAAATTTATTATTTTTGAAAATGAACAACCTTAAATAAAATAAATATAAACATATATATATATATATATATATATATATATATATATATATATATATATATAATATGTGTGAATATTGTATGTATTCGGTGCATAGTTTAAATTTTATATGCGCTTTTTTATAAAATTAACTATGTTTTTCATTTCAGTCGCTTCGAGAAGTGATTCCACATGTAAAAAAAGAACGCCGTCTGAGTAAAATCGAAACACTTACTTTGGCGAAAAATTACATAATGGCATTAACAGACGTGATATGTGAGATGCGTGGTGAAGCTGCCCAACAAATATCGGGAGCTGTGCCTCCTGATCCAGCATCACTACCGGCACCACATTTCGATGACAACGATAATAGTTTCTACGACGACACAGACAGTCAGTGGCATAATTAAAATAGTGTATGACTTCAGCTCACGACGCAATCAGTCTGAATTATTTAACACAGTAGTCCATTATCTTCATGAAATAAGACTGAATTTTGACTTTAAGACTAAAACTCGGTATTAAAAATAGAAATTCTAATACCTGAAGCAAACATTAATTAAATTATATCGATTTATTTTATAACAACGACATTCGCTGCATGGTCTAACGTTTGCTCCCACAAAAAAGGCAGTTGTTTCTGTGTTCTTATAAATATTTGTAACATACTAATAGGAAAATTACATTGTTCTAATCTTAATCTAAAAAAAAAACATATGCTAGATTATACATTTGTTCTTTGAAGAGAAACATTTTTAAATTAATCGCTAGCTAATTGATATTTTCCCTCGAGTATTTAAGTAATTTATAAGCATTCCGAAAATAAAAACAATTCTCTTTAATTTGCACGTGTACAAGATCACACTGAAACCAAAGGAAAGAAATATTAATAGTTAATTACGCTTATCTAGAAATAATGTCATTGATATACAAAAAATAAAATTGTTGTTATTTTTTTATGTTCCTTTATATATTTAAATACATTTAATTTATTAATTATTAAAAAATACATTTCTTTATTTTTTTAGCAAAATAACTAAGGTTCTGCATTTTGTATTTTTTAGATACAAGGCACGTACAAGGTAATCAGTTAAGAATGTCATTTTTAAAAGTACGATCTCAATTGACTGTAAGTACTTACTTTTAGTGATTTTATTACACAATGATAAAACATTTATTTAAACCCACATTAACCAATTTAAAACCAAACTGTTAATTGTTCTTTGAAAAGAATTTGAGATTAACAAAAGAAAAGTAAAATATCAATACATCCGTTTTTTTTAATATGTGGGTGATAAATTTTGTACGAATATTTAATTTTAAACATTTATAAAAATTATAAAATTGAATTACGTATGTTAAAAAAATAATGCATGCACAATTTTGTTAGTATTTTTTAATTCACTATTTTTACAGAGAATTTATTTTTCTTTTATTTAACATTAATTACAATTCTTTATTGAATACCATTTAAAACAAGTGTAAAAAATTATATATATATATATGTATATATATAACCTTTTATTTTTCCACATTTTAATTAACTGGTTATTGACTGAATAACCATACATAATTTTATCAGTTTTAATTTTCAGTATCCTTGGTATTTTACTACATATATTAAATTTTAAGTGTCAGTATGTATATCCAAATTTATCCGGGCTGTCATTATCCTCATTATCGGCGAACTTTATTACTGCTTAGAAAATATGACTGTTGGTTTAATTGTAAATTTGAATAAACCTTAAACATTTTGTGATATAAACAGTCTACATATTTATATATATTTTAAAAGACATATTATTTTTACACACACACACACATATATATATATATATATATATATATATAAAAGCATGTGTTACTCATTACAGTTGGAAATTAATTGAATTGTAACTTTACAATTTACTAATGGTATTGAAATTCTATTATATTAACTCAATAGAACATATAGCTTTTAATATATATAAAACCATATAGTTTGATCCTTATATTTAAAAAATTAAATTATAATAAAGATTCACATTGGCTGTTATCGCGATGTTGATTTTTACAATTATTTTCAAAAAAAAATGCCTACTAAAACTAAGTACTTGTTATTAAAATATAAAATAAACAAATTAAACCATCATTCATTTAAAACAAATAACTTGAAGCAATTCATAAATGATTTTTTAATTTTTTGGTATTACTGTTTACCTAGTAATTATAAATTCTGTACGAAATTATTAAAAATTAATATAATAGGATATGAAAAACGACGGTTCGTTAATTTCATTTCATATTTTTATTTATCTGCAAATTGAAAATATTTTTTCGTTTTTATAACAACGTGTAGCTCTGATCCTTACTATTAAATGAAATATGGATGTATTTGTGTTATTTTATCAGAAATAGTACATTTTTTTATAAAAAACATTAAATTTATGCAAGTTTCCTTATCACGTTTTTAAAAAATGAATTGCCTAAATAAATCTAATAAAATTGATCACTCTTAAGATGAAATTTTTTTTTGTATACATTACAATTTGACAGTCATTCGAAACCAAATTTTTAATTTTTATTAACTATGTATTTTACTTATAAAACAATTGTGTTCATATTTTAGCAGATTACTGCCTTTACGATTATTTTATTTTTCATTATACAAATATTACACTTTAAACTAATTTATTTTTTTAAAAAAGAATTAAATACTATATAAAAAATAAATATTTTATTAAAAGATTAAAACGGTTTATGATATGTTCGAAATGCTTCAAAACAATTAATGTTAAAATATATTCTTACAACTAACTTGATGAGATTTACAGTAATGTATAAGATTATAATCAGACTGGTAATTGATAAAGCTTTATATAAATTTGTAACCGAAAACGATTAGTATGGAACAAGAATGTTTTGTTTTTATTTAAAAGAGTTCTAAAATAATATTAGTTTGAAAAAATGACTGACTCATGTCACTTTATCATTAAAAAGCCTCAATCTAATAAAA
This sequence comes from Acanthacorydalis orientalis, assembly GCA_034766995.1. Classification (NCBI taxonomy): domain Eukaryota; kingdom Metazoa; phylum Arthropoda; class Insecta; order Megaloptera; family Corydalidae; genus Acanthacorydalis; species Acanthacorydalis orientalis. The sequence continues at coordinate 51,720,392 of CM068315.1, read as the reverse complement.
AATATAGAGAGAAATGAATCAGATTTTATTACGATTATTAAATAAAATACCATTGATATTTTACTAATATAGTTAATAATACAAACTGATCACATATGAAAAATGAGTAGATTTATAAATTAATTACATACAGAATATAAATGAGATCAGTTTATTGAAGAATCAAGTTCGAACCTAGTATATTATAAATAAAATTAAATTTATTCGTAGTCGATATTACATATACAAAAATAAAAATAATTGCATATATATTTTGGAACAGTTTTAAAAGGAACATATATATATATATATATATATATATATATATATATATATATATATATATATATATATATATATGGATATATAATATACATGTGATTAATGTGTTTTGAATGTTAATAATTAATATGAATATTAAACAAATCAAGTAGAAAATTAGTTAATGTATATTTTAATAAAAAATATCATTGCGTAGACAATGTATATGAATATATTTATTAGTCGACTGTGTTCCCATATAATATGTAAGCCCAATTGAAACATTGTACCTCTACGACATAAAACATGTATGTGTGCATCAATGTACAACGTAATCATTATAAGATATCAATAATGGAACATATTTATTCCATGTAAATAGACATTTAGCTTTTATTCATAGTTTTAATCATGTGTAAAACTTCATACTGTCTTGTTTTAAATACCTATCTTATCTTTTTATATTAATATAATGAGAACTTTCGTTGATTTTAAGACACTTTGTTTAAAAAGTGAAGATAAAAGCGAAAATGAATATAAATGTAACTTATGAAAGAACTAATTCGTTATTAAGGAATATTTTTTAATTTTATCATAATTAAAATTTACTAATTGATAAAAATTACTAGTTTAAAAAGGACATAATTCTATTTCAAATCTCAGTATTTTTTAAATATTAAAATAATTTATATTCAAATAGTGACGTAAACAGCATATTATTCAATTTATTATACACGCTAGATGATAAATTTTGACAATTTATTGCAAAATATTTTATAAAAAGACAAACTGATTGCAATAAATCGATAATTTTTGTCATTCTAAATTACTTTTACAAAATGCAGCATATTCTATGGCTGTAAATAAATTGTTTAATATTGTTATATATCTGTTGCTTTTTATGTATTTATTACAAATAAAAATAAATTATTTTCAATATTTCATATACTCCATAAAATCAATGTAATAGATCTCATAGATCATCAGTCATGATAAACATTCTTTTTACATCTTTATTATTATTAATTCATCTTTCTAATCATAAGACAACACTCCTTTTTTTGAATTTTTTAAGAAACTATGTTTTGTGATTTTTCATCCACTAATTATAAATTTAATAAATTTAAAACATGATAGGTATATTTTTTAAATACAAAACAATTTATATAAAAAGCTCGGACAATTCTCTATACTCGTAAACCAGAAGCAAATTATTTTTAACGTGATATTTAAAAAAATATATATTCATGGCATCAGAAATTGTTTACTTTCAATTATTCGTATTCTGTTACTATAATAATTCTTTTCTAAGAGACTGACTGCATCAAAACAAATGTAACTTCAATTAAACAATTTATAACTTTTTAAATTATACTATACTATTTTTCTATGTATATAAATTATATATATATATATATATATAGGTTTGGATTTAAGGATATTATTACTGCCTAAATATAAATTTTAAAAGTTCTCTTCTACTGAATAAAATTTAGGTTTTATAACTCTTCAAACACATCAAAAAACGTGCGCGTAAAAATCTAACGTACATACTACAATACATACGTTTTTATTAATCGTTAAAAAATTAACTACAATTTTTGCTATTATTAATTATGTTGATAGGATTTAAGGAGTTAATTTCATGCGTTTTTTGAATAAAAAAAATGAAAACAGAAATAGAAGGAAATAGTAAAAAGTGTTGAATGATCTCATTGTTTTACATAATAATGTTTAGCATTACAAATTATTTATTTGTTAATATTTTCTTACAGTGAGGGAAGGCCTGTTGTAATATAAGGCCTAATATGTATTTTGTCCAACGCATGCTTAAAACCGGTCCAGTATATATACATATATATATATATATATATATATATATATATATATATATATATATATATATATTCATGTGCATATAATAATTATGCACAAGTTCAGCTGTATCACATTTATCCTTGAAATAACTAATTTCAAAAACAAGTATTAGAAAACTGGTTATGAAAATGAAATTTTTAATTGAAATAAAGACATTTGTCCTTATTAGAGAAGCATGTTGAAAAATTTAAGATAAACTTTAAAAGAACGAAAAGATTAAATGTCAAAATTTATTTTCTTTAAAATAAAATATATTTTTGTAAACAATATTATAACAATTTGTTAATAATGACTTATTAGTTATTTCTTTAACTAAAATAATATATAAATGTATAATATTGTTTTACACATTACAGTGCACGGAATCGACATTAAGACAGCGTCACACATTCAGTATTCGCCGAATGCCGAGCAATGTGGATGGATCTGCGCGCGAAGCGAATATTTGGTATTCGTCGTTGCTCGCCGTTCTCATTTGGTGTCGGTATTTTGTTACTAATCAAACGGAACAAACATCTGTGTATTGTGAACGAATCGACGCTCGGTGAAATTCGCATGTTTGCACACGTGTGCTAGCCACTCAGCAAACACTTAGTGATTCAATACTCAGAGAATAGGCAAATATTCGGCATTCACCAAATACTGAATGTGTGGCGCCGCCTTTACATTATTTTATGATAATAAATAAATACATGCATGCTATTGTAATGTGTCTACATATGATTTTGTAATTAATTAGTAACAGTAAAAACGACATAGCAGCCTTAACGTGTATCATAACTAATATTTAAACATTTTGTGACAGCTTTTTGATGTTTTAAAAAATATTCTAAGTCCCTCAAATTCCATTTTTTCTTCAGTAAATAAAGTAATTATTTAATTATAAATTTTACACATTTTAAACAATCGTTTCTAAAATAGTAATTCAACAGAGTGTTTACATATAATCAATGCATTCTTTATTCTGTACAAATATATGTACAAAGATGTGTAAATACTAACGTACACGACATATTCAAACATATATATATATATATATATATATATATATATATATATATTAGTCATGTATACTCTAATTCGTTAGTTACCTTCTAAATTTTTTAAAAAAATAGTAATATAAATTCTCGATTCAAAAAATTAAAATGAAATTATACTTCTTAATATTTATGCATGTTAAATGTTGCGTTTACTAATCAAAAAATACTGCATACATATGAAGTGTGTACTAAGTAAATACAAACAGTTATTCGAAAATACGTTTCAACACCATTTCCCACTTTTAAATTAATACTTTTTTATTTTTTAAATATATGAAGATTAATTAAAGACTAATTGTCCTGAATTATTTTTCGTCATAAAGATTTACTTTTAAACAAAAGTCACTGTAAAAAAATATAGAGAGAAATTAGTGTTTCTTTCAGCTAATTTATTGCTATTTTATTATGCAAGCGTATTTGAATTCTTAATGAAAAGGAAAACGTTATTGGAGTGCAATTAAAGATAGTTAATGAGAAAACAACTGTATCAAAATAATAGGGATTTTATACTGTATTTTATATATATATATATATATAATCATTCTATAAATATGTTCTATATCTTTGACTATATTTAGTAATCAAAATTAAAACATTTTTTATGAACAAAATCATTTATACAGAATAAAATAATACACAATATTAAAAGTACTTAATAATTATAACGATTAATTCTATAGAAGATCTAATAAAAAGCGGGAAATTCCCACTAAGATTTTTTTTCAATAATAAAAATATAGAATTGAAGCTTAATTTAAAATCTTTTTTATAAATACTAATATATTTTTTTCAAGTACATTTTAAATTTCTGCTGTATATTTATGAAGACTGAGAAGTAAACAGTACATATATATATATATATATATATATATATATATATATATATATATATATATATATATATGTATGTATGTGTTAAATCCATAACCCCATAAGCACGCTAGTTGGATCTATCCTTGGAGTCAATGAAAATAAAAAGTCTAAAACTTAACACTTGGTATACATTTTAAATGAATTCAATACAATGATATTTTATTCGATAAAACAATGGCATTTAAAAATATATCAACAATATTATAAAGGAACAGATGTTCTAAAATGAGAAACTTCACTACTTAAAAAAATATTAAAGCAGTCGTAAACAAAGTAAAAATAATGATTTGTAAAGAATTAATGTGTGAAAAACCACTTAAATAATTTTAAAACGGTAATAATTATGTACAATTACTTTTTGATCAAATAATTATTTAATTTATATTCGTATCGAAAAAAAACCTACATAAACTGAAATACTTGTCACATTTTCAGTAATTGATATAGTTATAAATTATAGCTGGTCTTATTTTCGTTCATTTTAGTCATGGAAACAATCAGTACATATTTATAATATATCAATTAAAAAATGGTTTGTAAAATAATGATAAATCAATAAAAATATTATGAATGTTTTTCAAAAAATCATTATTTTATTCCCTTTAATTTATTCATTAGAATTATATATATATATATATATATATATATAACTACATACTTATTAGTAAAAACATAATTAAATTTTCAATACTCTATATAATCCCATTGAATCTAATTGTCATATATTTTGTAAAATGTATAATATATATGTATTTAATATATATTTACTATATATATATATATATATATATATATATATATATATATATATATATGTAAATATTTAAATTATGTTTTATTGTCTGTATACAAGTATTAACCCACAGGACTATTTGTAGTTCTTAGCTTCAATACGTTCCTTATTATGTGATATTTATATTAGTAACTGTTTCATTTTGAAAAAATAAATAATAAGTATGTAATTTATAAACAAATCAGTCAGAATTTTACAAAGAATTCTAACGTAATGACTAATGTTCGGTGGTGTTGACATTAAATAATTTAATATTAGAATATTGTTACTCAAAATGTTTTTAATGGTGCCAAGATTGTGTATTTCACTAGGAAGTAATAAAATAGTTTGAGTTTAAAGAACATTTTTAAAATTTATATTTTTATATAAATGTTTTTTTTTGATAATTTATAGTTTATTTATATACTTTTTAAATTAGAAAAATGATACATGATAATCTAAATTTAAAATAATCAAACATGTCGTTTCTTAACATTTTTTACCGTCTGTCAGTTATAAAATTATTAAATCTATTAATTTGAACATACTTATTTGTAAACAATAATGAATTGAAAATAATATTTTTATTTTGTGCATATATATATATATATATATACATATATATATATATATATATATATATATATATATATATATATGCATAAAGTATTTATTATTAAGTATTATTTTTGAATATTTATGTAGTATTACAGAGAATAATTATTTTCATCAATTTTATAATACATTGTAATGACATTATATTATCATTTTTTTTTGTATTTTATAAAAAAAATGTATTAAAATTGGTCAGTGTATTCCATTAATATTTTAAAAATCTATTATTAATTATATAATTTTTTAAATAATTATGTACCATATATATTTTACAAAAGGAGCATGTATAATATTGATGTTAATTTACAATTAAATCCTTAATTCTTATTCTATGAATCATATAATCCGATGTTTATGAAGATTTCTTAATCATAGGACATTCTTTTAAAAGTAATATAGAATTGTCACTAATGTTTATAAAAACACTAAATCAATCATTACAAATATAATCGTGAATAAACGTTGATTAATATATCTTTATCCTTTAATAATAAATAGTTTCATTTATACGTTTCTAAATTATATATAAAAACATTGTACAAATGTTTTTGTTGTGTCTGACAATAGATGCTTAGATGATTACGGTGACAATTTTAATAAAGTGCTATTTAGACATTATATTATTTTTATGTTACAAAATTTGTTCCGCTGTAAAAAATATAAATAATTAAACTTTTTTCGAACATCTAAAATGAAATATAACGGCTTGAAAAGTATGGAAAACTAAATTAATTTATTTTAAAACAATAATGACATTATATTTTGTACATTATATTATATAAGTTTAAAGATATATGCAAAGTAAATATTAATAAAATTTAGAAAATATTTTCTAAATACGTTCATATTTGTTTATACAAAATGATTATAATTATGTTTCATTGAAATCAATAAAAGTATAAATGTTTCAAAAGTATACTAATAATGAAATTCGATGTTGACAAACAACATTTTAATTGAAGTGGTATAAATATAAGCTTTCAACATTTAAAAGATAATTGTCACATTAAAGAAACAAGACAACATGGATTCATCGAGTAGAATATTATTTTTAATGTGTATATATATATATATATATATATATATATATATATATATATATATATATATATATATATATATATATGTATGTATATATAATCTTCATAATTATGTTCGATTTAAAAAAATCACATAATAGAATATCTCATTTTTGAAACAATTGTTGTGACAGCTATTAATTGTGCTGCTGATAGTTGTAAAAATAAAAATATAATTCTAAGTATTATGGAAATATATGTCAAAATATCAAATGAAATAACATATTTATTATAAAAATGTACAAATTAAATAATGTGTCCAAGTATGTAATAAAAGATATATTAGCTTCAATTTTTTTTTAAATTTACTTTAATTGCATCCTTATTCCTACTATTAATAACATTTTAATATCAAAGCGTTTTGTTTACAAGCCTCATATAAAAATATTATTGTAAATAAATTGTACCAAAATATGTATTTTAATATATTCATCTGATCCCATTGCAATTATAAATTAATTTATTCCAATTAAATCAATAAAACGTTTGTATTAAAGAAGTGACAATATTTTAAGGAATCCATTATCGACATTTTGACAATCTCTGTTTTAGTAATAAAAATCAGTACTACAACTTTAAATAATTTAACCTTAAAAAATTCAAATGGTTTGTAAGAACAGACCGTGACAAAAACAGTACAATAAGTTTTATATTTCTGTATTATTGTGGTTGTTTGTAAGTAAAAAAAATGTTATTAACTGTAGGTATAATTCATATATATGTACATTTTTTGATATACTAGTGTTTCATTTAAGTTTAATTCGAAAATGCACATCGAAGTAAATGAAGAAAATTTGGCGCCAGAAATTTTAAGATGTAATTTTGAGTATAAAAATTTATCTACAAAATTTAAACCTCCTGATAACTTTTCCAATCAGTATTTTCACATCTATACAAAAAGACTAGCAACTATGCGATCATTACTCGAGCACAGGATACATCAAAAATGGGGTAAATACTTTCAAGTAATTTGTTATTATTGTATAAATCATAGAAATTGTTTCTTGAATAGGAGAACGCTATCCTGTTTGTAAATTAGGTAAAATATTAGATCAAAATGGAAGTTCATGCATTGTAACTGGAACAATATTCAAAGATCAAATTCTCAAGCCATCAGTTTTGAAAGAATTATGCGAAGAAAATCAATTAATTCCTCAGCCTATTCGTACTCACTTTACATCTGATGATGATAAATTAATGTTAGAAGATGAATATCAACGAATTCAACTTTTTGGGGAATTAAATGTTAATGATATAGTAACAGGTGTTGTTTGTGCTGTATTAGGTCATGATATTGGCATTGGAAAATTTCAAGTTGAAGAGTATGCTTTTGTTGATTGTTGTTCACAAGTACCAAGACACATTTTAGAAAATGATAAGTTTATAATATTTATGTCTGGTTTAGATGTAGTAAATCCAGAGTTATCGTTATTTTCTTTTCAATTATTTATTGATTGGATATCAGGATTATGTGGTGATGCTACATATCAGCAAGAAGTTACAAAGTATGTTAAATTAATAATAGCTGGTAATTCTGTCCGTGCTTCACAAGATTCTAAAAATAAAAAGTCATTCATTTCTCAAAATATCGAAACAGAAGAAACATTCGAAGCTGTACAATTATTAGATAATTATTTGGAACGATTAACACAAGTGATTAATGTAGATATTATGCCTGGCGAATTTGACCCTTCTCATTATATGATGCCTCAACAGCCTTTACATTCTTGTTTGTTTCCATGTGCAAATAAATATCAGTCTTTTTCTAGGGTTACTAACCCATATGAATTTGATATTGATGGGACTAGAATTTTAGGTAAAGTTATTTTTATCATAAGTTGTCTATGAACATTATTAATATTTATGCAAATATTTTCATTGTGCCAGATATGCAATATTATTTAAATCTTTGTTTTTGAAAATGTTCATATGCACAGCATTTTATGTTGAGAGAAACTACCAATTTTTATATGAAACATTTGTTATGTATATTATTAACAAATGTAAGTTTTAGGTTCTTCAGGGCAACCAATACATGAAATATTACGATACAGTTGTATAGAAAACAGTATTGAAGCTCTTGAACTTTGTATTAAATGGGGGCATTTATGCCCTACAGCACCAGATACACTTGCTTCTTATCCATTTTATGATACAGATCCATATATAATTTCAGAATGTCCACATGTTGTATTTGCTGGAAATCAAAAAGAGTTCAAAACTACAACTTTTAAAGGTTTTTTATTTTTTACATTTTTATTTCATATCAAAATGATACTAGTATATATTTATAACCAAATTTAAAGAATTGACAGAAATGTTTTGAAAAAGTTTATTTTTACATAAAGTACATGATAAAAATATTATTGACCTAATTTTACATTTTTTTTTTATTTTATGTAAAAATATGTGTATTTCAAAATTTACTTTTTTTTAGGTCCTGAAAGTCAAAGTGTACGATTAATCTGCATACCAGAATTTTGTGAATCCCAAACTGTTGTTATATTGAATTTAAAAACATTAGATTGTTATCCAATGTCATTTAAAGTAAAGGAACTTTCGATTAACAGTGATTAAACTTTTCATAAGTAATAAATTATTTTTATATGTTTTTTAAATATTTTCTAACAATGCATCATTGTTAATAATTGTAAAATAAATGTTTTATTTGAAGATGTAAATTTCATTTTCAAAAAACTATATATATATATATATATATATAAATATATATATATGTATAAAATTACAAATAATTTGATTTTCTCATTTCTTTTTGTATTTTATGTTGAATATATAGAAAAGATGATTTAATTACAATTAGATGAAATATTAATAAAACTGAACAAATATGAACCTTATATTTTATGTTATTACAAACATTTCCTCCTGATGATAAATTTAACAAAATGTACTTTCTTACAGTGTTTGGGGTTTGTTTTTATATTAATTTGACCAAAAAAATTTGAAGATGTCCCACAATAATATTGCTATGAAACAATATTTTTATAAAAATTAGTAATTTCAGACACAAATATAATAGAAATAAATATCAATATAAGCTACAACGAATTGAAGTAAAAATTATACATTTTATCATTATCTTAAAATAAATCGAAGAAAAACAACTCGTTTACAGAGTTTTTTTCAATTTCAGTAATTCCACGAATTTATTAGAATTGGTAGCATGTGTAACATATATAACCTAAAAATGAGGATATTGTCAAGAGCAATACTTAAATATATTGAAGATTTTGAAAATATAATTGATATTATTTAAATATGAGCATTCGTCTTTAAAAAATATTCATATTTATTTACTTTTACATCAAATAAGACTATTAGAATGCTCAAAAATAAAGATACTATTATTGAAGGGAAATTTGTTATTCTTGTTCCTTATAAAAAAGAACACGTTACAAAGTATGCAATAATTATAACAATGCATAATATATATAAATAAATAAATCAGTTTCCTAATATTTAGTAAATTTTGAGGTATCATCAATGGATGAAATCTGCAGAACTTCAGCAATTAACTGCTTCAGAGCCTCTTACTTTGGAGCAAGAATATGAAATGCAGATATCATGGCAGAAGGATCCTGATAGTAGGTTTTTACTTATTTTATTATATATGTCGTGGGAAACAGCAGATAAGTATTCATTACCAATTATATATTGTGTTTTATAGTAATGAATGGTTTCAATAATTATTTTAAGTGTTTGATAGTTTATATGTTGTTTAAATATAAATTCATATTCATGTTATAATTATAATTTTCATTAATTTTTAGAATGTACTTTCATTGTATTGGAAAAATTAACTTATGAGGAAACAAATGATGAAATAGGTAAATTTAATTATCTTGACTATCAAATTTATGCAGACTAATCTAAAATTTTAACTCATTAGAATCAATGATTGGAGACACTAATTTATTTTTTACTGATAATGATAGACCACACTTAGCAGAAGCTGAAATTATGATAGCTGAATGTAATGCTAGAGGAAAAGGAAGAGGCAAAGAAGCTATATTACTTATGATTCGTTATGGATTTCAAGAACTTGGAATTGAACAGTATGAAGTAAAAATATCAATTGATAATAATATAAGTTTAAATATGTTTAAAAAATTAGGATTCAGTGAAATAAATAGAAATAGTGTATTTCAAGAAATTACTATGTTGAAAACTGTTGATGAAGACTGGAAAAGATTGATTATTTCACAGACTTCAACATATAATGTAAAACATATATAGTTTACAATTAATAAGAGTAATTTTTATAAATATATGATTCACTTTATTATAATTATCAGAAATATATTTGTTGTATTTTTTTGTTGGAAACTGTTATTCAGTTATTTGTTTATGAAAGTGTATTTTCATTATTATCCAAAATATTTTGTAAATAGTTACTTTTATTTTGTATTTTTTTAATTTCAAAATAATAAATTTTCTGTAGTTATATTAATCTTGAACAGATATATTTATGTGTAATTATGAACTAACTTCAATAATCAAGAGAGAGAAGAAATCATACACGTTGTATTATTTTAACCTAAAAGATTTAGGTTAAGTGTCAGTCATTAATTGAAGCAGCTCTGATTGTAAGAAATAAAAGTGTAGTTAATGAACTATTTATTATGGAGTCGACAAATATTGATATTTTTTGCGACGCTGATGAATCTGCGCAAACTGAAATAAAGCCAAACGTTTCAGAACATATCCTAAAAGAAATTGCTAATTTAACAATTAATGATTACAATTTAGACTACTACATAGATCAAGACTACAGTAGTGACAGTGTTTCTGAAAATGATATATATGATTTTGATATACCTATAAATTCTCATAAACCAGTCCATCTTAATTTAAATAAACAAAATCAAAAAAATGTCCAAAGTGGTACTAATAAAGTATCAAACTATCAACCTGCGGACAATCTTTTTAAAAAATATTTAAATAAAATCAACATCGAAAGATATGAAGGTCCACCTCTTCCGAGTCACGCTATGAATTCATTAATAGAAAATTCAAAACGAATGGATGCAGAGCGTATTCGTACAAAAGACAAAAATGATCGTGCAACAGTAGAACAAGTTATGGATCCACGTACACGAATGATATTATTTAAGCTTTTAAATCGTGGAACTATTTTTGAGATAAATGGTTGTATATCAACAGGAAAGGAAGCTAATGTTTATCATGCAACATCAAAAAGCAATGAAGACTTTGCAATAAAAATATATAAAACTTCTATATTAATTTTTAAGGATCGTGACAAGTATGTTAGCGGGGAATACAGATTTAGGCATGGGTATTGTAGGCACAATCCAAGAAAAATGGTTCGTACATGGGCTGAAAAAGAAATGAGAAATTTAATTCGCATGCATTCAGCCGGAATATTTGTACCAGAGCCAATTTTGCTTCGAAGTCATGTTTTATTAATGAAATTCATTGGGACAGAAGGCTGGCCTGCACCAAAATTAAAAGACATTGAATTATCTTTATCTAAGGCAAGAGAACTTTATAGAGATTGTGTTATTTTAATGTGGAAAATTTATAACAAGTGTAAACTCGTTCATGCAGATCTTTCAGAATTTAATATTTTATATCATGATGGAAATATTGTCATTATTGATGTGTCACAATCAGTAGAACATGATCATCCACATGCACTAGAATTTTTAAGAAAAGATTGTACTAATATTTCAGAATTTTTTAGAAAAAAAGGAGTTGCTACAATGACAATTAAAGAATTGTTTGATTTTATTACTGATCCTACCATTAATGAATCTAACATGGATGAGTATCTTGATAAAGTTTCAGAAATATCTGCTACTAGAAGCTTTGAAGAAATGAGTGCACAAGAGCAAGTTGAAGAGCAGGTTTTCAAGAATGCTTATATTCCACAACGATTAATAGAAGTAGTTGATTATGAAAGAGATATTCGAAAAGCTAAAAGTGGACTTGGTAATGACCTCGTTTATAAAACTTTGACTGGCTTAAAGTCCGATTTATCAGGAACAGTGAATAATCCTGAAATTTTAAGTGATAAAAGTAAGATGGACAGTGAACAACATACAGATGGTAGTGATGAAGAGGATACTCAGACAAAATTTATAAGTTCTGCAAGACCACGAGATGAATCTCCTGATAGTAAAAAGGCACGTAAAAAGTCTATTAAAGAAGCTCAAGCAGAAAAGCGTAAAGTAAAAGTCAAAAAACATATTAAGAAAAGAAAAGAAAAAACATCAGGTAAAAAGTAATTATTCTTGTATTAAAATGGGTTTATTTGAATATATGTATGTATATATATATTTGTATAGAATAAGAGTTTTATATTTTATTGTTAAAGGATAATAAATGTGAAAATTATAAAATGATACTTTTTATGTATCCCAATGAATTTGTAAGAAATTATATGTGTGTGTGTGTGTATGTTTGTGTATATATATACATACATATATATATATATACATATATGTAGTATGCATATATATATATATATATATATATATATATATATACATATATACATACATACATACATACATACATATATGTAGTATGCATATATATATATATATATATATACACACATATATGTAGTATGCATATACATTTAGTTGATAAAATGTGAATTTACTTACTATTAAATCTAAATAGTAGGATGAAAAATAACATTAAAATTATCACAAAATTGTATTTTTTTTATATAAATAATTGTGCATATATTTAAATATATAACTTGTTACAAAATATCAAAAAATATACTATAACTTTTTAATTAACTTAATGAAACTTATACCATAAATCTTCTTCGTAAACTTAAATAAAACACAGTTCTGAAAAATAACATTAATATCAACATTGCCGCAATTTCAGCCCATACAGAAACATTTTCTATGTTTAAGTAATCAATTAATACTTCAGGTTTTTGAAAATGGCAATATGCTTCATCACACTCTAACTCTTGTCTTCCAAATCCAAAAACGGTTAAAACAAGAGCAACAACTCCACATCTTAAAAATGATAATTTCATTAGAGCATACATTAACCAGGATATTTCTTTAGCAAAATCAAATCCATATATTGCTAAACCAAGAAATGGTGCTACAAGTGCAGGACCGACAGCACAGCCATTCTAAAAATTATTATATTTATTTAGATCAAAGTTGATTCTAATTTTTGTAATTACACTTACTGTTATACTAAATATTGATCCAATTGCAAAACCCATTCCTTCAGCAACAAGTGATACTATATTGCCTATTATTGAAAATACAATAAATCTATCTGTTTCAACAGGTAAACCAGACATAAAATAAACAAGGCATATGAACAACATATTAAAAAAAATCTAAAAAAAAATGGTATAAAATGTTTGAATTCATATTTTTAAGTACAGAAATATACATGTATGATGTAAAAAAGTAATTTTACCTGTGTTGGAATTTTAGAAATTGTAAGAGCAGCATAATATGGATTAATACCATACCAACGATTAAAATATTCCTTTTTTACTAGTTTGACCTCTGTAGGATCTGAAAATAAATGTTATATATGTATATATATATATGTGTGTGTGTGTGTGTGTGTGTATGTATGGTAGTATGCCTTCATTCTCACTGTTTAATGTTAGTGAGTGTGTTCTTGTAGATATATTGCAACGTAGTTTTTTATAAAGTCACACATTTCATTGTAGTTATCATGATACCAATATCATAATTCCTCGTGAATTTTTCGTGTAACGTCGGGATCATCGTTAATAATTGAATACAAAGTCGACACATTTTTTTCTTTTAAGTAAAGTTTTACCGTGTTTTTTTATATTATTTTTAAATATATTATTTTCTGTTATATATAGTATTATATTCTATAAACAATTTTCTACATATTTTTCAACTAGAATTTTTTATAAAAAAAATACTTACAAACCAACACAGGAATCATTGCTTGAGTATATCCAAAGAATAATATTACTCCAATACAAAACTTAAGATGATTAAACATTTGAGCGGCATCTTTAGCATTATTATAAAACATAATTCCAATTGCTAAACCACACAATAGGTGATGCGCTAATTGAATTTGAAGTCCTGTTTTATTTCTGAACGTTTGCTTCATTTTTTGCCTTAATATAATATAAAATTGTTTCCAATTTGTAGTTGGATATTCTGAATAAGTTTTATTCAAACAATGTAGTGATAATTTATCATTAAGAGATTGTTGAGGTTGCATTTTTTTTTCGTCAGAACGTAATATGATAGGTGTTGATTTTAAAGTAACTTCTTTTAGTTTCATATATGTATCTACTTTTCCATTGTTCATTACTTCTGAAAGATTATTTATTATATCGCTGCTGTCACCATCATTGATTTCAATGACTAGAACAAAAAAACAATATCAAATTAATAAAAAAATATCCTGTTATAATTTAATGGTTAAATTTTGAACACTTCATTATAATTACAGTTTATTTTCTTACGGCTAAATTTATTCGTAAAAAATATTTTTTATCAATACATAAAAAAAATTTGGTCAAATATATTATAATTTAATTGTTGATAATGGCTTTGTGCGCATTTTAAGTGCGACTGGTATTTTTAGAACGCTGAAGTACAGATTAATCAAGGTAAAGGAAAGCTATAAGGTGCAGAAAAAGTAATTTTTTTCTGTATCTTAGCGTTCTGAGCATAACAACATCTCTATCTTAATCCGCATAAACCATTATCAAAATGCCTAATAATGAATTATTTAACGTTTATGACGAAAAACTATGTGTAAGAAGTGAAAATTAATTTGAGAAAAATATCTTATTTTTTACAAGTTAATATATGTTCATTAGTTTAGATTAAAACTTGAAAACGCGTAAAAGTCGCATAGCAAAGAAGTATAGCGAATAAAAAGTACTTACTATAATCTGCTGGATTGTAATGAACTGGACAATGTAGACCCACCGAAGATAAAAATGAAACCAATTTGTCAGGAGCTCCTTGATAAACGCAAACTCCATTCGCCAGTATGTACACATGATCAAACATTTGAAAAAGAGATGCAGACGGTTGATGAATAGTACAAACAATAGTTTTATCTTCTTTCGATAATTTTTGCAGAGATTTTATACAATTGAGTGACGATACTGTATCTAAACCGGTCGTCGGTTCGTCAAGGAAGAAAACCGGAGGATTACTTATTAATTCTAAAGCTATCGACAAACGTTTCTTCTGTCCACCAGATAAATATTCAGTCCTTGTATTTTTCTGTTCTAATAATCCTAAATCTGATAACACCTTATCGACAAGTTCTCTTTTTTTGTCTCTACACATCATCGATGGAAGTTTTAAATTTGATGCAATTGTCATTACTTCTTGTACATTTAATAACGGCTGTAAAAGATCTTCTTGTGTTATGTAACATGATGATTTGTGAAATTCAGGTTCATTTCGAATTCTTCCATTTATTTTCAATAAACCTTTCACACCGGCTGTTCTAAAAATATACACACCTTTTAAATACCTTATTAAACAGTACATATATATATATATATATATATATATATATATATATATATATATATATATATATATATAATTTTTTACTAATAAATTGTGCAACGGCTAATTGTTAAATTGATTTGAGTATGTGTTGTAATAACATATATTAGTTGGAAATTATATTTGTTGTATATTCTATATATTTATTTTACAGAAATCTACTACTGAATACAAATGCATATACTCATACGAATATGTGCATATATTTCATTTCATTGCAATTAAGTCATTTCTTCTACTATGTACATATTATATGTATATATATATATATATATATATATATATATATATATATATATATATATATATATATATATATACGTACAATATTTTCCAATATAGTCAGTAAGTAAAGAAATAATGAACATTTCTGCATTTTTATTTAGGTTCAATTTTTTTACACTTATTATCTTTAGATGGACATAATACCATACTGAATAATGTAAATCAATAAATAATTCATAATAAAAATGAATATATGTTCAAAATAAATGATTAATTATATATATATATATATATATATATATATATATATATATATATATAGTTGCGAATAAAAAACAACAACGATATAAATTGAAATATGTAGTTAGATTTTTTAGTTTAGTTTAAATATATCTTTCGTGTTAGTTTTCTTAATAGTTATAATGATATCTAAAACATAAAAAATATCTAATCTTGTTATTTAATATATAATGCTTCTGAAAGATAATTTTTTTAAAGTACATTAAAGTTAATCCAAACAATGGAAATAGCATCTATAATTTTAAGATATATGTTTATAAAAAATAATATAAAGTACACTTTAAATAATATAAAATGACCTACTGAAATCGGATTATATATATATATATATATATATATATATATATATATATATATATATATATATATATATATATATATATATATAAACAAGGTGTACTTTTTATCGTTGAAAAGATAAATTTTAAGTTAATATTTTCAAAATACTATTATTATGTGTTGTAAATCCGTTAATATTCGATATTAAATTATTGTTAACAACTTTCTTCATAATATATATTTTTTTACAACAGAAGCATTAAAAATTTTCAATAAGTAAATAAAATCATTTCAAAATATCAGTAAGATATATATCACATAATGAACTGAACAACTAGTCGATTTTAAAATATACTTCTTAGCAACACATATTTAATGTACCTATTGTTAAAAAATTTTATTCTCATACAATTATACTTTTATGTATAAAATACGTATTAATAATTTAAAATGTATTCTTTTTATGGATTTTGTAAAAAAAAAACTCTTGACCTTTTAACATATATGGCATTGGTGGTAAAGTAAATAACTGAAAGGATATCAAACAAACTAGCACGCAATAATGTTAATAAACCACTTTAGATATAAGTCTAAACAGCTAATACTAATAAACACAAAAGTATTATCAAATATTACATTTGTAATATTCACTTAGTATCATTAATTATCATTTAGTCCCATGCGAAATTATAGTATAAAGTAGAAATGGCACGCGATTGTATTAGTAATGAAGTGAAAATATAAATATTCTGTTAAAGAAATATTTTTAAACAGGTTACCTTGAATAACTTAACAGAGCCATTTTATACTAAATTATTGTTATTATCTCAGTTTTTAATTGTGTTGTTTTACTTACTTGTATCCAGAAAGTGCATTTAGCAGCGATGTTTTTCCGGCCCCTGATGGACCTATTATTGCAGATAAATGCCCAGATCGAAATTGACCGTTTACATTTTTTAATATTTTTTTCTTAGAACCTGAAACATTAAAAAATGTCTTATACACACACGCGCATATATATATATATATATATAGCAAAATAAAAAAATATTTGTTTTCAATATAAGTATGTTGTTTAACCTACATGCTTCGTTTTAATTTGATGTAATTTCCATGAAATTCAAATTATTGACCCACCACCTAACGATGAAAATTTAGAAAAATTATTTCCGTTAAAATAAAAATTTTATTTCAAATAATTTACAACTTTTTTTGAATTGCATTTATATTTATGTACAGAAATAAAAATACAGAAAATATCGACATTAGACTATCAGAAAATGATTATTTTTTTCATGAATTTGAATACGATTTTGTAATACATACACACACACACACACATATATATATATATATATAAATTTTTAATTACTATTAACCTTAAATAATAAATATTCTTTTATGCTAGAAAACATAAATAAATTAAAAAAAATATTGAATACATCTTAATATCAATAGAGTTATAAAACAAAAACTAAGAAATTTGTAAACAAAAAGTATAATAGATGATAAATCAATTTGTTATTTGCATAAACTAAATATACCAAAAAGTAACAAATTGAGCATTCAAAAAATGTATAAAAAATTCTCAATTAGAATATATATATATATATAAACAATTTTTGAAATTTTTCGTGTAAAAATTTCTTATATAATTCATAGGTGTGGCTAATTTAATATTGCCGGAAAGCAACATCAAAAATTTGAAAAAAAAAGTTTCAAGTAACCGTTTTATAAATTATAAAATTGCTTTATATTCAGCCAATATGCCGTGCAAATTATTCAACAAATACAAATTTGAAACAATTACTTTCAACTTAAATTAGAATGATTTTTTTTATGTAACAGTTCCAAGACAAAGTCAATTTATACTTAATATCAACCATAACTCTTTACTTTTTATTTAATAACCTACATTCATTCTTTATAAAAATAAATAACCTATTTTGCAATATAACTGTTTTTTTATGATTGTGTAAATGAGACAGAGTAAATGCGCCTTAACTAGACCTTTGTACTATATGATAGATTTTGCAGAACTTTCTGTTTATCTCATTAAATTTATGCAAGTTTACATGACAAAAAAATCAATGAAGATAATATTTTAAGCTCATTAGACATATAGTATACAATATAATATGCATATCATTTAATGTGCATTGTTTATTGCCACACTTGGTAAATTGACCTGATTTTATTATTATTTCATTTTTGATATTAACCTTATTTATTTCAATAAATGCAAAGTGAAATATGTGTCTATATGATAACACGACCTTTTTTGTATGTTTACTTGAAATCTTTTATTATGTTATCTCTGACATTGACTCTCTCTGGAAAAGTTTATATATTTATTGATCTTTGATAAAAAAAATATAACAATTAAAAAATAAAGACAAAGATTATATGCCCTATTATTAAAAAAAAATAAAACTTATCATTTATGTTATATTCGTAATAATACGTGCATGAGTCTATATAACGCAAATATTGATTTTCTCAGAAACAAAATGAACTTCTTAACATGAGGACACATATCTGTTTGACGTTTTTATTTATTTATTTAGTTTATCAGTGACAATGACCCTCTTATTCAGGACAACTTAATATATGACCGTTTTTCAAACTTGGAGTACTTACTCGTATATGATTAATTTTTCACGATTTAATAATTATTTTCCAATATTTTATAATTAAAAATATACATTTCTTTATACAAGTTATGGAAAAATAAAACAAAATCTCATAGAGTACATAATGTTTTTTTTTTACAATTTTAATATATATATTTTTTTTAATTTTCAACTATTACTTTGATTATATATACATATATATATATATATATATATATATATATATATATATATATATATATATATAGTTCTTCTGTTGATAGATACAAATTAATAACAGTAATCTATATTTTTAGAACTATTTTATTATCGTATATTTTTTTCTTGTTATCAGTAAACCTTTAGCCAATTTACTTGTAATTTTTTATTTTATAGAATAATTATATATATATATATATATATATATATATATATATATATATATATATATGTATGCGAAAAAATAGATTGTTATAAAACCCATGTCTTAATTGTATTATACATTCCTGTCTTCAAAATTTAAAGAAAATATTTTTTTAGTCATAATTGTCATTAGCACAATAAATTTGATAAATACTGTTATGTATATACAACGTAAATAGTAATAAAATTTTCACAAAAAATTTAAATCTATGAAGGAATTGTAAAAGTTTACTTGTTTGTAAAATGAAATATAAAAAGAACCACATTACGTAAATAGTTACACAAAAAAATATCAAAATATACAAGGAAAGGTCAATATTATATATTTAATAGCTGTCATAAGTAATTATCAAAAAAAAATAAAATATGAATAATAAGGTAAATGTATATGATAAAAAGAACTGGTTTTAAATATATTAGTTATATTTTTGTAAAAAAGAAATCATTTTAGTTGACATCCGAATTTATTCTCAACTTTTAATATTTATTCTTAGTTTAGTATTTAAATTGCCCAATTCTAAAATATAAATCAAATATGATATAATTATAATTATATCGTATTTAAAAATATTTGAGACTAAAATAATTATTTTATTCTTAAATATTTTTCAGACAGTTTTGAAATATATTAATTGTAAAATTCGTATAGAATATAAAATATTATTCTTAGACTTATACTAATGAATAAACAGGTACTAAATTAGTATATATTTTAAAAGTAATTTCATAATTAAATAGTAATTTTATGTTTAAAAATAAATTAGGGAATATCTATTTTAATTCTTTTAACTTTGAAAGTAATTAAATTTAATGAAAAGGTATGAATAATGAATAAAAAATTAATTTGATAAAAAGCCAAGGAAATCGTAAATTATTTTTAAAAAACTATCTAATAGAACATAACACTTCAAAAATGTCAAGGTTCTAAAAAGTCTTCTAATTAAACTAGTGTTCGACATTCAGACATCTACTATGTTTCATTACAAGCGAAATTACTCTTTTCAATGTGTATGTACAATACATAGAAAAAGAACACATCAACATTTTTAGTACGTACATCATTCGTGTCTAAATGTTCTGTACTAGTAAATAACTATTAAAATTTCTTGTTTCAATTCTTGAACTCAAATAGATCATTTCTATAAATAGTCGTGTTAAAAAAGTTAAGTCTCTTAATTACTGAATGAGTATATTACGTTTTAATTATTATATTCTGTTAATAATAATAATAATGTCTGTAACAAATTCATAAAACGAATTTAAAAAATAAAACTGTTATTGAATCAGTGAAATCACTAAATTAATCATGTTGTCTTAATCCTAAAATATTCATTTATCAAATTTGAAAAACATAGACTTTGTTTTTTTTAAATCGATGGGTTTCGTATAAAATTATTTCAAGGTTTATTGATTCACATTTACATCGTTTCTCATTACGAAAAGTGAAATTACAATATCCAAATCGTAGAAAATTTTGAAACTTGTTTGGAAACATACTTAAGTACTTGATGAAATAGGTAAATACACGAAAAGAAGATTAGTGTTCTATTTACAATTATTCCTAACATATAAGTGCATTGGCAATAAATTTCGATGTTCATTAAATATGGCGTAAATATATATTTGCAAATAAACACAAAACGCATCATTGACCTGCAACAATCTTTGTTCTGTATTAGTATTCAGAAAGTGTTAGGTAGACAACGTGATCATTAAAATTAATATTCTGAAATAACTTCTGACCAAGTGAGTTAGATTCAGTAGCCTTTCACCTTAGCAATAACCTATTATACATTTAAATGTGTTCAATGTATTAAATGTGTTAAATGTGTTCAAGTCATTGTTAGCTATTTTAACAGATTGATTAATGTTATAATAAACAATATTTAATTGAAATAAACAATGTTTACGATGTATCTTAAAGTCAAATCGTGGTATTTGATGTTAATTTCTTATGAAATTGTATGCAGAAAGATCTGAGTGTACAAAAAAAAATTTATAGATAATAATACTAAATAATAGAATACATAAAACCATTCTCATAAAATAAACTTATTTTTAGACAATTTAATTTTAAAGCATGAAGAGAGTTTAAAGACAACCTGGCAGAATAGTGTTAAATTGATATATTACTTTGTTAATCTATTTTTAGCCTTTTAAATATAATTTTAAACTTTGTTATTCATTTATTATACAATTTATATATATATATATATATATATATATATATATATATATATATATATATATATATATATATATATATATATAATACATCTCGTCAATTTATATGTCGAATTATTTACATTTTTTTATTTCACTTGTAACTTTTATTTTTTTTCTTATTTAATTTCTTATTACTTTGTTTTTTCTTATTGTTCTCTAAATATATATTTCCACGATTTTCTACGAGAACCGAAATCATGTTATTTTAACATTCAGGGTCAATAAATAATTGTAATGAAATTGATTAAATCTCTATTTTATATTTTTCTTAATTTTCATCATTCTTATTTCTTCTTAATATGTGTATATATATATATATATATATATATACAAATATATATACACACACACACATATATATATATATATATATATATATATATATATATATGTCAGTTTAATTTGATACCTTTATCTCGAATTTTAAATCCAGTTCATAACATATTTTTGCAAAAATTCTATATACTGTACAAACACATATAGTATGTACTTACAAATAGACTTAGTTCTTCATGAATTTTCAAATGTTGTAATTGTTTTTGCCAGCCTATTATACATATAATTATAGATTGAATTCTGAAATTGTATAATTTTAATGTAATTTTATATTATTACTTTAACTATGTATAAAAAAGCTAATAAGAAGCTTATTAGACAAAAAATATTTTTTTAAAAAAACTGAAATTATCTTCTAAACTGTATACAATAAATGAGATTCATGTTTGCGTGTGTTGAGATAATAATAAACGCAAATTATTTTTAGTTTTAATCGAAAGCATAAAATCATTAATTCGTTTCGTATTTCAATAACAAACTATCGTAGAACATTGACATCACAATACGACAACAAATTATGTATTTTTTTTCAATAAGTAAATATCACCAATAAAAAGCAAGTCATTGTTTTTATTTAAACAAAAATCAGGACGCTAATTGATGAATGAATATATGTGTAATGCGCACTGCAAATATATTCATCGATTCTGTTATTTACCTTGTTTTTAAGCTTTGAACAGTTGTTAGATAATGAATTTATTGAAAGTAAAAAAAAACAACAGAGTTAATTATATTGCTGTTTGAATAATTTAATTAAATCAAGTTAGAAAACGAACATTTTCTTTCCGATTTTTTTTAATAATTGATAAATGGTATACTTTTATAATTTGTTTATTTGAAAACAAAACAGAAAAGAGTATTACAAATATATTTTTTTTAATTTGGAAATTAAATCAGTTAAAATACTTTTTCTTGTATAACTACAAAAAAAAGGTTTTTATTAGAGTAAAGGAGACCGGGGCAAATCCGTCCACGGGGTAATTATATCCAAGTTGATTATTTAATGAAGTGTGTGTCGTATGAACTCGCCAGAAATATTATAAACGCGTCTTATAGTGTCTCCTTCACCAACAGAATTTTGTTTGGTTATGTGCCACGTTGTGAGTTTTATTCTCGCCAACGTGTTTCCCGTGACCAGAAGTGAAATCGTTCGCTCTTTGAAAGTTTGTTTTATCTTTTATTAATTTTCCGTCAAATAATCTTCAGATAAGTGATTCTTCTATCGAAATGCATGGAGAACATGAATCCGGTTACATGCTTTTCATTTTCTTTCATTTTTTATACTTTATTAACGATCAAAGCAAAAAGGTGCGTTCGGGGCAAATCCATCCGTGAGACAGTTTAACTCCAATACTATTAAACACGAGGAGCTCGATACCACAGTTTATTCCACCCCTCGTCGAGATGATGCTCGAAAGTATTCACGTGTTTCCGAAAACCACCCCAAGAAATTCAACGAGAAGAGGAAGGAAACGAAGTACGAGCACGGTCCTTACAGACTTGTCTACTGTACGAAATTTGGCGGCTGAGCAAACCGAATCGCAACGAAAAAAATACGAGGAAAACGAGGAAGAAAGCTGTGAAATCGACCCTCATAACAACACCGAAAAGAGGGCGACCATGGAAAAATGTACAAAGTTTGAAACCGCAGCCTTTGACGAGCCGAATGAGAAAGACAAAACGAAAAAGACTTAATTAGTCACATTCCGACAAGGACTGCGATGACGTGTGCTGTGTCTGCTACAAAGAGATAGGAAAAAGGTTTGGCGAAAGAGTGCATTCCGTATGACAGAAAAGCACATGACAAGTGTGTTCGCACTTCAGATACATATTTTACCTGTATAAATTGAATGAGTGACAAAAATGCCGAGGACACAGATTAAGTTTTGATGTATATTTTGTAATTAAAATACTTTAATCAAATGCTTTGTTCGTTTTTATTGTATAAAAATGAATAATAAAATGTGTAAAATGACTTTTAATAATGAAATTAATTACTTTAATTAAAAAAACAGAAAATGAGTGGACGTATTTGTCCCGGGATTTTGAGATTTCAATATTTGCACGTTTTGAAATTTTACTAAATGACGCTTAAACAAAGCGACTTGGACTAAAAAATCTTTACACATATTGTAGAAAAGGGTCCACCCTCTACAACAGTACAGTTCAATTCGCGAAAGTTATTTTTGTTGTCAGTGAAAATCTGCAACGTCAAAAAGTTGATGAATTTATTCCGGTCTCCCCTACTATTATATTCCGAAATCAAATTAAATAGACATTTGTAATTTATGACTTCTTGATTTATTAATTTATTCGTTTTTAACTCATGCATAATGTAATTATTATATTTATTGCTAATTTCTATGATATTTGCACAAAAGAAAACGTGTTGTTATTTTTTTATACATAAACCGTTTTATTTTATAAAAATCTAATTATATACGAAAAAAATTATTTAATAATACATTTATTTAGCCTTTCTTAGATATTTATTATGATATAAAACTAATCAGCGGAATACATTATATGCAAAAGAATTCTTATTTTTAAGTTCATTATAATTATGATTTTTTAAATGAAAAATACGATATATTTAGGAAATAAAATAAAAATGTATCGAATGAAGAACAGAATGTAATGTATACATATATATATGATTATTAAAACAATAAGGATATACAATTTATAAGTAATTTAAGTATTAATGTACATTATTATTCGTTTTGTGGAAATTCTAAATGTGATGGCTATTATAAGTACATTGGACTATTGATTAAAATGTAAATTCAATACATAGCCTTGCTGTGCGTCATTTCTTATTCATAAAGTGTTTCTTTTGAATATCTAATGATTTTGATCTTGACTGAATTATAAAATAACTTAACTAAAAAATGAATAAAGATTGTTTTCCTTATTGCTATGATCTTTCATAATATACCTTTTATTTATCGAATTTTATGAAAATATTTATTAGTATCTACATTAATTTTTGAAAATGGCATTTCTATAAAACAATAATTTTTTAATAGTGTTTACTATTTACTTCCTATATGATTTATACTTGTGGAATAATACATTGTAAGGGTTATGAATTATTAAAACAAATATAATTAGTTTAACATTCATTTTATTATTCAAGTAAATTCCAGTATACTGAATGCAAGAGACTTCAAACTATGTTACCTTTTTATTATTTCAAAACTAGAAACCGGTTAGTGATTCTTGGATTTCAAAAAGGAAAGAAAATGTTTTTATTCCCTTGCTCCAAAAAGAACAAATCATTTACTGTTGAATATTAAAAAAAACATATTGTCAGATTTCTTGTAATTATTATTGTGTATATTTATATTTACCTTTCTAGTGGTTCATCATTTAAAAAGTAAAATTTATTTTATATTTAAAATATCTTTTATCTTTATTTATTTTTCTTTTTATCTTTATTACATTTTTTCTGTTTCACAGAATTCATATTGAAAAATAATATCCAGTTTGAATAAAGTAATATAGAACCAAAATTTCAATTAAATAGATTTTTATTTAGTCACTTCAAGACGTGTAATTATTAATTTACATTTAATTATTCTAGTATAAATAAGTACATATAAATAACATTCCAATTAAGGTTGATTAAAAAAAATCACTGAACGTTTATTGAGTATTTATGTGCTATTATAAGATCCACATTTTTAAATAAATGTTATGGAAATAAATAAATCATTGATATATTTAATTTCCTGATTATATATAAATTGATTTTTATTAAGGATAAATAACAATGATTTAAACAAGTTTAGCAAGTTTTGTATAAAATATTTCTTTATATAAGAAAATCTACCTTCGCCAGTTTGTATACAAAACTGACGAAGGAGGATTTCCATATTGGATAAAATGTAATGTAATTTAATAAAAATCGAAATAAATGACAAACTAAAGGGGAAATGTCAGCTAAATATAGAAGGTATAGTAATATACCCTGGTTAAGTTCTATCAATTTCTAACTAGTCGCCAAAACCTGTCATTATTCTTGACGAAAGCGATGCCTTTTCTATTTGCAACACTGACCGTTTTTATACAGGTCTTGTCTTCAGTTACTCCATGTAGAAACAATACCTTTCCGATTTTTTCGTTTGATCGTCTGTTAGCAGTTTATAATATAAAATTCACATTCAATCTTACTAAAAAAACAATCATGGCCTTGACACATAAGCCGGAATAATTAATAACCCATACCTTAATTACTGTAAAATCTTTACCTTCTATGTGATTTGTATTATCTATTTTTAACATCTGTCACAATTTGCTTAAAAACGATTCGTTTTCATTGTTTTTAATAGTGAATCAAAGATTAAAATGTGATCCATTAATTCTTTATCACTCAAATTTCAAAAGGCTATCAAACATTTTCCAAGTCACAAACTTAAGAGCCACTTGAAGCTCTACATAGTTGTGTATATATATCATGTTTAGTTTCTAATGAAATAAAACAGGTTATTTTCAATTAATGTTTTCCTTTAATCATTTTGAACCCTCCTGGATGTTTTGGAATGGTCTTATCGGGTAACGAGAAATCTTCTCAAAACTGCATAAAACATTTCTAGTAAATTATTTTATTTAAGACTTAATTATCGAACAGGACATCCTTTTTCTTTAAAATCTCGCAGAAGCTATCAGTACCACTGAATTGTTAACATTGACATTTTTTTGTTCTAAATCCGCATAGAAATTTCGTTTTTCAGATTTATATAGGTTTTGAGTAAAATTTTGCACTTCAAAATAATGTTAATAACAGTTATCGTAACTGTTCTCTTCCAATATAATAAAAAAGGTTAATTTATTGACAAAAATAAATAAATGAAAGTATATATGTAAATGATATAAATGTTTTAATTGTTGGAATTAATTTATACATATTTATTCAACAGTTAAATGTGTTCCGCTATTGTATCTTTTTTTGTAATTGTGTATTAGAATTATTTATTCAGTATGAGTAAAACAGCTTTATTCGCTAATACTTAAATGTATTTTAAAAAAATGGAATAATTTAATAGATGATTAGAATAATCCTCTAATGTCGTCTGGTTAATACGAAAACATTAAATATACATAAACAAGGAATTATATGTCATTAAACAAATTTAAATAATTTATTCATACATAGCTACACCAACTGTCATAATTGGTTTTTATTCATTAAAATATGTAATAACAATAATATATTTCTTTTCT
This sequence comes from Acanthacorydalis orientalis, assembly GCA_034766995.1. Taxonomy (NCBI): domain Eukaryota; kingdom Metazoa; phylum Arthropoda; class Insecta; order Megaloptera; family Corydalidae; genus Acanthacorydalis; species Acanthacorydalis orientalis. Next base: position 51,692,708 of record CM068315.1, on the reverse strand, counting down.
AATATTTATTAAGTCATATATATATATATATATATATATATATATATATATATATATATATATATATATATATATATAGTTATTACAATTAATTTTAATACATTCATTATTAAATGAAAATCATTTTCATAATGTATAATTATGATCTTGTGGATTCATTATTTATGTTCTTATAGACTTCAATTATTTCTAAATAATGTTCATTAAAATGAAATATAATTAAACAGTACGTTTTATTTATTTATTGTTGTTGAATATGGATGAATAACTGATAAATTGACTTTAATATTTATCCACATAATAATACATAAGTATATATATATATTAGATCTAAAAATTAAATCGGTGCCTTTAAATTGAATCAGTTATAACTCTGCTTTAAATTGAAATATTTTCTCGTCGTTTTAGGATTTTAAAGTACCTAGTATTAAAATTTAAAAACACTATGTTCAAAGATGCATTTAGACTTCATTGACTTAACCCCACGATTTTTTTTTCGGCAAGGGATTCCCTAAAGATCAGTCACTGATATCGGATTATTTGAAATTAACAAGAACATTAATTAAAGCTCTAAATGTATTATGAAAATAACTGCTTTGAATGTCTAATGACCCAAAATATTAAAACAACTAGTGAGTCAACAAAAAGTATAATAAATAGTTTAAGATAATAAAATATTTCCTTGAATGGAATAACATACTTCCAAGTAATTATCAGTGAAATAAATAACTTAATTATTTCCTATTTTTTCAATGTTATAAGTTTTATATCTAAAATTTTGACATTACAATTTTGACATTACAAGAAAGGCCATCAAAATGACCGAAAAATATGTCAAATAACAAACAATAGATCCTTATATATATATATGTTAACAACCTATAATCAATAAGCATTCGACTTGCGTTTAAATATTTTTTATAATTATTTTTTTCAACATGACAAATTAAATCATAGCAATAAATATAATCATGCATGATAATTATGATGTTTTATTTAACCTTCTAAATATTATTAAATTTTGTTTCATTAAAAAAATGTTTTTTTTTTTGTTTCACATGAATCAGAAAAGTAATGATAAACAATTTAAGGAAGTACGTTATTAAAGTGTTTTTCATATATACGACTATCTAAAAAATATTTGTTTATAAATACACACACACACACACATATATATATATATATATATATATATATATATATATATATATATATATATATATATATATATATATATCATTGAAACTGACCGTATGAAAATTAGCGCTCATTAAATTTCATGGAATATTATGCTGTCCTATATTATTTGTCTTACATTTCGTCTGCTTCGGTTTTATTCAACTCGACCGACCTTGTGTTTTAGACACATGTAGATGTATTATATTGTGGTCTGAAGCACTACAAAAATTTTAAATCGAAACCAATGAATATTACATAGAATTCTTTTTGTGTTGATGCATTGTAGCAAAGTAACAAAAGAATAGATTTTTTAGAAAATAATTATACTTTTTTATTAATGTGTATATGTGTGTATATATATATATATTAGACATTATAACAGATGCTAATAAATATCTTTCTAACATGTAAATATTTATATCTATTGAAATCTATAAAAAAAACGTAAAATTAAGAAATTATTATAATTAAAACGATTCGTTCGAGAAATGTTGTGTTATATTTGAAGAGAAAGCCAATTCAACGTTGAATCATTTTAATTATATGGTTTAAATTGTATAATTCATTTCAATCGACTATCTATCATTTTGTATTACTAATATTTCGTAAGTATTTATCAATTTTTCATAAACTTCTCTCTATTGCCCAAGCATCTATACACACAGTTTTATTGAAAGTAGGTGCCTAACAAGGTACTAAAACCGTATTTTTTAATTAAAGTGTACATATCCTGTTGATTCTTGTTTTTATACATTCCATACAATACTTAATGTGTTTGTTGTACTCAGTGCAATAACTTCGATCATTAATTATAAAAAATCGTGCTTAATATATATATATATTATATTTTTCTCTGTGGTTATCTCTTTAATGAATTCTTTTATCTATAATTTTCAAGGTTCTACTTTATTTTGTATTTTTATTATTGATATATTAACAATTAAAATATTATAACAAGTTTTAAAACGTTAAAAAAGGTAACTTTAAATATATGTATGTTTGATTTTTGATATTTTTTATCTGATTTTTTAAATGATTATAAGCTTCCTTTTACAATTTATAAATAAATAATTACAAATATTTTTATTATTTCTAGCGGTTCATATTAAATTTTATATTAAATGAAATTCTAAACTTGATTGGTAGTAACTGAAATACTTTCAAATATAGATATTTAATAAAATATTCTTCTGTATAATTTTATTCGAAATACCTTTATCGATTTCTAAGCTTAATCAAAAAAGATTACTGTCTGATAATTATTACTATCGTGATGACATGAATAAGAAAAATATGAAATTTACTTAAAGTTTAACTATAATGTCAATTATGGCGAAAAGATTGTATTTGTTTCAAATGTAAAAACATTCTTATACATATTTACTTATATACATGAATTATATATATATATATATATATATATATATATATATATATATATATATATGTACATATAGATATATACATACGTATATATATATATATATATATATATATATATAATATGTATATATACATATACATACACACACACATACACACTATATATATATATATATGTATATGTGTGTGTGTGAGATATGAAGAAATATAAAGTTCAAAACTTATTACAAAACCACACATTCAACATATGCTATTAACATTATATATTTTAATACATTGAAATATTTTGTACATTTTTTTTATTTAATCCTATACAGAAATAATAATGAACTATAGTGAAATAATAGTTGTGTGTGCATGTCATGTTCAGTTTGTAATCAATCATCTATATGAATTAAAACGGGTTATTTCGATTAATGTTTTCATTTAATCATTTTGAATCCTCCTGGATCTTTTTGAATGGTCTTATCGTCTAACGAGAAATCTTCACAAAACTGCATAAAGCATTTCTAATAAATTCGTTTATTTAAGGCCCCATTATCGAACAGGACATACTTTTTTTAAAAAATATCGTAGAAACTACCAGTACCACTGAATTTTTGACATTCACATTTTTTGTTCAAAATGCGCATAGAAATGTAGTTTTTCAGATTTATATAGGTTTTGAGTACAATTTTGCATTTCAAAATAATACAAAATATTTAAATATATATATATATATATATATATATATATTTATATATATACATAACAATATGTGTGTGTGTGAAATATGAAGAAATGTAAAGTTCAAGCTTTATTACACAAAACCACACATATTAACATATACTATTAACATTATATATTTTAATGCATTGAAATATTTTGTACAATTTTTTTATTTAATCCTATACAGAAATAATAGTGAACTACAATATTTATGTTTAAATAATATTTACAAACACATTTAAGAAATGTCCAAAATTATTAATTTTTTAATAGTCATGCACTTCAAATCTTTATCTTTATATATGCATAAAAGCCGATTTTTTTTTAAAAAAATTAAAAACGTAGGACATATTAGCATTTGGACGAGTATATTTTAAAAAATATCAAATCATTTTTTAATGTATCTGTGTCTATATTATTTTTCGGTATAAAAATAACTAATTGAAAATATATTTCTGGAAAATAGTATTTAATAAGTTGATATTTCATTCACTATAATTTCATGAAAAAATACCATATAATTATGTGCAATTATGAGTAAAATTTTAAAGAGGAAGTCATTTTACGAAACGTTAGTTTAAACATAATATGTATACATTTTTTCCATTGTTTCCTTTCATTAATACCTGCATCAATCACATTTAAAAAATGATATCCATATCTTACATCTACTGATTGTGTTAACAGAATATCTAATTTTTTAACTTGTGTCTGAGAATGAATTTAATGATCTTATCAGATAATACTTGTCATTCTTACTTATTACATTCAAAATTTTAATAATACTTTTGTATTTAACAATTTTAAAAATTTAATCTTTGATTAATGATGTAAGTAATTCAAAGTATTTAAAATAAAACATAAAATCGTAATTGTCAATTATTCATGTATTTTCAAATTATATTTTATTTCATCGTTATATTCTAATAAATGTTGTATGATATATAATCAAATGTTTACCACTGACATTTACTAATATAGTACGAACAAAACTAAATAAAAATATATAAAAAAAACATTTTTTTATTATTACTTGATTTTTTATTATAAAAAAGCGGTCTATTATTTTTAAATTAAATTTGAGCATTCGTTTTTTACTCGCCTGAAATATTAGTTTTTGTTGACGTAAAAAAATGACAATTGTGAAGGTTATTTTAACTAGTTTTTAATTTGAATAGAAATTAACAAGATAGGTATATCCACTTTTGTATTTTTTAATAATACTGAATAGTTTTTAAGCATAAATAAAAAATGGTCAAACATCTTTTAGAGTTACTATGTTTTGTAAATTGAAATGATCAAAAAAGTTTTAATGTTATTTTACAGATCGTTTAAGAAACGATTTAATAAGAAAATATCCATAGACATATATATATATATATATATATATATATATATATATATAATTTCTAAAAGTTTGACTTATTTCCTTTTGACGTATGGCAATAAATATAGTTGTATGTTAATTAAAGAAATAAATTAAATATGTATTAATTTTAAAAAAATAATGATAATTAAAATTTAATTACATTTATTACCTTGTTCTTTCATCGGATCGTTCTAGGACATGTACATTTGAACGATGATAAGATTTGATTTTATAAAAGGTTAAGTAGAATCGGTCGATGATTTTTATTTTATAAAGATAAAATTAACGGCGTAGTTCACATTTGATTGCAATCTCAACTACCAACACATTTCTTTCAAACGATTACAATTCTGAAAATATTAATTACCAGACTCAGATGTAATATTTATAATTTAAATGAATATTAAGTATTATCTAGATTATTATTAAAGCTCATATTCGATTATTTAATTGTATATTTTTATTTCTTTTTATATAGAATTAAAAAATAAATAACAGCAATTACGAAACTCAATATTTGTTTAATAATTTTAAAACAAAGGGTCTAAGAAATGCGTAGATCAATGTTACATAAACCATTATTAAATTAATTATAAATAAAATATACTCTTTGTACATTTTTTTCATATTTTAATCAAAAGTTCATTAAGAAATCAAAATCAAACAACCTGTTCAGTTTGTTGATCATTTATAACGAATTAGTCCGGTTAATTAGTTTATAATATAGTTAGTGTAAGTAATAAGACAAAGTTCGATATAAAAAAATGTGTGCTGTAATTATCTTATTACCAGATACGTTAACAAACTTTTTTCAACGTTGTAATGAATTGTATCACCTCTTCCATTCTATGTACAATGCAATGTTTGTGTATAAATTGTGAAAGTAAAAAATGATCAAATTTAAGTGCAATTTCAGATATCTTAAAATGTAATCATTGTACTTCTTGTTACTTAACACTTTAATGACCTTCTTTAACGTATAAAAAGTATATGAAATAATACCTTTTCCCATGCATAAACTATGCTTAACGTATGGAAAAACTACACTAACGCTGTTTACATTTAATTGAAAACTACTAAAGTATAAAAAGAAGACACTTAGAATTATTATAGAAGAAGACACACTTTTATGATTTCAAAATATTACACTTTTTTAATAATCAAAAATACTATTGAAATTTATTACTGTTATTTGTAAATGACAAAACGTTGATTTTCATAATCTTATTTTCAAATTCTACATAAATTTATATTCATTTAAAAATTTAAACCACAATTTGTTAAATTAATACATACATACATACATATGTATATATATATATATATATGAATAAGCATTATAGATTTTTTTAAACAAGAATTTATTTCAAAACAATTTTAATACCACATTTAAAAAATTCATTAAATCATAAAACATAAAATACGTATAAAAACACTTATTATTTATTTTTAATATTAATACAAAAATAGACAATAAAACGTGTTCATTTAGATTTTGTCAATGAAACATGTTTATAGTATTGCTTATGACAAAGGTCGATTTATTAGATTAAAAACTTCACCATTTATAAATTAATATAAAATTATTTATGGTAAACACATGTTATTGCATTTTTATTTTATATTTCGTGCTGTAAATAATAAACAAGTCATTTTTACATTGTAAATACTTTTATGAGCATATATAACATAAATAAAAGTATACTAATATAAAATTTCTTTGCAGGCTAAATGTTAAACCGATAATATCTAGTCATTTGTTTAGAATAAATAACTTAAAATTATTCTTTTTATAAAAGTTACTTGTTTTCCTTCTAAAATAAAGTTTTCAATGACTTATAAGTGACATTTAAAAAAAAATTCTAAAAAGAATACAGCACTTATTAACCGTTTTTCTTTATAAAAAAATGATATTACAAAAATATATTATCGATCGTTTAATATTTGTTTAAAAATATCAAATGTATGATATACGATATGTGAGATTCTTTTATTTAAAAAAAGTCTTGAAGAACCCTGTACACGTGTGAAATCGAAAGTACAGACTAAAACCTTGACCATCAAATACTCTTGTAACCTTTAAAACTTCTAGTTTGTTTTTATCATTTGTGAAAATGAATTTATAGAAACAGAAAGTTATATATATATATATATATATATATATATATATATATATATATATATTATTTATATATATATATATATATATATATATATATATATATATATATATATATACAAACTACATATACAAGTTTTATAAGTGTTTTGCTGTTAATTATAAACGAATCTACTGTGCAATCATATATTTAAGAATCATATTTAGACATTTGACTTATTGTATTCCTTGACCCTTCTAATTTACCCTACTTAAATTACAATTTTGACTTTTACTAGTGAACAAATAATTTATTACACACACGATCGAAAAATGTTCTTACTATATCTTATCAAATATTTGCAATAACAGCATGTAAAAATTTAAATATCTCTTAAGAAATATTTTACCTCCATCAATGTTTTATAAGTTGGCCTATAGACTATCGTCGTTAGGTTTTATGTTTATTATATGTTTATTATATGTTATATATATATATATATATATATATATATATATATATATATATATATATCCATGACGTTGACTTATTTATTTAAGATGTGGGTTCATGATACCCAAATATGTTTATTGTTTCATTCGGTTACATGTGTACATGTTTGTAATTGACTAGTAGGCGAGCGTAGCGAGCCAGGTGGTTAGTGAGCGCAGCGAGCAGGGGGCAAAGCCTCCTAGTATATATATATATATATATATATATATATATATATATATATACATACATATATACATACGTAAGTTTAAATTCTGCAGTATGTTTTTAAACAAACCGGATTAAGTTCAAGGTCGGAATCTGGCTACAAACCAAATCAATCAAATGGTATTTAATAAATAATAACTAAACATTGATTGTTTATTGTAATATATATATATATATATATATATATATATATATATATATATATATATATATATATCCAAACATAAAAGTGTATTTTTGTTAAAACAAATAGAAAAAATAGAAGAAAACAATTTAGAAGCACGTGCGTGTTTCGATTTGTGCGTGTGGGAAATATGTACATAGAATTTGTAAATGAGAGGCTTACTTGTAATATGAGCTAATCATATATCATTTCTAAGAGTGATGTGAGAAATAAATAGGTAATTATGTCTAGACCTTGGCGAAACCTTTCAACAAATTATATAATTAATTGTATGTGAAAATAACATTAAAAATGACGGCAGAGCAATAAATTTTCTAAAGTTGACATAAAAATCAGAAGTGATTTTAAAAATCTAACGAAGTATGAATAATGTAAATATCAACAAGAATGCCGCATGAAATTGCTCGCACATTAAACAGCCGTACAAAAAAAACACACAAACATACATTGATTATTTATTGTCTTATGTTTACAAATACTGGAATTTATATTTTACCTAGTTTTCTAAACATTTCACCATTCATTTTGTAACATGTTTAGGTACTTGACATCAAATGTGAGAAGTGTGATTATCGATTATTTCATTTAAATATTTATTACAAATAATTCATAAAATTATAAAAATTTCCATTCATAAAAACATATATATGAATATATATATATACATACTAGGGGGCTTCGCTCCCTGCTCGCTGTGCTCACAAACCCTCGGGCTCACTGCACTCACCCACTTGTCAATTATAAACCTGTACATGAACCGCCGAATGAAACAATAAACATATTTTTTAAAACTCATTATGTCTATATAATTTTATTACAGATATATCGCAACATAGTCGTTTTATTTATATGTTAGTATGATTATGTAAACATTCCCAACTTTGTAGTTTTTTATGAATAATTTTGATTTTTTTTAAATATATATATATATATATATATATATATATATATATATATATATATATATATATATATATATATGACAAGACATATACTTGACATCTGAGAGTAATCTTGAAAGAAAATCGACAAAAACTATTAAAACCTGTTTAGAATTACTGTTGAAAACAAGGTCATCTCGTCTCTAAAAGTGAGAACATTAAAACAATTTTTAGACTGAATTTTGAGATTAAAAAGCACTATAAAATTTAATGGTGTATTTACACGGATTGTATATATATGTATGTATGTATATATATATATATATATATATATATATATATATATATATATATATATATATATATATATATATTATAACTATCGTTATAATATTTAAACAGTATAATGGTTTTTTCTAATTAATAGTATTTGTTCTTATTCGAAATACAATTTATATCATTGTTATTGTCATCTATTCGTAATATATCATCTAAGATAACTTTAAATAAAATTGTTATTACTGAACAACGAAACGAATTAACTTATAACTATTAATGTAAAATAAAATAATTATCTTGCAAAGTAAATTTTAACTTTTATTCTACATAAAAAAGATATTGATCAATTTTACCCATATGTGTAATAAATGTATCCTGACAACTACTACCTTATTAACACTTATTAAAATTCGAGATAGAGATGTTATGTCAGCCATTTAACCGATTATAAACGGTTTCTTTTTATAAACGAGAAACTATTTCAGATTGAAACGATAGCTAAGTATTTAATACAAAATTTTTTTTACTACTAATTGTAAGATTAACCATTAGACATATGGATCTGTGAAAAAAAGTACACGGTTTAATACAGGGTCTATTAACTACCATTTTTTTATCATTTGAAATGGCTATTAGATTACTTAAAAACTGATTCATTTTGTTTTTATTTGTTATATAAAACACAAGAAAAATATGTGTAAATGTTATATTACATTATTTATTATTATATTTTTTGAAATATTTGTCCATTTGTAAAAAAATAAACTGCGTCAATGAAAATATTAGTTTATTAAAATTGTCACAAGTTTGTTGCATGTGTGAATACTTAAAAGTAAATATTTAAATTATGGCAAATATTAATAAACACACGCATACATTAAACACACAATGTATCAATAAGTTGCCTGAGGTTGGTATTCATGATTAACATTATTTCATAATGTATTTGTAACTTTAAAAATCTCATAATTTATTAGAGAGTGAAATGATTTTCTTTAACATTCTTGTTAAAACAAGTAATAAAAATGTAATTTCAATCACAGGAATAGAATAGTTTTCCCTAAAATGTGAAATGGATACATTTTCATTCTTATATTCTTTCGTGTGATTTTATATTTTTTTTTTTGCAAAAAAAAACATTCATTGAAATTGTATATACAAGAATGGCGAATTGTAGAAATACACTAGAGTATCATGTCCAAGAATACCATACAAAAAAATCTGTGTCCAATAAACAGAATCACTTTTCTTCTGATGTGACATTTCTAGAAAAAAGAATAATGCCTTTCATTTTCATGAAAATAGCGATACACTGTTTCATATTTTAGACTATATAAATTATTTCCACACGAAAAGAGTATGCCAGAAGACTAAATTATTGCAAGGGATACACGATTATTGCAAATTTAGGAAACAGTTGAATAAAACATATGTCTTTGAAAATTATTTTAACTTAATTAGAGAAATGTCTAATTATTAATACTATTCGGTCCATTTTATGAAAATGAAAACAATTTTTAATTGATTTTATCACAAAAAGAATTGATTAGTTTTACTAATTTTTGAATTCTAGAGACAATGCTCTTACTAAAGTATTTTTTTTTAAATTCCAATCATACAATTACATTTTAACTTTGAGTATTATATATAACACTTTAACTTTTATTATTCAAAAAATATTTATTTAAATTGTTAAGAATTGTACACTAAAACTAATGAAATAAAATTAATGATTTTTTCGTACTAATTATTGGTAATAATTTGTGTTTTTGTATATATATATATATATATATATATATATATATATATATATATATTTGTTGAAAACATATCTGAAGTATGTGTAACAAATACAAATGGTTATTGTTAATTTTTAGTGCTTGATTTACTATAAACTTATAATACATTATTATATATTTATAATAAATTTTATTTATATTATAATTAATTGTAAAAGGTCAGAGCCGTACAATTAAACTAAATAATACATGTTCTAATATTATAAAGTATACTCGAGACATATTTTAACCTAGACCGAGAACTTAGAAAGAAATTACTGTAAACAGTATGATTAAAGTATATTTATAAATCCTACAAATCTAGGAATTATTCAAGTATTATGCAATTCATAATATATATGTAAATCATATATGGAGTTAAACATAATTGAGAAACTTCCTTACAATTAGATTCTAAGGTGAATATAACGTGTTTTGAATAGTATTAATTTTCACTTTCATACCATGAGCAGTCGTTCTTCGTTTAGGTGTTAAACTTCAAATTGTTTTTTCACAATAATTTCAATACATGTAATTCATTAGTAAAACAGTAGGTTGTAATTTACAAATGTGTTCTTTTTATATTTACAAGGTTAACATTCAACGACAAGAAGTTATATCTAATAAGTAAAAAATGAGTTTCATGAAATTATTATTTTTTGTTTTATATTTTTGGTAATTGAATATAAAATAATAATCACTGTCACTTCATAATCACGTCTTTCAAACATGATATCATTTCAAGGAATGTTAGAGAATGTATTTTTTATACACACACTTGCATGTTTATAGCTATGCTGTACGTTTCGTTCATGTACCACAAAAGAAAATGTACAAAAAGTAAGGAAATGTACAGCACACAGTGCAATAAAACATACTGAAAACAAAAGTAGACCTCAATGCAAAAGTAAAAGAATAAGACATAAAAATATTTTTACATCACAACAATGTAATAATGCACATTTTAAATGTTCAGACATTTATATGATGCGGTTTTAGTCGTTGGATAAAAATAAAAATATCCTCCTCAAGCAAACAGTACGCAGAACTGGTTTTTTTAAATCTATTGTTTTGTACAAGTGGACTCAAAAAAATCGAACACAGAACATCTTTTATATATATATATATATATATATATATATATATATATATATATATATATATATATATAAGTTTACTGATAAAATTTGATGATTTTTACGATGCTATTCAAAAAATACATAGAATAATTAAACGAAATAGTTTATAAATAGCACACTAAAATAATGCTAATATTTGTCCATGATTAAGCAATTTCGATTCTTGGGATGATTAATGAATAAACATTTATAAAATATGTAAAAACAATAAAAAAACTATTTCCGAATTTACAAGTGAAGAGCTTCAAATTATAAATCATTAACTACTAGAGAATGTGACTACAAACTTGAATCATATTACAAGAATACATATTTGTCATCTTACGTGTAAAACGTGTATTTATAATAAGAAAACTGTATAAAGAATACTAATATCTTGAATGAATAATTTAAAAAAAATGTATATATCGTTGCGTGTAATTCATAACAATGCAATGTTAAACACAGAAAATTAAAATTGGGTTTCAGCAAAATAGTTAATGTTTTGTTAATGCTTTTAAAAATTAATAATTTAAAAAAACGATTTGAGAAACAAGTAAAACTAAAGAGTGTAAAATTAAACTTTTGCATTCTTTAACAAATTGTATTTTTCTCAACTGCAAGTTAAGCAAATCAGACATAGCATGTTTTTAAAGGTCACGTTTACTTATATTTTTCTATTTGAATTATTACAGGACACTCTCTTCTGATGATTAATCAACCGACTAAACATTTTCTTAAAAAGTGATAAATTGGAAGGTCGAATAAAAAATGTTTATAAATACTACCTTGATCAAAAACTTCCAGGATTTTTCAAATATAACGCTAAATTATTTGATTTATTCATCAACATTTATTTTATAGACTTCAAAGTATTCCCCCTCGCATGCAATAGTCATATGCCAATGCTTCAATCAATTTTCGATACATCGTTCGTAGTTGTTTAACAGTATGCCCTTCAGCTCGTCCATCGATTTTTTTTAATAATGGCTTCAACCGAGTCAAAACAGCATCCTCGCAGCGGTAATTTGAGTTTGGAGAATTGGAAAAAGTCATACGAAGTTTGATTAAGCAAATAAGGCGTGTGCGGAATAATGTTGGTTGAGTTTTTGGCTAAAAAATCACAAACAAGTATTGAAGTGTAAGCCGGCGCATTATCTTAATGTAAATCCAGAAGTTGTTTGCTCACAATTCCGGTTGATGTTTGCGAATGGTTCACGCAAACGTTTCATAACACATAAGCAATATGCCTTATTGACTGTTTGGCCTTTTGGAAGAAATTCTTTATGGATTTGTTTGTTTATTTGGGGTTTAAGGGCGCGTCGATATCTAAGGTTATTAGAAATTCAATGTGGACCGCGCCACGATAATCAAAGGAAATAGTCAAGAGAACTCTGATCTTTGATCGACTTTTGCTCTTTTTTTCAGTCTCGGTTCGCCATTATTACGCCATTCGGACGATTGCTGCTTTGTTTCGACCTCAAATCTTTACATCCAAGTTTCGTCTCCAGTTATGACGCGTTTCATGAACGTCGGGTCGTTAAATGCCTCGGTTATCATTTCGGTGGCAACATATTTGCGATGCTGTCTCTGTTAGAAATTTAGTGTTCTTGGCAGAAGTCTCGCTGCGACACCTTCCAAGGACATAGTATCACTCAAGGTGCTTTGGCAGCATCTATACGTTATGCTGAGATCATCATCAGTCACTCGCACAGTTAGTTGACGAGCAATCAGAGTCAAACCACTCACTTTTTGAACATGGTCTTCATCTGTTGATCAAGAGGGCCGTCTCGAACGAGGATCATTTTCCATCGAATCTCGGCCCTCCTTAAACGTACAGTGCCATCAGTATATCTCCGATTTAGGTAAACACTCATCTCCAAATGCTTTTTCAAACATTTTAAACGTGTCGACACAAGAAATTTCCACACTAAATTTTATACAAACTCGTTGCTCGACAAAACTAGCCAGTAAAATTCGCCAAACACACCAAGCACTGCTTCACAAAAATATCAACTATTTATGAATAATTTTTGGCATAGATTATGTGGAAGACTCGCCAACATTATCATTTAAAAAAAATTAACGTTGGGTTTGCGCTGTTCTTTTAAAATAGAATTTCCTGAAACTTTTTGATCAGGGTAATGTGTGTGCATATATATATATATATATATATATATATATATATATATATATATATATATATATATATATATATATATATACACAAACATTAATTTGCATAATTTGATTTGAATTCGTTTTCTGGATATACTGACCAAATTCGGTCTTCCCCACAATTTTTATTGTTATTGTTCATATTTACTTCTTTCTACCATGATTTACGATCTTGTTATTAAGATTTATTTAAAAAATGATAATTCTGGTTACAATTTACCTGTCCTCGATATAATTAGTAATCGTTATAACAAGGAAAAATAGTTGAGTCCGCAGTGTTCCCCATAATCAAATTCGACCGTGTATATATATATATATATATATATATATATATATATATATATATATATATATATATATATAAAATTTATGTAATAAAACCTGTTCCTAAGAGGCACGACAAGTGTTTCAAACGCTCTGTACAATTATTTTAATAAAAAAAATTCTGTCATCGATTTCAAGAACAGTTAAAGAATAATCGGAAAACAATTGTACAGAACGGAAAAAATTAATATAAAGAATTGGGAAAGATTTCATAAAGAATTGACAAATTCAAGTTGTTTCTTAAAAACAATAAAATATTTATTCTAATAAATTTAAATACTACTTGTGGTTTATTTAAATGATTTTGTGGTATTAACATTCAATGAATATTATTTTTATATGTGTGAAGCACAGAGAACAATAAAGAACATGCTTAACCTATATTTCCTTCTTTAAATATAGATGTGCTAAGTGTCATTTCCAAATAAATGTGTGTATTGTTCTTTTCGAATCTTAGAGTAAAACGTAATATGAATACGAAATAATATTTCATAACATTGAGTGCAGATAGTAAAAATATTGTGTACATGAATGATTATTTAATGTAATGAAAATTAGATATGTATATATATATATATATATATATATATATATATATATATATTTAAAAAACCATGTACTTTAAGACTTATTGCTTTTAATTGCGAATATAAATTGTGTAATTTAATTTCAATATTTATTTATCTTTATATTTGTTTTTTATACACCCACACACGCATATATATATATATATATATATATATATATATATATATATATAAGTCGAGAAAATAACACACTATTAAAATTAATGACATATTAACTAAAAAACTATTCATAATATTTTTGAAAAAAAGTATTATTGATTGTAGACAACTCTGTTTATGTACTTTTTGTATTTTCCGGGAATGAAATGAAGAAAATAATCACTTTCCAAATCAATATAATGCCTGTTTATTAGAAATGATTATTAGACTAAATGACAATCATGTTTTTTTAATAAATTATCAATTACCGGTTATCACTATATAATTTATATAGTTATTTTTATATTGATAATCGTTAATTAAAAAAATAATTTAATATCTAGGACAAATTAATTGATTGGGTTAAATTGTTGTCATAAAAAAAAAACACTGCAAGATTATTATTCTTTGAAAATGTATTTAACTGTAAATAAAAAAAGAAATCTGCGATATAAGTTATTTTATGTACCTTGAACTATTTAAGACCGTACTTCATGCAAAAAGCTATTAATTAGTCATTACCAGACGTGCTTAACATGGTTGTAAAACTATGAACCTGTATAAATGTAATTAAGATACTCTAGGAATAAAATAAGTGCGTACATTTTTTAACACAGTAATAAAGTATTTTTTTTATATATAAACACGGTATAAAGAATTTTATTTAGTTGATAAATTTAGGTCCTTATCGAAAATAATAAATATTAATTATATAATTTAGAATGATACATTTATCGTGTAGCTGACAAATTGTTATAAATAGGATCTTCAAGTGTAATAACTGAAAACGAAAATTCTATTAAAAAATTGAACCAATTGTAATAAAAACATTATTTTGATGGATTTAAAATGTGCGACAAATTGATATAATTCTTTAATTGGTATATGATAATGCAACTGTTACAGAATTCATAAAATCATTATATTTGATCTATAATTGTTCATAAAATAGGTTTATTGTTTTGCACCAATGTGTACACGTATTTTTTGGTATGTACATACATACTGTTTGAATTGATTAAATGATTGTATCGTAATGTCAAATGAACAAGTAAATATTTATTTAAATACAGTGTTTATAGTTATATTTACATTTCATGTATAAAATAATTAATGATAAGTAATTTGAACGATAAGTCAAATAACTTTATAAAATACTGAAATATTCCAAATATAAATTCTATGTTTATAAAAAAATGAAGATAAAAAGAAATAGTATTGACACGTAAATGATTGTGCCAAATTAAAAAAAAAACACACATTTATGAAGTGTTAATATATAAAACATTATTTATTTTTCATAATAACGAATATAAATTTTAATGTTTATTACATACACATGCAGCGACTAACAAAGTACATCTCAAGACACATTTTTTTTTGTATTTTATTGTTTCAAGATCTTGTGTGAATATACCTTTCAAACGATTAACTTATATTCTTCAGTTTTATTTGTGTTATATCTTTACTGATATTTCACACTTCGTGTTTTTATTTTGGACGTAAATGTTTTATGTTGCATGAACATCTTTTAAGTATCTTCGTATTCTTGAAACTTCTAAATAAATCTAATCAGTACTCTTATCTGAGTTAATATAGAACCATTTTTTAAGGTTATATTGAATCCATTAGTATTTAAAAGCATTAATATATTAACGTAATTAAATATAAACTCATTTCTTAAATGAACTTTTAAATTGTTCAGTAACATCGTTCAACATCAAAAATATCAGAAATCAAACAAAATTTAATACTGGTCTTAACCGTAAAGAATATGTTGAGGAAACTAATAGTTATGTGGGTATAATTGGTAAAAATTTGCAAACGATAATGAATCAGAGTTTTAATCAAATACTCGGCCAGAAGAAACCATGTTATAACGAAATAAAGGGAAAGAAAAATAGTAAGATAGTAGATAAAATAAATAAACAGTAGATAAAAAAATAGTAAGATATATTAAATTCGGGATGCATGATAATGGATCCGCAAGTAAAAGAGAAGTTTAAGATAAAATGGAATATTCATTAGAACGTGCTCAATTTAAGAATACGAAAGACTGACTGTTCTTTGACAGAAAGGTCGAGAAAGTGGAATTTAATAAGTTCTTGTATTAACAGACACCTTAATAACAAGTTTAGTAAAACTAATTTAGACGATAATCAAAGCTTTTTTTTATTTTATTAAATGTACATTTTATTTCATTCGACAAATTAAAAATCCATTTACCTTTATTTTAACCTTTATTTCAAAAACGCCTTTTTTATAATATTTGTTTATATGTGTAATTGATTTAATTTATCATTCCTATATAAAAGTGTTTCAAAAGTCCATTGAGAAATTAATATAAAATATACACACTTTATTAAAAATCATTTTCATGTATTTGTGATTATTTTTATACATTAATTTGTTTACATTTGAAATCCTTTTTATATTTTTGAATATATATATATATATATATATATATATATATATATATATATATATATATATATATGCTAAATAATTTGAAACTTGTTGGAATTTAAAACATCCATGTATTAATTTATGTATGTGTTATAATAAGTCAATACGAAAATAAATTAAATAATATATATACATAATTGATAATAAGGTATTAGAAATAGAAAGTAAAAATACTGTAACAAAATATAAATTAGCTCAAACATTCACGCGAAGTTCACGTAATAGAGAAATATGATCGGATTTGCAACATAATTAATGATGCTGAAGTGATAGTTTTTTTTTTAAAAAAAAGATAAATCATTAACGATAGTCTTGACATTGGTTCCCTTATTATAATTTATTTGAAAGTGATATGTAAAATGGTGATTTAAAAATGACGAAAAGACCAATTGCATCATGAATTAATTTGATATTTTCTTAATTCAAATATTTATGTTTTTATACTAATTATCTAACAGTTGCGACACACATTAAACACGATACTGAAATTATAAAAATCGGTTTTCTAATTGTGTGTGTTAGAAATTAATCAAACTGGCTTTTAATAATCAAACACATTATCTAATACAACAGAGCAATACTGAATGAAAAACATTATTATTTATAATTTTATTTAATAAATTAAATTTGTTTTTGATGATAAATAAATAGTAATAAAGTGTCTATATAATTTATATTTAAATGTATATTTCGTACACAAATCTAAGGATTACTTTCAAATTGTATATACAATGTATTTGTCTGTGTATTTATTAAAATTGCATAGTTTTTTCAGTTTCCATGTTTTTTATGAAACTGGCATTGAAATATAATCTATTCATTCTAAAAGGTCAATTTTTTAATCTAGGAAATGCAATTAAAATTATATTATTTTGAATTATATATATATATATATATACATACATACATACACACACATATATATATATATATATATATATATATATATATATATATATATATATATATTACCTTTATAGATTAATTCGGTACTTTTTTTATAGAAAATAAGAAAATAAATGTTTTCGGAAAAATGGAATACATTTTAATTGTCAAAATATCCCCCATTATTTTGTATAACTTTGCTCTATTGGTCAGGTAACTGACGAATTAATTGTTCTAAAAAGATAAAAGCTCTGAGTCGATGAAATCGTAATGCATTTTCAGATCTCTTCTACTGTTTTAGCATTTTGTTGCATGTTCTACGCCTCGCACCTTCCGCCAAAAGTGAACAAATTCTCTGTCGGCTTCGACAGCATTTTTGTCAATAATATGCTACTTTTCAAAAGCCATCGTGTCACTACTGTTTTGTAAGGTTATGCCAACTGCTCGGCGAAGATGTATAGTGTTTTTCAATGTTAAGGCTGGTATTTCACAACTCTAAAACGACGAGAAAATATTTTAATTTAAAACAGAGTTTTCACTGATGCAGTATAAAGGCACTGAATTTATTTTTACATTATATATATATATATATATATATATATATATATATATGCATTCTATATTTTATTACATTGATTTACACTATAACTAATTAGTTATATTACTTATAACTAATATTAATAATGAAGTGTGAATGAAGTGCTATTAAATATAATTTTAATTGGTGACTAAATTATATTTTCTAAGAATGTTTATTTACATATTGCAAAAACATATGTTGTTCTCTCTTTATGTATATATGTACATATATATATATATATATATATATATATATATATATATATATATATATATATATATATATATGATGAATATAGTTAGTGTCTTATACTTAAATCAACCAATATAAATATGCTTATTATGTGATATCCGATTGTTTTTTCGGAATCTCCAGATTTATTTCTTATTTACTTAATAATTCATAACGTGGTGTAAGTATTTATAATGAAAATATAAAAAATTAATGAAAAATGAACGTCACAGTGGGTAGCATGATCGATTTGCCTCGCTAGTTTGTTTGTTTATTATTATTTTTTTATTTCGTTATGCATCGTTTGATGATCTACATCGATTGTCATGGAATGATAATTATGAAAAAATACAGAGACATGTAACAGAATTTATTTCCTTTATGGTTGCTTGATATTCTCAACAAACAAATCCGTATTGCTGTTATTTTTCGTTTCAGTTATTTAAATATACATTACACATTATGTATCAAAAGATACGTAAATACACATATGTTAAAATAACAAAATATGCACTTTTCAATGGCACACAAGGAAACTAGGCAGTACTGATTAAAAGATCTAAAAATAACGTATTAAATTTAGTCAAAAAAGACACAGTATGAAACGTTTTACTCATTTAATATAATATATTCTAGTGTATGTATGCGTGTACATATATATATATATATATATATATATATATATATATATATATATATATATATATATAAACACAGTGGTCTCGCACGAACAGTAGCACTGAATATTGACTTTTTCACCAAAGTATTCTTAAATCAATGTTTGTCTTCATTTCGTTAACATAGCAACGAATTGTACATATGTAAATAAAGAAATAATATCAGAATGCCAAATAATAACTCAATTTATGTTCTGAAACAGTAATTCATTGATACATACATATTAAATATATATAAGTATCAAAAAAAATACTATTTTTTTTTAGATTTAGTGACTAGTCAAATTTTGATTATAACATAACTATTAAAACATATAAAACTATTGATCACTTTAATCAAATTATTGTTACATGGAATCAAGAGTATGTAAAAAATTCAGAAGGCGATTATTAAAATTAATCTTCATTACTATCAGACAACCTTGAAAATTGTTCATTATTTAACAAAAGATATAAAATCAATTATTATGTAAAAATTGAAAACGATTCAAATAAAATATGTAAAACAAAACAATTGTTATCGACTTGTTTTTGTTTTTTAAAGGAAGTGTAACATAGTTTCATTAAATATCACTTTTATCTGACATTCTATTCATAAAATAATCATTTTCAAACGTATTCAAATTCAGTATTCATGAACGTTATTCTAAAAACTATTAAACTTGCCATTAATGGTTTGAAATTGCGTTAACACACACCCGACCAACTATACAAGACATTAAAACATGTTCCTATATGTTATTTTTTCCTTATGCTTAGTGAATGCTCAATTTATATTTATGAAGGATTATTGCGAATTTATTCAAAATAATTGTCTATAAAAATGTAATGAATATAATTAATAAACAAACCTTTACGTTTTTGATCTCGAACAACGTAACTCAAATCATAGAATTCCACATTCATTTTAGGTAAGTTTTTTTAACAATTTATTATAAATGACAATTCACAGATTTTTAAAACTGTCTGTAAGCACATAAATTTGAGATTGAAAAAGAAGGTAAAACAATACCAATGTCACTTGTACACAATTCACATCGCACTTCAGTTTTTTTTGTTATTATAGTATTAATATATGTCAGTTATAGTATATCGTCGTATAATGTCTATTCAACTGAGATAATCTTTCTAAATATTTCATATTACTGATTGTTGTGATATGAAATTTACAATGCCGCTGTCAAACTACTGGAATAATTTTTTGTTACTAAGATATAGACATTATAATCAGAGAATTGATAGGAAGGATTTAAGTTCTTAGAACATTATATTTATATATATGT
>CM068315.1:51599161-51666661 GCA_034766995.1 Acanthacorydalis orientalis | reverse complement strand
ACAAGTCAACACGTTGCTGTTTCTGTTCAGGCGATCGATTGTGTAAAAATCAATGGGCACAAATTCTCGACATTCCAGACACTCTGTGACAATTTTACGTGAATTTCTAGAGGAAATTTCCATTCTTTCAGCCATTATTGATGTGTAACTCTTCTGTTTTCATCCAGATTTCCTGTTCTTGTAAAATCTGTTCTTGTAAAATTTTCTC
This sequence comes from Acanthacorydalis orientalis, assembly GCA_034766995.1. Lineage (NCBI taxonomy): Eukaryota > Metazoa > Arthropoda > Insecta > Megaloptera > Corydalidae > Acanthacorydalis > Acanthacorydalis orientalis. The sequence continues at coordinate 51,666,453 of CM068315.1, read as the reverse complement.
AGGCGTTTGAAAGATGTTGACTGACCTGGCCTTGGATCATCTGCGACAGATTTATGACTGGCACAGATAAACAATTTTTAACCTTAATTAATAACATAGGACTGGGATGATAATGTTTACCATTTTAACCAATAAAAATTAAAATCACGTAGTCTGAGATGCCAAGCATTCTAACTTGATGAACATTTTAGTCGTAAGCAGTTTAATAGTATGCAGTTCAGTTAAAGCATGACTTATCAAAAAATAAGTCACGTGAACTGCATCATCACTAGATCGTGTGTATATATATATATATATATATATATATATATATATATATATATATATATATATATATATATATATATCCAAAGATTAATGTAATTTTTTCTGAAAAATGTAAAAGAAAAGTATGTATTATTTAAAAAGTATTATGATTCAAATACTTTTAACGAATGTGCGAATATATACATATATATATATATATATATATATATATATATATATATATATATATATATATAGATAGATAGATAGATAGATATAGATATATCATATTATATATATATATATATATATATATATATAATATGAGTATATGTACACATGTTTATATGAATACTACCTCTTATGGTAATTTAAAAAAATAAAAATTGAAAAAACGTCATCGTGTTATCAATTTTCTTTGTCTTACATTATTCACGTGAACTTTGGTCAGTTCATTGTTTTTTTCATTATTTTCGTTCAATCTCACATTCAATATATTCTTGTCGTTCATACTCGTACGTGCATGTTTGCATACGAATATTGTTTTTGTTTATTTCAAAATATGTGCAGATTATAACTTGGTCAGAATGTGTATATATTTTCAACAAGACATACAGTGTCAACAGATAGATTATTTTTATTTTCGTTATAGGAAGAAAATTGTCTGGGCCACATTTGCTTTTAAGTTGTTCTCGTTTTATATATTCCCTCGTCACACATTTTTTATTTATTTATTTTTTGATATCCTCATTTTGACCGTTACTTGTTATATATAATCACCGTTTCTATTAAAAAAAACTTTGATTATCGATATTGTCTTTTCATCTTATAATATGTTTTCTTCGTTTCCATCTATGTCGTTTTATACTGGTTGTTATATTTCTAATATGTTTGTTTTCTTGTTTTCATATGCATATAATCTTATTTTTACTCATTATTTCGGATATATATATATATATATATATATATATATATATATATATATAAACTGCTCGCTGAAAAACGCTTCATCTAAAATATGCCTGAAATTATTATGAAATAGATGGTAACAAATTATTCTTCATGGTTTTTATATAAACATCTAAGATTACTTTTCTGTCCAACAATATTAAACATTAAAACCATGATTACTAAAACAGCTACAGATCAGTACGTTTTCAGATTTTGCTGGTATTTTCTGAGCATAACTTTCTAGATTCTGATCTTTCGGATTCTTTCTCAGATTCTGCTTACTAGGATCCGGCCATCATGTACATGGAACAAGATTTTGTTTTCGTTACTGAAGACAGCGCTCTCACATCTCATGAGACCAGCTCAGATGGTTTCGAGTCTATTGTAAGCGTTTTGATTTCATTAATGGCGTTAAATATGGTTTCCTTGGAGATCGGCGTGTATGAATTTTGCATTCTTCAGCCTTTCCAGCACGATTCTTGTGGAATTTTTTGTATTACGAGCTCGAAGAGGGTCTGTTCATAGTTTATTCGAATTTTGAAAACGATACCTTAAACATTGCCTCTCCTAAAATCTTACTTTAGATCTAATGCTTAACTGAATACCTTTGATACTTCCAAAATAAACAAAAATTTGCCGAAAACCAAAAAGAAAATAAAAAATAACAAAAGTCAAATTGAAAAAGTTAACTTAAGCCCGTTTTATGAAACACCGATATATATATATATATATATATATATATATATATATATATATATATATATATATTAGAACTAATGAATGGTTTGATTTATTTGAAATTCTATTTTAATTACATTTAGTGAAACTCAAGAACTATTCTGCAAATATTTTCTAAGAATAACAATTAATTTTATCAGTTAAAGTTAACAGAAAATATCAAATGGTGTAAAAAATACAAATAATTCCAGCTGCTATACTTTATAGAATATGATAATAAAACAACGTATGCTTACCTTCTTAATTGTAAATCATAAAATAGTATGTGAACAAATAATTAATTTGTTAAACGAATGCTGATACATTATTAAGAGATATCTGCAAGGTATGCTTTACTTAAAAAGTGTTTATTATTTTATATTATTAAATAAAAATGTGAAAAAATACCAAATTGAATTATTTGAATTACCCGGTATACAATTATTTGTATTAAAATTTTCTGTATTGTGCTACCTATTGGTAAATATTGAATTTCAGTAGTACAGATATCTGTTGTATCGATATACAATTGTCAAAACTTAGATGTGTTATATTTATATTGTTTAAAAGAAAAATAAGATAATTATTTGCATTATTCAATAAATTTATTCATATTCTAATTCAGGAGTATAATAATTGGAAGTAATACAATAATTGTCATGGATGATGAAGAATTAACAAAGTAAAGAGTTTATCATTTCCTATTATCAAAGTACATTAATGTTTATATTAAATTAATATTATAAATAATCTATTTATGGCAATGTTATCCTGTGTATGTTCTTTTGCAATAAATTTCAGACTAGCTGAACAGGAATTATTAAAAGAAGCGAGGAGAGGAGCTATAAGAGCAGATGTGATCGGACCTGAAGGATGGAAGAAATGCCCCTCTCGTAATATAAATAAACGATTTTTAGTTAGTACTATATGTGATGCTGTGAGTACAAATAAGCGTGTAAAATTAACTAAAAGTAAAAGTGATAATTATCGCAATGGTAAATCAGATGAGAACGTTAAAAAAGAAGTAATTAAAATGAAATCCGTAAAGGTTTGTACAAATAAATCAAATGAAATGCGAAAGGATAAATCGCATTCGGAAAAAAAGACACATGATTCAAATAAAAAAAAGTGACTAAGAATATAACTAAAATGTGATATGTTTTATTTTTAGAGTATATATAATTTAGTTCTCATGGTTTACATACGTAACAAAAAAAGTGCAATATATAAAATAAGGAACAATCTATTAATTACAGATCAAACTATTTTTTATGCGAAATCTGTACTTAGACAGTAAAGTGTATTATATATACTTATATATGAAATATCTTTTGTAGCATTGTACTCAATGTTATTGAAATAATACACTTTCTTTGTTTAGAGATATAAAAGCAGTTATTTGCAATATCATATGAAATATAATAATATTAATATGAATTAGATTTAAATACATATATTAATTTAAAAGTAATCAAAAAAGTTTTATTTTCAAAGTATATTTTCATACATTATATATATATATATATATGTATATGTGTATATATATATATATATATATATATATGAATTAAAATGCATGTATGTTGTATCAGTGACTGAATACTACCACAAAGACAGCACTTTTCACTAAATGATAAAAACTGCATGATTTAATCTTCATTTCATCATTAGTATTTATTTCACAATTTCTATTTGTATAATGTCCTGTCTACTTCTGAAAAAAAAATATTAAAACATTTATTTTGGAAATTTTTCATTTATTTAATTTTGTTTATTTAATAACAGTTCCAGGATCATTTTACTGCATAATACATCAACACTTTCCTATTTTTGATACTATTTTATATTATTTCCAAATTTGGAGTTTCTATTGTATAATTTCTAAATAATAATTTTAACCAGTATATTTATTTGACTATATTTTTAGTGGCCAATATTTATTGTTCTAAAATATGTTTTCAAATTGTATGTGTATGTTATTTAACATTATAACATCTTTTAATTGTTTTAAGTATTAACTTTTATCTATTTCCTAAAATATATTAAAAGTTTAAAACTGACCACTTTTTTATGTTATTTATTTTCTATTAAAATATTTTTGTTTTATTACATCAGCTATTTGGTGTAGATTTAATTATTAGCCATTATTTTAGAACATGTTAAATTAAGTACATCTTATTAACATGTAACAATTAAACAGATAATGTGTTAATGTATATAAACTGTTATATTATTTATAAAATAAATATAATTAGCAATATCAGAATATCTGTATATGTGTTCTCAATTAATATTTCCATGAATTTAATGATGCACATATTTTTAATAGCTTTCTATATTGAAATTAATTTATTACATTTATGCCAGAATTATTAAAATTATATACTAGCTTATTTAAATCACAAGCACAATTCCAGTTCTAATACAAGCTGCTAAACAAATAATTAATTAAAATAATTTTTGATACTTCACACTTTGCTGATTGAATAATATCTTTATTATAATTAATTCATTAAATCATGAAAGATTGCTAATTAAATTAATTTCATGTTCAAAAACAACTTCCATTGTATTTAACATATTTTGTTGCTAATTATTTAATATGTGTTTATTATATTTGAATAAAATGTGCTTAATAATATTTATTTTAATTAACATTTATATTTTTTTCAAATAAGTTTCTAATTGATCTTAAGTAAATTTAAGTATGAAATATTTGTATTTTAAATTAAAACAGACTTCATTGTAATTATAAAAAGAGAATGTCTCTGTCTACTACATTAAATTATAAATGATATGTTGATTAATAAATAAAAAAATTAATATTAATTACTTTCTGTAACTTCTGAAAATTTTTCATATTTCACTTATTCAATTTGACATGACATATAGTAAAATTAATGTTGAAAAAATCTTAATCCATAAAACTTTTAAACATATAATTGTGAATTAATATTAAAAAGTGAAATTTTTACTAACATTTACAAAATTACACTAAATAAAATGAGGTAGTAATACAGAGCGAAGTAATATATATTCTAAATAAAAAACAGTAAAATATATATATGCGTCCAGCGCTAATAATAATTTACTTTTGTAATTAATGTATTAAACCTGGAAACATTATTATACATACTTAATATAAAGTATAGAACATTTAATTATATAGAATCACATATAAATGAAAATATGAGTTCAACGATCGTTAGTAAAATTATCGTGAATTATAGTAAAAAAAAATGTAATTTTAACCCTTTCGATACTACCGGTGACTATAGCCACCTGTTAAAATTTTGCATTGACTCACAACTTTAGTTGAACATAGCATAGCCTGTTATCTCTATTGGAACAGATTTATTTTGTTTTTGTCACAGCCAATCTGAACGTAACAATATGAGGATCAGTATTAATGTTTCGACAGTGCATTAGAGATAAGATTTTATTTCAGCAAAGTATCAGATGGTATGTACCTTTACTTCTTATGTTTGCATTTTATTATTAATTTCCTTTAATTATTTTTCATTACGTGTGTAGCGTAAGTGTACGTTTGTATCGTAACAGACCCGTAGAGTAATGTCGTATTTTCAATTTTAGTACCCATACAGCGGAAGCAGTGGCGAAAGACATAGCCGTATCAAAAGGGTTAAACATGATTTACATTTAAAAGAAAAAGTAATTTAATTCTTACATATACTTACATTTCTTGTAAATGTTTACATTTACATACATAAACTCAGAAATAGTTGTTTATTGGTGTTATATTTCTAGTAGTTAATAAAATGAAAAATATTGTTAATTGGTTTTTTATAATAAATATTGAAAAATGTTTAGAATTTCTCTAATCTAATCGAATATAATTCTAAATATTGGTATTTTATCTAGTAAGGATCATTACTTAAAATAAATTATGAAATACTTCTCTATTAGTGGGATTTTTTTAATAAATTTTATTCATTAGCAAATGAGATGTCAAATAATGTATTACTATAATCAGAAGTATCAGTAATTAAATTAGAAACATTTTCTTAAAAATGGAGTGATTTAGGCAATGACATTATTTTTAGTTGACTTGACCCTTACAATTAAATTATTATCTACATTCTCATAAGTAGGTTTAAATGTTCATATAAGTGTGTATGAATGTGTATTTTGAAAATAAGATAGTAATATATAAAAATTATATCCAAATTGTCAAAACATTTAGTTTTGTTGTCACATAAATATTCAATATAACAATGAAAATAAAATATTTTTTATAAACTTCAATGTAATAAGAACACAGATGAAATCTAACAGTTTAAAATAAAATATACACATTCTTGTGGGTATAATGATCATATATACGCACATATATGTACATGTAAGTACTATTCACATACAAAGTGTTCTTATCACAAATTTATTTGCGTAGCTTTTTTATTGGACCACACACCAAAAATTTGTTTCGAGAATTCATACAAATATTTCTGAATTCTGTATTTTTTTTTTATTCAACTAAAAGATATTCGCATCCTATCATTGGAATACATTGATTCCATGATTAGAGTATTATCCATTATGAAAACATTTATTATAAGGCAAGCCTTTGTAAGGCTTCATTATAATTTCAAAATTACTTTAAATAAGTAACAATAATCAAGATAAAATATAAAATTTAATAATTTATTTATCATGAACTAAAATATTTAGTACTTATAGTACTTAACACACATGTATATATATATATATATATATAGATATATATAGATATATATATATATATATATATATATATATATATATATATATATATGTATATATATATATAATGTATGTATGTATGCACATTTATATGCACTGTTGAACAACATTAATTCACCCTGTCTATTTTCTATACAAATTACTTATAAATAAATGGCACTACATTAGTACATTACTATATACAGGTACTTCCTTGAATTCAAACAATGTAATACCCAAAATTAAATTATTAACTTTTATAAATATTTGGCAGAGAATTCGTGGAAGAATGTGATATAATTTTCTTCATCACTAATTGTTCTAAATACCAATATAGTTTTTAAGTATAAACAACTTATGAAATAAAATTATATTTTTATTTATTTACAAAATATAAACATTATAATTTTAATTAAAACTAAATTTAATTTAAACAATCATAATGTCTTTAAAATCAGTATTGGGTATTATATGACAGTTAAAGGTAAGTACAGATGGTAAAATGGAGCTTTCATAGCTGCCGTTATACATTCTGCAAACAAATATATTTCTTTGATCAAAATTCTGATACATAAATGACTAGAATCTGCATTAAATGCCCAATCTTTAACTATCTCTATCACATAGTAACATATTTGTTTCTTTAAGACCGATTTTCTTTGAAACAATATTTGGAATGCAAATTTCCAAAACCGATCTGTTTCAAAAATGAATGAAAGAATGTAATAGGTTAAAAATTCATTCATTCATCATTATTTGACATTAACTGAACGCTATCATCAGGTGTACCACTAATTCTTCTTACATCAGAAAGAGATCGAATTGAAACGGGATTCAATAAAGAAAATCTTTCGGTATTATGATGACTGTGTGGTCTTGGTAATGCTTTAGGTGGTGGAGAATTTGAAGATTCACCTAACGAAACTCTCGATGTTCTTATTGGAGACTTGTGGAAATTATCCTGTGAAAATTATGTTCTTATAAAGCATATAATTTCATTTCTTATTCATTAATATATATGGCTGTAATTAGCACTGTTAAACTAAGAAGATTATGTTAATGTTTATCTATAAATGTTAGATTACATCTATAGTATACTTCACTTATAAAGTATAAAAATAACTGATTATTTGTTCTGAATTATTAAAAAAGAAAAATATTTTAATTTTATATTTGATGATGTGAATGTAAGCGAATTAAGATTATAATAATGAAGATTATAAAAAAATGCAAACAATATTTTATAGCATGTAAATAAAATAAATATACTTTATATCGATCGAAATAATGTCTAAATTAATTAATTTTTTTGTAATTAAAAAAGAAAAGTAGGGAATTATTAAACGTAACATTATTTTGATACACTAGATAAATAATTGCTATTTTAAAAGCATATTTACGTTTTCATCATCGCTAGATGTTGGGAAACGAAAAGCTTTGAAATTAGGTGATCTAGGCCAAGTTGTTGGAGGTGGACTTCGTATCATATGTTCATGAATTTCTGGTAATGTTAGTGGATCTGCATCAAGATCAGTAGGAAATTCCTGCAAATACCATAACCAACCAAATCTACAGCATGCTACCATCACCATTTGTATTTATTAATTTAAAAAAATATGTTAGTTTTTGTTATTAAATATTAATAGCAACAGAACTATAACAAAATTAATTATTTTTTATGCATATAGCTACTAATTACCTGTGACATAAGATTTGTATCATCTGATTCAGATTCTTCTAAACAGTCAACAAGACTTTCTCGGCTCGCCAATATTTGCTAAAACATTTATATAAAAATACATAAATTTAAATTGTTGTAAAACACATATTTCTGGAAACTAAATTCTTTTTTATATGTTGATATTGTAGGGCTACATGGTCCAAATTTTTTCTCAGCATTAAAATATAGTTAAGTATGTATATATTCAGTTAATCTTGTAACTTTAATTTTTTGTAATTGAAATTAAATGAAAACTTAATTGATTTTATTTGATTTTGTTTATTAAAAAAATAAATAAAATATGTGTATTTTTAAGTGAAAATAATATTTGTTATATCATTTCGACATATAGAGAAATGCCTTTTTAAGATACATTCATTACAAAAATAGAATATTTAACTTCATACTTGAATATATGGATTGTCTTGTCGGGATATTCTTAATGCTTCCATATCTTGATCTATGTTTCTTGTTCTTCCAGGTGTTAATGTTATATTTGAAATAGCTGGGGATGGAGGACAAGTAACAGGTAGAGACATTACATAATCACTAGCAGGAACACTTAATGTAGACGGTGCCCTTCCTACTGCTGAATATCCACAACCATGGCCTAAAAACCAATAAAAAATAATTACTTATTTATATAACTTTCAGAATTAAATGACTAATTAATACCTTGTGGTTCAGATCGCCTATGATCCATTTTATTACTTCCTCTTAGCATATTGTTCATTTATTTTATACAAATATATACAATGATTAAAACAAAACAATTATATGTTTATAATAAAACCCGTATGATTCTTTAACTCATATATAGTTTATTCATGAATATTTTCTAATTTAATGTGCTTTTTTTAACAAATCATTAAACGCATATAAAAAAGTATGTTGTTAAATATTTTAAATTTCTATTATCATAACAATAACAACCACAAATGAGATAAATATAATTTCAGAACTTGACAGATGCCGTCACCATATTTTGACAGCGATGGTACGTTTTTTTGCACGTTTTGAAAATGTAAGTCATTTAATATGTCATCAGTATTAATTTTTATTATATTATATATTGCCTAAAATAATAAATAAGTCATTACTATTTTAATAACAACAGTTTTTGTTCATAATGTATTTAATTTACAGTACACATACATGCAAACATATATATATATATATACATACATATATATATATATATATATATATATATATATATATATATATATATATATATATATATATATATATATATATATATATATATATATAAGTATATATGAAAATGATATATTAAAAGAATAGAATGATAATTCAAAATTAACATTTTTTGTGTAGTATTCTTAGAACAATGATAAAAATGTATCAGTTTTTTGAAAGGTAATATATAGTATTGGAATTAATATGTATATAAAAACAATTAATTATATGTAATATAAATAGAGATAAATACTAAAATTATAGGTATTAAATTATGTTTAATTATCTAGAATGTGTGTTCAATTAACAATTATATGTCGAGGTAAACAGAATTAACTATGATGTTGATGTTGTGTGTTTTGAATGAAATTTTGACTCGTTCATTGTAAATCAGTCAGCTGTAAGCCAATAATTTATATATGTTATAAATTATTAATATTCAAGGCGTATAACATAAGAAATTAAAGTAATAATACTGCTTGAAAATTTTTGTAATGAAATTGCAGTATAGTAAAAATACAAATTTCCTGTAGTTCACTATCATAGGTAAAGAAGTCTCTTCAGTACTTTTAGTATTTGAAATAAATACGAGCATGAAGTACAGAATTCTATTCTTTGTGAATTTGGTTCGAATCCAGATGTAAAATTGACATTGTAAACATTGTAATTTCTAAATAAAGTAGGGTAGCGTATATTTATCTTAATTTTTACATTTGTTAAAAGTTCTTATTTTCTATATGCACCATGCTGGATTGATTTTAAGCAGGTATATATCATTATGAATTATTTTATCTTTATCATATGTATTGAGGTTATGTTGTTTTCAGTTTTCTAATATTCAAAAATATATCTAAGTTTTAATTGTTAATCGCAATGGCAGGAGAAGATTCTTGGAGAAAACAGATTTTTTCACAACTGCAGACTAGAAATAGACAAGAAACATATGCGTTTCAGGATTTAATTACTCTACGTATGTTAATAAATCACTTGATGTTTCATCAATTATATATTTGTATTTTATTTTAGACAATAGAATATTTGAAAACAATATTTCGTTACGTGGCGAAAATTTACAATTATCCATACAAAATGAGAAGTTACGTATGTCAGGTTCAAGTAGATCGGGGACTGGTGGAAATGGAGAGACATCAGAGCGTGTACAAATTCTAGAAAAAAAGTTGTTAGTGCAACAAGAAGAATTAACAGAACTTCACAGAAGAAAAGGAGAAAATTCACAACAAATTATAGATCTTAATCAAAAATTGTTGGAAAAAGAAAAATTAATTTCAAGTCAGGAAGTGAGGTAATTTGTTGTTGAGAATTTTTTATTTTATAGCTTGAACTTTTTCACTTAACACAATAAGTGTTATAGTAATGATATTTAAATGAAATATTTTGAATATTGCTTAGAGATGTTATGAAATTGAAAAAAGTGTAAAAAGTTATTTGAAAATTAATTGCAGTTTGGCTGATAGTATGGCTGTTAATTCTTCATTAAAGGCTGAAATTCAAATGTATAGCAACAATATACGTGAACTTGAATCACTTAATCAAGTGTTAAGAGATGAACATCAAGCATTACAATTAGCATTTGCTGCCTTGGAAGAAAAATTAAGGAGAGCACAGGTGATTATTTATATGAAACTAAATGTTCAATACATACATTTTTTTTATTAAAAAGTAAATGACAGTTTTTACATTAAAATTTATATTTAGGATGAAAATAGACAATTAGTAGAGCGTCTTATTAGGTACAAAGCAAAGGACGCAGACAAAATGAATGAAGAAAATGAAAATTTTTTAAAGTAAGTATGGCTATACGATTTGTTAAAATAGTAAATGTTAGATATCTTAGTAATAGTTGCTTATATGCTTTTCAGTAAAATTTTAATTAATAATTTATATTGTTTGCATGAAATATTAATATAAACAAGAATTAGAGTTCCCGAAGGGTTCTGTTTTCGTATTTAGTAAATTTTTATTTAAATTGTTTATATTACCATTCTTCTTAATTTTACTAGCAGTTTTTGTATACTTTATGGTAAAAAATTGATTTTATTTTGTAAATAATTTAATTATTATTAGCCTGTAAATTTGTAGTAAGCTTTTTCCAAGCTTTTTGGACACTTTATTTTCAGTGAGAGTGCATCAAGTACAACAGCTTTTTTCAAGCAGGCATTTGGTAGATTTAGTGGGTAAGTGTATAATATTGAAATGCTCCCTTTCTTTTTAGCCATTTGTACGTATTACACAAATAGTCAGATAATTGCGATATGCTTGATTCTATAGGAAATGACAACCAACTTTCTTAAAGTCGTATTACAAGATATGTAGAATTTTGACAGTAGTTTTAAGTTAGAGATCTTTTGCTAGTGTACTTTGTAGTGATTTTTTTAATTCTTTATTTGCTTTTTTATTTTAATTATGTAATTTTTTTATTTAATTTTAGTCACTGTTATTTTCAATTTTAGCATTAGAAAATAGATATTTTAAAGTAAATGTAAAATTTATTATTTTAACTAATTTTTGTATAAAAGAGTTTTTCTTGTTGATTAAATATTAAGTATATATGGAAAATAGCATTTCTTGACATTGAATAGTATCTGTTTTAGATTAGAAGAGGTATATAATTATTTTATTACCATATTGCATAAAATATGTAAATTTATTCATATACGAATGTGATATGATATATATATATATATATATATACATACATAGAGAGAGAGAGAGGTATAGGTAAAAGGTATTTCTTACACATTGGTACAAAAAATTATTTCTGTAGGTCTCAATATGAAGTATTTCTAAATTGAAATCTAGTATACTAAGTTATGAATATTAAGTGTATGAACCATTTATTTTTCTTTTATAGATTACATTATGTATTATATTATATATTTTTTACTTATATTTTAGATGTTTTTATTAATATATATATATATATATATATATATATATATATTATTTATTTGTGTTTTATTTAAAAGTAAAGACAATGGTTTAAATTATAATGAGAACAAGATTTACTTTTATACTTTTTTTAATTTAGTTTGGGATATTTCTTGGTAATTAAAAATATTGTTTCTTTGTGATTTCAATTTTTTAACATTACAAAAAAATAATAAAATCGGTATTTTTTTAATATAATCAGTAAGTATAAATGTGTCTATATAAATATAAATAAAATTGATAAATAGAGATGTTTATACATTATTGACTTCAGAATCAATCATAAACATTTATGAGAAAATGAGTGGTTTTTTAATGTTTCCAAATACTTATTTGTTCATGTACATGTTTATTTGAAATGACTATTTGTGTATTTGTTCACTGCTTTTTAATTTTGTTCAGATTATTATAAATTTAATTTAAAGTAACAAACTAATTTAAATATTCATTAATTGCATGCTTATTTTATTCTTTATTGCTGGTTTCATCATACATTTTGTCATTCATGTAATTTTTTTCTGTGTATATATGTACAATAAATGTAAAATAAATATATTCTATAGGAATGTACATTTGTATCAGATATATATGTATATTAATAAAATTACCTTCTTTAATAAATGATATGTTAAAAATCGAAGTGTGGAAAAATTTAGCCTGTAGTATAAAAAGATATAAAAAATTGAATTGGTCTTATTGTCTGCTTTCTTTATTTTTTTTTAAAAAATTTTATGACTGTTTCTAATATATTAACATGCCAACATTTAGAATTTATATACAAAATAAAATTAAATTTAACTGCATGAATACAGTAAATTTAATATTGATATAAAAAATACATCTTTTTTAGATTGGTTATTGTATACACATTAGTAAGAAATGCTATAGAATTTGAATAATTGAAATCAAACAAAGATACATCGAATTATATTTATGTGTATGTATGTGTGTGTGTTTGTATATATATATGCACACACACACAAACATATATATATATATATATATATATATATATATATATATATATATATATATATATATATATATATATGCTTAATGGAGCGAAAATCAAATATTTGAAATATTACTTAAATGTATTAGAATCATTTTATTCATGCTATAATTCATAATAAATATAAATTGCAAGTGCTTGTGCTATTCATTGCTTGTAGTCATATTATTTAGATAGTGTTTTTTGTTATAGAAAGCGTCAAGCCAAAATGCAAAAAGAATTAGAAGAGGCAGCAAAAGATACAAGAAACAGTTCACCTGATAATTTAGTGCTTGAAGGTGGAGGAGCGTTTTTTACATCAGCTTTACCAACCAAAGTTTCAATACATTTTGTAAGTCAAGCAAACTGAAGTAAATCCTTTTTTAATGTGTTGTGTATTGTTTGTAAATAAATGTAAAGGGTTATCATTTTATTCTGTCCATTAGGTCATTTCATTAATATCAGAAAAAGAAAGACTTTTTGTGGACTGAATATTATTTTTTTTTTACTGTATTAAGACAGGCCACAATGCCTTTATATTTTATTTCTAGGAATCAATACAGTATACAATATTATTATTTATATGTTTTTAATTTTTTGTTATATTGTTTTTAAGTTAATGAACAAGAATTAAAATAAGTTAATGAAGATTGATATATTTCAGACAGCTTAAATGTACAAGTTTGAAATGAAGTTGCTTATAGTAATTTGCACTAATTAAATTATTACACTAAATTAATGATTTGCTATTATGGCTTTGATAATATTTATAATTAATATAGTATGCATTGCTTTAGAATTTTTTATTTTATAGACTTATGTTCTCAAGTTTATTATGCTTTAATTTTATATAATTTTATTGACTGATATATATATATATATATATATATATATATATATATATATATATATATATATATATATATATATATAAATATAAATATAAATATAAATAAAATTTGCACTAAAAGTTAAGTATTCTGGGAATATCTTAATAAACAATTTTTATTTGTGTTTGTTGAAAGCTGATTTTAGCTTATATATATATATATATATATAATATGAGAACATATTTCAAGTATTAAAAGATTATTATATTTTTAAATTCATTTTGCACTTAAAATCATTTCATTTATTTCATTTCATACAAATTACTAATTACATTCATGCATGTGGTTATTATGAATGTTTTTTTTAATCATGTGCAATATTTTAGAGTGTAAGATGATATAGCATTATATCATTGGTGATGGCTAATTGCATTGAGTATGAATTGAATTTATTTATTAAAAAGTCTTCAAAAATTGGTGTGTTTTGGTTTTGTATTTGAAAGTTTTCAATTTGTTTTTCTGTGTATGTTACTATTATATATTTTGTTTTTAAAATGTTTTCACAAAGATATTTATTTTTTACATACATTTTTAATAAATTGAAAAGTTTATTAATTTGTTATATTGGTTAGTTTTTGCATATTTCTTTGAGAAATATCATGACTGTTTATATTTTAATAAAAAAATACAAATGATAATCATCATTAGTCACATTTTTTATGAACTTATCCATTATAATTGTATTATGAAATATTGTATTTTTTTACTATAATAAACTTTTATTAGTGTACTGCTCTTATAAAACATTACTAAGCAGACTATAAACTTTGGATGTCATATATTTATTTATAAAAATATGTTTGTGTGTGTGGTTATATATCTAGATCGTTTTTTATTGCTTTCATTCATGGGGTTGTGTATTATTGTGGTTCCTGAAATTTCACTGCATATATTCTAATTGCTGTTGTTAGTCAGTGTAATAGGTAAGCATTTTCTTTATTTGAATTTTATATTTTTAATATATACATTTTAAAGTTTCATATACCTATATATATATATATATATATAAAGTTGCGCAATCAGGATTTAATCTGGGGGGGGGGAGTAGAACAGATCAATTTTTTTTAATGTGAAGTTAATAAAATTCATTAGGTCATTATAAAAAAATATTTAAAGAATAAAATCCAGTTTTTTTTCTTTTTGCAAAGTTCTTGAATTAATTCAGACATGGTTATTTTTTCTTGGGGGGGGGAGTAGCCCCTTGACCTCCCTGGCTGCACCATTATATATATATATATATATATATATAGTATATGTTATTTGAAAATTAAGCAGAAATAATTAATAGTCATTAATTAATTCTTAACTATTAAATGTATTTATAACCAAGTATTTAGTTAAATATTATACATGTCAATAAAAAGATCCAAGTAAATAAACGAACATCATGTGTATTTTTAATTTTTCATAAAATTGTACATAATATTGGAAAATACTCTTGTTAACATTTTGTAAAATATAAACAAATAACAGCCTTGAGTTTTATAACTGTTAGGTCTTTTTATTTTTTTACGGTTTTTATACATGTTTATTAGAAGGTAGGGTTTATTTTCAACGTATTTACTTATTTATTTTGCCCTTAATATTGAAATTTTATTTTCTTGTACAAATAATAATATAATAAATTATTACTGTTATTTCCCTTATTCCGTTGCTAACGTGTTTCGTAAATTTATACTAGTTTTTATTTTGCTTTATGTATTTTATGAGATTTAACATGTTTTCTGAATTTGTGTTCACTTCTTCTCTAATGCTTATATAAAGGTGCCAGTAAAAAAAATAAATTCAGATACAAGTTCTCTGAAGGCGACAAATAGATGAAAATTGATTTAGAAAGTGATCGATAATTTTTACGCGTTCCAACGGATAAAAGTCCCAGGAAAGATTACAATAACGGTGATACAAGTATGAAATATATATTTTCTTAACCATAATAATTAATATATGAAAAAAAATCAAATTTATATTCTTGAAATAAAATTAATTATAGTTGGAGACTTATTGAAAAGCTTCGATTAAAAATAATATTTTTATTTTAACCACGCGCCATTTGTAATGGTATCTCGATATCGATATTTTTATTTGAAATTCGTGTGTAGGAATAAATAAAAAAGCATGCATTTTCCTTCAATCGTTTAAATAGCATTCATTTAAAACATATTCAGTGCTTTTGAGTAGTTTAAATTCCAGAGTACGAGTTTCATGTTTCTCTTGCGTAGATTAAGAGCTTAATAATGCAAGAACGTTATCCTTTCGCAGAATTCCGAATGAATTTAATGAAAACATTTTCTTGTCTTTATGTTCGAAAAAAACATTAATTATTTGAATGTTTTTGTGAATTATGATATGAACACACACACACACAGACACAATTTAATTCCACTAAATAACATAGATCAGTGCCAAATTATACAATGAAAACAAAATTATATTGACGGGATTTAAAATTATTTAGTACAAAGAATAGTATATATATATATATATATATATATATATATATATATATATATATATATATATATATATATATATATATTTACCTGCATGAATGTTTTGTAAGTTGACTTATAGAATATAGATGTTAGATTTTATATTTATTACAGGTTAAATTACTGGTTTTGATATATATATATATATATATATATATATATATATATATATATATATATATATATATATAATATGTTAAAAAATAAGTTGAACAGACTTTTCTAATTTAATAGGAGGTACTTTTCAAAACTGTAGTTATTAACATACAAAAATAACGTCTAATATCTTTATTACTATTATTATTAAATGTATGAATTTAACGACCTAACAAATCGTTTCTTCTCAAATGTACCGGAATATTTCTCTTTGTATGTGACGGATAAATAAAAAAATTAATAAAAAAATGTGACTGGTGAAAATTAAAATTTGCGAAAATGATTTTGCGTGAACTCTATTAAATCAAGCTATATCTGTATTCTTTTTGTAACAATTAGCATGATACTAATGACCATAATGATGTATATATTTTCTAGTAAAATTCGTTTTGTTTGAATAATTTTATTATTTATCTATATTAATTTTTTACTTTATAATTCTAGTTCGACTTTGACCCTTTGTAAAGTAATTTGCGATTTTTTTTTATTTCAGTTACGTTTTAAAAAAATGTATGCACACTATTGTGTATGAAACATGACAATGTACTCGCCATGTCTCTCTAAATTATATATTTGTTTTATTATAATAAAATGAATTAAAAGTATTTGTAAAAATATTTTCAACAGGACGCTCATGATGGAGAAGTAAACGCTGTTCGGTGGAGCTCAGTTGAACGAATAGTAGCAACTGGTGGAGCCGATCGGAAAGTGAAATTGTGGGATGTGTCAAAAGGTACAGACGATTTCTTCTTTTTGTGTATTATTTAGAAATTGTTTTAGTTTCCTCTAATCATTTTTCATACTATCAATTAAATGTATTGAAAAAATCTAAAGTGTATATACTATATGTATAAAAAATTTTTTTAAGAGCTTGAAGAAAATTTTAATAATACTCTCGGCGTTGTTTAATATTGACTTAGAAATGTGAAATTTATAAAAACACATTTTATTTGTACCTTTTAATAACGTTTAAGCCTGTTAAATTTCATATAAATGATCGTACCGTAGTTGGAACATTGTTATTAAATGGTTTATTACATTTATAAAACGCGATAACGGTTTCATTAAAAATTATGTTCCTTGATTTAATATGCACATTTCAGTTGAACTTTATTTTTTCCAGGTAGTACATATGAAAGTAAAGGTGTGTTGGTTGGCAGTAATGCAGGTGTGATGTCGGTTGATTTCGATTCTACTGGAACGCTTTGTTTGGGTGCTTCAAATGACTTTGCTAGTCGGGTTTGGACTGTTTCGGATCAACGGCTACGGGTAAGTTTTCTTATTTATATTTCATTTCATGAATGTTTTTAAATACTCTGCGAATTATCGATGAAATTATTTTTTGCGGTATGTGTAGTATTTTAAATTAATAATAATTGTTTTTAATAACAGATTTTCATTATTACGAAATATATCGTATTACAGTGCTCCTTGTCGTACCGTAAACTTCCCTCTTCCCCTTTTTTCCTCTTCTGCGCGTTTACTATATATAGCTGATTGTAATTAAGGGGTATTGAATAACGAACACCGGAGCGCTTTAAATAAGCGTTCCTATTCTACAAATCGTTCCCTCTTATACCTCATCAGGGCCTGATGCGGTACAAGATGGATACCACATTTTATGTGGTATTATTTACATCAGGTGTTGTGGTACGACAGAGAGCACTGTATTGTTACAAATAGAACTTTGTAGATGTTGTATTTTGTGATTTTTTTTATTGAACTAGTTCAAATTAAAAGTGAAGTCTAGAATTGTATTTATTAATCAAACAAGTGCAGCTTAGTTATGGAATCTTGTGATTATATAGTAGTATACCTGTAGTCAGATTTATATGAAAGTTAAATATTTTATGGTAGAAAATGAACCTTAAATTAGCGATATAATTTTCTGATTTCTTTGTACATTAAATACAATTAACGTTTTGAGCTTAAATATTTTATAAAAAATGAGTATTATATGTTTATATAAAAAATAAATACTATAAATCGTTTTATCATTTATACAACGTCACATATTAGTGCTTGACAAGAATTGTTCGACTTATTATTGATCGATTCAGCTTTAAATCATAACATTGTGATTAGTTAAAAAAATGTTATTTATTCGGTTATACATTTGGACAATGACCCCTAGATTTTTTGTTAATTAATTAATTCTTTCTTTCAATCAAGCAATTTACTTTTCTCGTGTAACGCTTTCATTTCTACATTTAGAAACATATTTTTTGAGAAAATATCTTTTTGATAAAAAAATAAATATGAAGTTATTGAATAAAATGATCAGTATATTGATTTTAATTGCAATAAAATTGAATTTGTTGTGAAATACTTCTTTTTAAAAAGTACATATATATATATATATATATATATATATATATATGTATGTATTTATATATATATATATATATATATATATATATATATATATGTACATATATATATATATATATATATATATATATATATATATATATATATATATATATATATATATATATACATAAAATATAAAAATATTCTAAATATTTATGTACTGAATTTTTGTAATGAAATAATTATAAAAGCACGGCTTTTATTTATCTTATTTTAATGAACGTTGAACACCGGTATCTAGTTTCATTTTTTATTTGTAACCGTGGTAGGCAAAATATAGTTCAACTTCATTAAATAAAAAAAAGTAAAGTGAATTCAATTCAGTTAGGAAATATATGCAGAATTGTAACGTAATTAATTTTTGAGAACTGTAAAAGTAAGCAAATACAGTACGTATTTCAAATGTTTATATATAAGTTTGTTTCTCTTTTCGTATTCTAGTTTTGTATCATTTTTGTACAGAACGTATTAATATTTTTTTTAAGTTTTTTGACAGTTTTCACACATATGTGCAATGCGTGTGTATATGCATGAAAAGTAATTTTATTTAAATAAAGTTAAATCTTCGTTTTGTTTGATCTACATTTTTAAAGTAAATTAAAAATATATGTTAATAAGTATGTATGTATAAATATGTACATATATCTGTATACAAATACTAAAAACGTTATTTATAATTAGTGTATAGTTATAATTAGAAATTTAAATAACAGCCACGAGCTATAAATAATATAAAAGAATCGAACTTTCAAGTTAAATGTACGTGATATACAGCAATAAACAAAGAAGAAAAGAACTGATCCTTTTTTCTCTTGCAACATAAAATATATTTATTCTTCCAGCACTTAATGTCATTTATGATTCAGTCATTCAGACAACAGGGAACAGCTTAACATTTCACTGAATTTCATAGTCAGCAAAACGTTACAAATCTGGATTGGCGAGCTTCTAGATTTTAATGTATGGATGGATGAATGCCTGGATGGGTATAAGTCTGCAAAAGAGTGGGTGATATCGCCTTTGAGTACTGTATGCAAATGGATATGCATCGTTTAATACGCTTGTATTTAAAGGAAAAAAGTAAAATGATGCTGTCCACAAAAGATGTTTATTTCAAGGGATGAACATTTTGAAGTATAGGTACAGGGTGTTTGAATGAAATTCGTACGATTTTTTTTCGCCGTTATTTCTGTTTGTTGTGTGGCTGTCAGTTGTAATTTGACAGTGGTATAGTTCAGACGAAGGCGATTAGTTACGGAGAGTTTAACACCGTTTAGAATGGAGTAATAAGGTGTACTGTAGCTAATATTGATGATTACAATTTTTTCGGAAATTTAATCATGACACAAAGCTCATTTCAACGTGCGTGAATATGTAAACAAACAAAATAGGTGTTCTTGGGGATCGGAAAACCCAAGACTAATCCATGAACGACCTCTTTACCTTCGAAGAGTGACTGTTGACTGATGTGCAATTTAGGTTGGTGGGATCATTGAACCATTTTTTTTTTGAGGATACCAATGGAAATGTTGTTACTGTCACTGGTGAACGGTGCCGTGCGATCCGAAACTTCTTTGTGTCTGTAATTAATGTATAATGTCTACAGCATTTGTGGTTTCAACCGGACGCTGCCACATCACACACAGCTCGCTCTGTGATGCAAATTTTTCGCAATGCATTTACTAGTCGAATAATTTCAAAGTTTGGTCGTATCGATTGTCCACCTCGTTCACCTGATTTAACTGCGCCAGATTTTTTTGTGGGTTACTTTATAGAAAGGGTTTATGCTTACAAACCGGTAACAATTCAACAGCTTAAGGAAAAAATTCAACAAGAAATCACTCAATATTTAGTCAATACTGAATTGTAACACTTTATTATACCATTCTCGACGGCGACCAACTCTCCATAATAAATTGCCATTATCCGAACTAGACCACTGTCAAATTACAACTAACACAACAAACAAAAATGGTGGCAAAATAAAATCGGACGAAGTTCATTCAAAGACCCTGCATTTAATATATATATTTAAAATGTTATAAATAGTTTTTTATTGTGTTATTATTGCAATTTCATAAAAGTTGTTAATAATTTTCTATACGTTTGACAATAAATTTAACACGTTTTTTTATTAGGTAATAAAAATATTAAAATATTTTTATTACATTTTTTCACTATCGTACGAATTATTTAAAATTGTAATAGATTTTTTATACCATGTCTCTTTGAGAATGTTCGCATCGCTGTTGAAATGCGCATAAGCAATAATAAAAAAAATAATTAATAATGATTTATTGAAATAATTTGACTAGATTTTTTCTTGTGGTTCGCGGTATGAAAAAGGAATTTATCTGTGAAGTTGAAATTTGTAGTTTATTTATTTCTGTTATTATTTTTAAACATTTTTCTTTTTATTAGCATATAGTTCTCTGTAGTTGTTACGAACCATTTCTTGATAGATGTGTTTAAGTAGTTTTGGTTGTTAAGTCTATCTATTAAAAATAATTTAAATAATATTATTATCTAAACGTGAAATACTGTCGAAATCAATTATAATGACATAGAAGGCGATTCGGAATATAATGCATTCAATTATTAACAATTAATGCGCACATTTACAGTTAATGTAAAGTTTAAATGAAATATAAAAAAGAAAATTCTGTTCTTATTTGTTATTTTTGAGTGTAACGTATCTTTTCTGACTCGAGTTATTCGATTTAGACTTATACTTTTAATAATTCGTTATTTATACAATTCTACCATTATTTACCACGGTAATTGTTAGAAGAAAATAAAATTAGTACGAAAAAGTCAAGAAATTGCATTTTAAATAATTGATTTTCTGAGTTTATATTTAAAGCAAAAGTACAAAATAATTAAAACGTAAATAAGTCCTTATATTGGTTGGCAGAAGCATGATCAGTAATTAAAAATGTATACTTATTTTTATTAATTCAATTGAGATAAATAAAAATAATCGATTTGAGTTAAAATGTATATATGTAATAAGTACAATTTCGTTTGATTCGAGAAAAAGAAATTTTCTTCATCCCTAGAATTCTAAATAGAACAAAAGTATCCGTAATAAGAAATCGCATTATTTCTAAATAAAATCCCATAATGCAGTCTCAAAGCACTGTACGTCTTCACTTATCTTTTAAGGAATGCTAGTATGAATTGGATTTGCGTTTGTATTTATGAAGCTTATACGAACAACTTGGGATTATTCTATGTACATTTACTGTATTTAAAATAGTATGTTTAAGTTGATTTTAATGTTAAAGATAATATATTTTTATTTTTAATATAGTACCGAGTAAACAAAAAACACGATACATTGAAAAGAAATGTTTTTATTTATATTTCTATCTGAGAAGCTATTCTGTAAAAAATATATGTTCCACGATTCTTTACAAACGAATTTTATCTGTCAGCGGAAAATAAAACGGATAAATATGAGGTAGCGCCAGATATTCTCGGCCTAACACGTTTAAGCATGCGCACGTATGGCGTATCTGTGCAATGTGGTTATGTTTATGTCTTAGGACCGTTTAGTAAAAATTTTAATGTTATAACTTAATCATACGTACAGTGACAGCGATAAGAACAAGATGTGTTCTTTGCAATGTCACAAGTAATCAAAATTGAGTATCGTGCGGTAATAAAAGTTTTGATAAAAGAAGGGATTACACCGCATCAAATAAAGTAACGGTTAAATGGTGTAGATGGGGAACTTTTCTCTTCATACTTCATAATAAAATAATGGGATAAGAGGTTTCATATGGGAGAAGAGTCACTGGAAGATGAATCGGGTCCTGGTCGCCCTGTGGAAGTGCTCACGATCGAAGACCTGATGCTTAGTGACTTTTAAAAGTGACATAAATATCAGCAATGTTCAATCTTTCACAAACAACCTCTCGACGAATTATCTATGACCATTAAGGTCAGTGCAAGGGGAGAGACATACATTTTTTTTCTACCGTTCGCTGCCAACGTCGAGTTAGCCTATGCTCGTTCATTTTTAGAGCTATGTGAGCCAGATTCAAATGCACTAATCGAGTCCATTATGACAGGGGATGAAGCAATGGATTTTACAATAATCCTCTGTGTAAAAGAAATCATGGAATGGCGGTGAGAAGGTGAATCACCCGCAAGAAAAGCCAATGTGTCTCAATCCACAAAAAAGTTCATAGTTACAGTTTTTCCAGATTGGATGGGTATTTTATTAATAGATTTTAAGAAGCGCAATGCCACTGTAAATGATCTGTATTATGCCACATTGTTGTATAAATTTCGAGATGATATTATCGAAAAATGGCGTGGAAAACTAACAAAAGAAATGCGCTTGTTGCACGAC
Organism: Acanthacorydalis orientalis; assembly: GCA_034766995.1. Lineage (NCBI taxonomy): Eukaryota > Metazoa > Arthropoda > Insecta > Megaloptera > Corydalidae > Acanthacorydalis > Acanthacorydalis orientalis. The sequence continues at coordinate 51,642,692 of CM068315.1, read as the reverse complement.
AATACACCAGTTCACACCTCTACTCGATTTCTCAAGCTGGTGTTCGGGTGTGTGGTGTCCAAGAACTTTATCACCCATCCTGTAGTCCAGAAATAATCTCTAGCGATTGTTACATTTTTGGTCATTTGAAAAAAAATTTACATGGACAGCGTTTGCCTGATGGCAATGACCTGAAAACAGCGTGACTGACCACTTTAACACGAAAACGGAAGATTATTTTTTTAAGCGTATAGAATTGCTAATTAAGCGCTGTAAAAATGTATTAAAGTTAAAGCGGATTATGTAGAAAAATAATATTTTTTTTACATTCTTTCCTATCTAGAACGAGATTAATTTGTGTTACCGTCGTATGTAAGAAATTTAACGATCTTTATAGATGTTCAGTGAAAATCATTTTTTTTCTGTATTCTTTAATCATATTTAAAGTGCCATTCACAATTTTCAATGACAAAAGAACTGTTATTAGTGAAACGTCATATGAAATATATAAAACCGAATCTATTGTCTCGTTTTAAATATAAATGAAAAAATTGCAAATGAATGCGTTTTGTTGCATTGTAAAACATAAGTATAACAGTTCGTAATGGATGTAACGTTGTTTTTCAATAAGCTTTCACGTTAAAGTACTTGAAAGTTTTCCACTATAACACACTTTAGAGAATCTGATCCTTACAGTATATGAACATACATGTTTGTGTTTTGTCAGTTTGAAATAGTTGTACACTTTAAGTGTATGCACATTACATTAATTTCTTAAGAGGATCAGGTTATAATTTAAGTTTATTAGAACGTGTTATCGTTTGTATCTATTTATTTTCTACTTAACACTTTTTTAGTATTTATTTACTCTCATTTATTCACGAAAAGTGCATTATTATTATTTTATACGACAAATCAATCATATGTATCTTTTTATAATCGAGAAACGTTTCTCTTTGATATATATATATATATATATATATATATATATATATATATATATATATATATATATATATATATATATATATACGATCGACATTTTTTATATAGGGAATATTTTATTTAAAATACTTGGTTGGGATAAAATAATCAATGGAGTTTGCTGTCTGAACGGTAGATGTGTTGTGTTTTACTCTGATGTACTTTTTTCCAATATTTCTTAATTAAATAGTAATGAATATAATTTCCAAAATTAAGTAATAACTTGACACTCATACAAGTGTCATATAACATACATTGCAAAACTAGCTGAATTGAAGTGTGACTTGCTCCCCAATCCAACCTATTCTCTAGATTTGGCCTTCTCAGATTTCCATTGTTTCCAAAACTTAAACAAATTTTCGTACAAGGCGATTTTTGTCATAGTAACAGTGAATCACTATTTTGAGGACCTATAGAAAGGATTTCCGGGACGACATAAAAGCATTGGAGTATCGCTGGGATGAAATGCATTGAAGTTCAGGGGGACCATATTAAAAAATAAATGTAATTTAAAAATACAAGTTTATATATATATATATATATATATATATATATAATATGCTTATATGTTTACAATGGTTGTTTGAATTTCCAAAATCAGTTCTAGTATTGAAGCGGTTATTAATTAATAGGCTGTTATTGTAGCACAACAATTCCGTTTAGATTAATATCGGAAATCTATAATTAAACATTCACCTAAAACCACAATTATTACATGAAGACTTGTCTTCGATAAAAAAATAACACACACACATTAGTTTAAAATTGTTTTATTTATCGGATACTAAATTTTATAAATATTATAAATCAAGGCACCTAAACATATGCATACTTGAAAATAAAACGCATGTATGTATATGTTTTTACATAGTTATTGCAGAGCGTTTGTTATAAAGTTATACATTTAATATAAAATTAAAAAAATAATGTTACAGTTTTTATTAATAAAATATAGCATTTACAAGTATATCGATTACACGCTATGGTAGAATTGGCAACATAATATATTCGGTAATAAGAATACGTTTATGCAGTGATGACATAAACATATCCTTATTACATCTATATAATTAATTTTTTCATACATCATTCATTCAAAATAAAAAAATATATGTTTTTAACGTTATTTATTCGTTCGTATCATATTTTACCCAAGTGTAGTAAATACTTGAAATTAATTGTGATTTTGCACAGAAAATGCAGTAGTTAAATTCGAGAAACCAGAAGGGAATATATCAGTCTTTGGGGGAAGGGAAACTTACAGCAGCGTAAGTTGGTTGAAGTTGTTTTAAATTGAATTCCTTGAATAATTCCTAACTTCTCTAATAAAAGTACGAGGAAAAGCTGGAGCCTTTTCAACAACCTCCGCACAAAGAACGGTTTAACTCGAACAGTATTTGGTGATTATAAACCACGTGCGCTTTTTACCCTTTCGCGATTAAATTAAATAAATAACTTTCATACGTCGCTCATTATTCTACCTCAGAGACAAGGACAAGCATTTCTTTTATGAGTTGCCGTTAGTTTTTTCTACTGTACGTGAATTCACTATTCTAAAATGTATTGGTATCTAATATTATTCATGTTTTCGATACATCAAACTGGTTATCCTCATCTCTAATTTCAATTTAAACTTAAACTATATTATAAAATTATTATTATAAGACTACAAACTATATCGTGTCATATATTTAATCTTGTTTTTGAATATATTAATACGTACATATATTTTAATGTGATGTCATAGTGGTTTTCAAATATTTTAATTTCAATTTCATACTTATTTTCAGTACGAAAATATTAAATCAAGAATTTTGACTAACTAATTTTAAAAATTGCGCGACTGTGTTCGCTTCTACCTATTCTTGTATTTCTAGTTTTCGAAGCAAATTTCTCAATTTATACAAAAAATATTAAATATAGACTTGTTTAAGAACAATTTAATACTTATTCCAGTATAATAAAAGAAAATATTAGTGTTGTCTTTTCATGATTAAGAACTATTCTATTTAATAATAAGATATCTAAATATAGATACGATAATGTTATTGCACCAATGAAATGTTTTTCGCTGAATGAATTTAAAATTCATTTGATTAATTTTGAGAAAGATATAAAATAATCTATTATAATAAATATTTCAATTATCCAGAACGTTCAAAGAACATTAAATAGAATATGATTCAAATGATATTAATATTAATTTGTATTAATGATATTATTGATTAATATTAATGGAGCAAATAAATAAGAGTTTATTTATGGTCGTACTAATGTATTCAGTTTCATCAAAGTTCCGAAAAAGTATTTATATCTCATAAAAAGTGCGTTAAGCATTTGCTTTGTTTAAAGTTGTACATATGATTGAAATACATTAAAACTTAAAAAAAATGCTTAATCTATATAAAAAAGCAATATAAATATTCAATGAGAAATATTGTATTGGTTTACTTACGAACATTAGATTTTAATCCTTTATAACCATTTTATTGATTTTTAGAATTAAAAAATTAACAGTTCTTTTTATTTTTTCTACTCTCATATTTTATGAATTGCACTTTTGTTATATATATATATATATATATATAATGTATGTATATTGACAATTGTAAGCACGATAATACTGTGTTCGAATAACAATTATCATTAAAATTATAAAATACTAGTTATATTTCATACGTACAACTTTAAAATAAATACTTTATGTAAATGCGATTTTGTATAAAAAAAATAATGAATTAAGCTTGAATTCAATCGATAATCCTTTAATATATTATTTAAATAAATTCTATTAAAAACGACGTGAATGGTTATGGCTGTATCCTGCATCGTATAATTTACAAAGGCTGTCAGTACGAGCGACACTTAAATTCGAAGGCAGGCTTACACTAACGGACATAGCGTCTTGATGTTTCATATTTGAGCGTCTTCGTTGCCAGATAAATGTCCAAGCAGCAATGATCGCAAGTTGGGCTGCAAGGAATACAGTAGCAGCGACAATAACACCGGCCATGTTAACACAAAGGCCGTTTGCACTGTCTGTTGATTGCATGAAAATAGTTTCCGTGACTGTTGAGTTCGAGTTCTTCTTTTTGCTTTTATCGAAGTTAAATTTATCGGTGATTTGAATGGATTGAACAAGGAGAAGATCATCCCGAAGTTCGCTGCTTACGGTAGCTGAACGACGACGGCGTCTACGTCCATAAGATATGATTGACCTCAGATCACCGCTAACATCTTCTTGATCGCATTGAACCGGTTCACATGCCGGCATACATGGGGTGACGAGAGCACGGAATTGTACGACTTCTGACGATGGGAATTTGAATGCATCGAAGTGAGATAATAAAATCTGAAAATTTACATATATTTACAATTCGAATGTTTGTACAAAATGCCATTTCATATGAAATGATCTTTTCGAGAGTATTGTTAAATAGAAGAAAATGAAACTTCAGAATGTTTGTTGAATGCATATTAAACGAAAATAAGACGTTGAACGAAAACTGTTTTGTTTCTATAAAGCTAGTATTTGTATTACTACACTTTTCAAATATTAATGTACAGTATTAGGTTAATTATAGATCTTTTCCAATGTTATGCCAAAAATGTAGAAATACATTACAATTTTTTTTGTTATCATATTTTCATTTATAGTGTTAGCGTTAACATTAAATATTTTGTTGTGGGATTTTCTTGCGATAAAACTTAATTAGATTTCTTTTTATATAAGTAACAGGGGGCTTTGCCTCTACTCGCTACACTCGCCGACTTTCGGGGGGTGCTTAGCTCTTTTCTCGCGGACGCTCGCCCTCCCCTAACAAATACACACAAATAATCTGCGTGTAACGTAAGTCCTAACATTTTCATTGGACAAGTTTATAAAAATTAACAAAAAAATACAATGTTAAAATGTAACCATTTTTTTACTCTAAATACGATAGTGAATACAATATTTCAAATAAATTTCTTATCAGTTTTACACTGAAATCGTTTTAATTATGTAAAATTAATTGAACTTTTAATTTATCGTTTTTTTGTTATGTTGAAAATAATTAAATGAAGGTTATTGAAAAAAAGTGATTTATTTTGAAGCATAAATAGTCTTAAAACAAGGCAGAAGAAGTACATATAAAAGCAATAGAATCGTTTACCATGGAGAAACATAGATGTTGTTAAATAATATTATAATTTATAATTTACTTACTTTTCCTGAATCAAACGATTTGTATAATGGTCCCATTATGAAATCATCTGTAGGACAACCGTCCGAATCGATGAGAACAATTTCACTCGAATCAACACCATCCATAGCTACGAGTTCCCTGACGAAGATTTCAAACGGACTATTTGGATCCATGATTTCGAACTTGAGTGCGAGCGGATCTCCAACTTCGGCGGAAGGCATTATTGCAGAACCACTACGGTCTGTGATTTTCATTGCAACGTTCGGTGAATCGACAATTACTTCTTCAGTCAACGATGGCTCAATATCTCCATGTACACCAAGATCAACTTCATTTGCCACTGTCTTATTAGTGAGATCGTATTGACAAGTCACAGCTAATCCTAGATCTGAACTTGTCACAATAAGATCGTGATGTTGAATAACGACATCGTTCACGTATCTACCAAGACCTTGTTTCCGTACATTGCATTCTAAATCGTCATAAGCCATGCGGAGTTCGAACTGAAGACTCGATTTAATATCTTGTACGCATGAATTGGGACTGCCTTTAGCGTAAATTTTGCCATTGAACAGTTTACTTGTTTGAATACGTGTGACCATATCTCCAGAACGACAATCAATGCTCACGTTGTAGCAAGAGCTTAATTCATAAGTCGATGCCTCAGGAACGTCTAGGTATGGATCCTAAAAAAGTGATTTAATTGAAAATTAAAATTAAATAGACATTTTTCCTGATCTCTCTATCATTTAATTTATGCGAATGCACAATTGCTCGCTAAGTATTTTTTTTTAAAAATATTGAACAGACATTTAAACTCTAAATCTTACTTGAATATCAGCGAGAGTGGCTCTGGAGTGATGACTCAATCTGCAGACCATATCTCCAGTATCACCGTAGTCATAAGAATGGCATCTGTATGGAGAGTTCAAACACAATTCTCGGCATTCGTCCAGTGATCCGACTTCTTGGTAAACAGAATCTACCGTCTTCAATATTCTCCCGTTCAATCTTTTAAACTCGCATAGTTTCGTTGGTTCTTCGACGCAGTTGTTCTCTAAATAATCGGAATTTGAGTATGGTTGGAAGGCACTCGATCCAGCTACTGTAAGTCGGTCCATGTCTGAAAGTTCACATTTACCCGTCGCGTTGATGTAATTCGCGGATCTGTAACGAATAAATTTTATTGAAATCAGTTTATGAATGATTGATTAAGTTAATAATTGAATTAATATACATACTAATATTATAAATTAAATAAAATATTTTTGTAACGAATGTACGCGCTTTTAAAAAAGGTGTTGTGTATTTTGATGTATGTTGTCTATATACTTTATTGTTTAACGTGTTCAGTGCTTGTATTTAAATAAATGTCAGGAAAACAATAATGGTATTTAGTACATTCTGTAATTACGATCTTTGATATAATATGACGTTTAAATGGCGCTAAAATGAAAGATTGTAAATTCATTCTTTTTAGGTTGGTTTAACATTTTAACAGTTCTTATATTTTTCTTTGTAGAAATTTTTCTTGTTTTGGCTGTTCCTTGGGATTTTACTCCCTGAATACCAGCATCTAACTTCAATTTTCTTGCGACTTCTTTTTTTATTATTAACCTATTTTATTTGATAGGAAAAAATTCAAAAAATCTAGTATGATAATAAAACTCCCACCCCAAACCTAAGAAAAGTCACGGTTTTTATCAAGTGAAATGATACGGTCAGATATGCTTCACTCGTCTCTATCTTCTTCCCAATCGGTTACAAAGGAAAATTATTTTCACTGAAGTTTTTTTTTTCTATCAACGTGTTGTCATGGGACTTGGCTTGGTAAAAATACCATCGTAAATACTCTCTATAAACTAACTCTCTATCAAATAATTCCTGTATACTTGTTTACCGTATCCAAATTAATTCTCATCAACTCGTAATATTTAACTATTAAGTTTTATGTTTGTCGGTGAAGTTCAAGTTTAAAGTCCATTAGATATTAACGTCCATTAATATTTTAATTGTTTTAATATCGTTATTTAATAACAGGAAAGAGAAAGTTAAAGACATTCAATTTTAATTTTATATATTTACAACTAAGTAATTTTTAGTATACATTTTTTTGTACATAAAGTTTAAAGTGTTTTACTGGTTTTTATAATAAATAGGATTACTGTTTTAATAATTTTAATTTTCAACCACAAAAATATGTACTAAATTTTTAATATTTTGATTTTTTAATTTTCATTAATTCACTGTTTCTTAATACAAAATATTATTAGATGTTATATATATATATATATATATATATATATATCGTCGTAACGTTTGAAAATCGTATTATTATTTAGTTGAATTCAGTATTGTTGACACTTTCAGTGTCGAAAAAAACATAAACACGTTTGATGGAAGGATTTGTATTATCTAAGCAGACATAATGCGATTTGACAGTTGTTTATAAAATCAATAAAGGTAAATCAAAAGGAGATACTGTTTGTTGACGTGTGAAATTTATATATAGAGACGGAATGAAGGGGCAATGGAAATATTTTATTGTTGTCGTCGCCTGCTCGAAGACACGTTCGTAAAACAATAAATCAGGAATCACTGTCGTGGAAAGTGCTGTGCTCTTTTCGCATCTCGTATTTTTCGCATCCAGTTAGGCTACGCTAGGGGCTCGGATCAACTGCTCAATATCATTATTTGAATGACAAATGATACGGAAATATACGTGTGAATTTAAAACTTAGTAACAATGGATTTATACTCTTTTTTTGAGTAGTTTTTTTTATAAAATTTTGTTAGAGAACGTATGACGATAATATTGTACTAAATTGAACGTCGCTGGGTATAATTTAACGTGTGCACAGAAATGTTTCATTTAATTGCTATCAATAAGTAGTAATTATACAGTGTAGCAAGATTGAGGTTTAATAAAAAAAGATAAATTGATTATTATTAAAAAATAAATTATTTTTTTATAATATAAATTATATTTTTCACAAATATAATGTCTGATATTCGCATAATGTAGTGTAAAAAATGTTGAGATGTATGGTATACCTGTTTAATCAATTAAAATAAATAACGTTCCAATATGTAGTTGCTTATAAAACTTCTATTTAATTTAAAAAGCAAGTATGTGATATGCGTATTAATTTTAAAATAAAAAATAAAGTAAATTAAAAGAAATTTACGATATAAAAACGTACACATATTGATATACAGGTATAATTAATGAATAACATTCACGAAATGAGTAGTAATTTTTAAGTAATAATAATTATTACATGTATCGTCTATTCACTAATTTATCAAAAGATTAAATTTGGCGGTGTTTAGATTTGCATTTTTTGTAGTCCTACTAATTGAAATAAACCCCATATAATGATTTGAAATGAATGAAAAAGTACGAGATCTTTTTAAATTAATAACGTATTGGAAAGTAAAGACTCGGGAACTAGATTGTGAGAGAATTCCTATTTATATATCAGTTGAATCGGTCAGTCTTGAATTATGTAGGGTCAGATTTTTCTCATATTTTTTTATGAAACCTTTACGAATGTAAGTATAACATGCGTTTATTTTCTTCGTTGAAACATGAATAATTCGTTTAGTGTCTTGATTGTTATATGGAAATAATTAAGTGATATTGAGAATGAAAAAATGCGGAAAACATATTATTGATTTTATACGATAATTTATATTCATGATAATTTGATTTTAGTTTTTTTAGAAAGGAAATCTTATATATGTACATATACATACACACACACACACACACACATATATATATATATATATATAAGTAATATTTTTAAAATTAGTTGTAAAGCAAAATATTCAGTTTGTTGCGAATCACATCTCAAATTGACTTCCTGTATCTACAACTGCAAAAAGATAAGAGAAAATACATTGTTGACAAAATACACAACCTGTGAATATTTTAACATATGTAACTTTATCTAATAAAATGTTTTTGTTTGATTGCCCGTGTGCATATTTTCGAAACAGTCAATTTTTTGCTCAAGTAACAATAAAATGTATATATTTTTATGGTTGATTAAAATTACATATATATATATATATATATATATATATATATATATATATATACGAGGGTGATTTGAAAAGTTCGCGGCCTAACATATAAGTGGCGGTAATATTTTAAATATTTGTGGCGCATTACAGATCGATATCTATCTTATACACAACCTCAAAGTCTATGAATAATGTGTCAAGCAGTTTGTTACAAATATCGATTTAAATTAATCTCTTTTTGTGCCGTTGTTGAAATGGATAAAGTTGAACATCGTGCAGTGATAAAGTTTTTTTTTATCAAAAACGGCTCAACACCGAGAGAAATCTTGAATAAGATGAAAAATGTACTGGGTGGTAGTGCATCTTTGTATACAACCGTAAAGAAGTGGGTAGCTGAATTTAAATGTGGCCATGCAAGCTTAGAGGATAACCTGCATAGTGGACGTCTGAAAATCACAGCGACAGAAAAAATCATCCTTAAAGTGCACGATATTGTCTTACAGGATCAGCGATCATGTAAGATCCTGTAAGTCCTTGATGGTAGGCGATTTTCGTCAGATGAAGGATTAATAGTAATAGCGAATCGCTGTCTTGAGGATCTCCAAGAAATTGATTTCTGGGATGGCATAAAAGTACTGGAGCATCGCTGGATGAAGCACATTGAAGTTCAGGGGGACCATATTGGAAAATAAAAGTAATTTAAAAACACAAGTTGTATTCTTTCATAGTTAGGCCGCGAACTTTTCAAATTGACCTCGTACATTATTTTCTGTGCTTTTATTATGAACTGAGAAAAGTATATCTTTTCAGCATATAATATTCAACACATAATAATATTTAATGTATATGTCACTAAATGTTTACATTTAATTAAATAAATAATAAGTACTCAAATGTAGAAAATAATTCTAAATAATGAATTTGTGATGCTTGTTAAAAGGTGTTGAACTTGAAATGACTTTTTTTTGCATTTTTGATACATATTTAATGATTATAAATCAGTGTTTGAAACTAGACTTATTTTGAAAGTAATTTGTAGTAATGTGTAGTAGTAGTAGTAGTGAAAGTAATGCTGTTTCGACGCGTTTGTTCAACTGTAATAAAATGGATTATTTTGCAAGTAATATCGATTAAAGAAAGAATAAAAGAAAATGTTCGGAAATCAATTCATAATTCGATTATGGGGCGTCATATGTAAATACAGTATGCGTGGCATTAACTGTGAACATGCGAACATATTATTTGAGTTTTCGCATATTTTCAATATACGAACACACGCATGTTGTATGTTGGTTACGAAATATATATATATATATATATATATATATATGTGTATATATATATATATATATATATATATATATATACACCAGGTGTTTCGTCGTGAAACATTTGGACAACTTTAGAATAGTATTGTATAAGAAATATCAAATAAAAATGCTGTATAACATTCTTTGATTGTTCGTCATGTTCTTCTTAGAAATATTAAAGTATGAATAAGTGTTTTTTATTTTGTTTTTCTTGTCTTGATTGTTACATAGAAAATAACTAGGTTTTTTCTGTTTTTCATATGATAATTTTCTTTACAAATGTACAATATATTTTTGTATTTTTACTTAAAACGTTGATCATTTTAGTTCAGTATCCTATTAAATATTGCACGACAGTATATTTTGATAATTATGACGAACATGGTTGATAAATTATTATGATTTCTGTATTGTAAAACTTATAAGGAATATTCAAGTGTATCAGTTATTTTTATTAAACAAAAAAAAAATTAGAAAAAAATACGTTTCGACTTAATAGTTATTTATTGTTTGTTTTAATAAAAAAAGGCAACAAATTTTGCTTAAATTTTAGTATGATATAAATTAAACGACAAACAGTAATAAAAATAATTGATAATTTATTATACAGCATTTTTGTTGGATGTTTTTGTGATTGTTAAAAATATTACATTACATTTTCGTTTAAATATTTTACGATTCAGGATATAAAAAAAATACTACTTCATTATTACTCCGAAATTTTCATGATACCTTTTACATAATTGACGTACTTTTCGTATATCACACGTTCAGTTAACGATATTATCAAACTCTATCGCATATTGAACAAACAACATTTTCGTTATTGACTTCCTTTTAAGTGCTCAACGGAAAAGAGCCGAAAAGCGTTTATATTTCTGCAAAATACTAAATATTGTTTACCACCAACACAAATACAGATTTTATACCTACGAATAACGGTGGAAATAAAGATAACGACATGTACGACGACGTTAGGGTCATAGCAGCGTACTCGATAAATCGACTGACTGTATTACCAACCGCTCAGCATGCTGCTAACACCGATAACGACCATGGCGCCTCGTTGGCAATATGCGTCGGCCGTCGCGAGGCTACTTTTTTTTTATCGCGGACCGCATTCCTTTGTCGTTCACAGAATTACAGATTCACTGCTTTATTGGCATTGCACAAATTACGACAAGCGTTTGACATTCTTCGTTAGACGGCACTGACTGAGTTGTTTTATTGATGTTAATAAAGGGCGTACAATTTAAATTGAAATTTTGTGTAGTATTTACTGATTCATTTAAAGAGATTCAAACTGATAAATGATTAAAATTAACTGCCTCGAATATTTGATGATTATATTTGTATATATATATATATATATATATATATATATATATATATATATATATATATATATAAATAAATTCATGACGTCGACTTATTTATTTGAGACGAGATTTCTATGATATCCAATATGTATATTGTTTCATTCGGTTACATGTACATACTTATAATTGACAAGTGGGCGAGCGCAGCCGGGGGTTGTGAGCGCAGCGAGCAGGGGCGAAGCCCTCTTGTATGTACATGGACATATATATATATATATAAATAATATGTATATATATGTATATATATATATATTATATATATATATATATATATATATATATATATATATATATATATACATGCATATTAATTGGGTTCGCGCCTTTCTCACTGCGTTCACTCACTCGTCAATTATAAGCTTGTCTTGTAACTCAATGAAAAAAAGATATTTTTTAAAACTCATTTATACCTATATAATCATTTTTGCAGATAGCACACACACGCACACACACACACACACACACACACACACATATATATATATATATATATATATATATATATATATATATGGTAGTATGTCTATATAATCATTATCGTAGACAGATTGCAACGTGTTATTTTATACATGAGATAAACATATTTGGGTACCAAAGAAACTTCCATTTTTTTGTGGATAATTTAGATTATATATATATATATATATAACAATATTTAAACACAAAAAACTAAAGGTTGCCAAAAATAATCTACTGCAATATTTATATAGACATACTAATATATATATATATATGTATACAGGTTACTTTGCTATATATGTGATAATAATTATATAGATATAATGAGTTTTAAAAAATACGTTTATTGTTTCATTTGGCATGTACAGGCTTATAATTGAAAAGTGGGTGAGCGCAGCTAGCCTGTGTGTTCGTGAGCGAAGCGAGTAAGAGGGCGAAGCCCCCTAGTATATACCTATACATATATATGTATACATATGTATATATATATATATATATATATATATATATATATATGTGGCATTTATAAAAATGGTGTTATTAGTATATACTAGCATATGATACAGCAGGTGATTTAATTAAATTTTTAAAAAATATATAATATAAATTTTATTTTCCGTTTCGGATATAATTATAATTGTCAGCTATCCAATATTAAGCTGTATAGTTAATTGTAAGTATGAGTATAATTGAATTTTTATATGAGTACAATTTTAATTTTTCAAAATATTTGTATTGAAATGTAGAAATACATTGTAATGCATCGACAAGTGTATACTATAAAACAAGCCAACTTGATAAACAAGTATATAGTTTAGAGAATAATTGTATTTCTTTCCAATTGTATTTGTATTAGGCATAGGGTATTATTTATTGTACACTTACTGTATAGTATTATGTAACGTACTACTGTATAAACTTCATACGAATGTGTGAAAGTGTACCGTTATTGTTCGACGTCGAGGATAATAAAATATGATGTAATTTATATACTTTCTACGTAATAAGTATTTTATTCGTGTCAATACTATATTTAACTCGATTGAAATAATGTACAATATTTAATAAATATGTTTGTGAATGTTTTCGTCGCCGGCTAGATGTGGTCAGTAGGGACAGTGATTTAGTGCTGGTGTTTGTAATAGACGACATATTAAAATGAATTTTCTTTATGTTAAACGAAAATGAACGCATAGTCTAGCGAAAATTGTAACGAAATTTGTGAATATGTTTTCAATTAGTGTATTTTATCGGATCACATTTTCGTATCGGGCTTACATTTGGTTTTTGCCGTGCGTGTGGTGAATATTTTTTATCGTGTAGACTGACTGTTGTAATGTGTATATAATCGATGTTCTAAACAGATGCATCAGTTAGCTGCAATTGACTAAAGGTAAATTAATGATAATTATATTGCGAATTTTAATATGTGAAATTTATCAGCAGTACCCAAACTTATTTCGTACAATAACTTATTTCATACAATAACTTATTTTATATCATAACTTATTTTAAACAACTGTTCACTACCCTCGCCGACCCTCGAAGGCTCCGCCCCCGCTCGCATCGTTCGCTCTAGTTAAGCGTTAACAATTTTTAAATGAAAGATGAAAACCGGAATAAATATATTCTGTAATGAAATTTATTTTTTGATTTTAAATGAAATCTTGAAAGTAGTGAAACTGAAAAGAAAATTTATTCCAAACTCCTGTGTACATTATATTCGTAATTGACTTGTGTCCTTTTGTACACTGAAACTTGATACCCTGCTTAGAGGTACATCTGGAGAGACAAACATACAATTGGCTGAGCCCAAATATTATTTCTATCTGACTGTTTCTTTGGAATCGACGAACATAATGATTCGTGAAACATCGAAACGATCAGGAATGGAAATGGTTAACGTGCTACTTGTAGAGTGTAGTGGGGGAGAGCGGCGTTGCGAGGATGTGGTCTATATGAAAAAAAATATTTTATGGAAATTTTACTACAAAATTATTTTTTGTATATAGAAACATTATAAAACAACTATAGATATTTTTTTTTTCAATAGATAGTACTTAAGTACAATTATAAAAATATTCTTTATTAATTTTAGTATTTATTTGTTTTTCAATATAAAATTGTATTGTATATTATTAACACACAATACAGTACTCTGAAGAGGATTAAGACTGTAATAAGAGAAAAATATTATCATTTTTTGTGTGTAATTTAACACATCTGTATATAACTTTTGATGATTCTTGATGCAAAACTTATCATTTTACATACCAATCATTAAGTTTTATGTACTAACAGTAGTCTGTATATACAGTATATTGAGATGCACTGAAAGAGAAAGAAATCTATAATAGAAGTATTTAAATGTTCAAGTTATGAATTTATTTCTTTTAAAAGTAGATTAAGTGAAATAGATTTAAAGAAATATTTATAAAACACTTGTAGTCCGTTTCTGTTATGTTTGAAATAATCTGCATTCATTTTTCCTTTTAGTTACAAACTATATACTCGTACATATAGTTTGTAACTGTACATATATATATTAAATGTTTCTAAATTTACTGTTGATTATAGTATATTAAAATTGAAAGTATGTGATGAAATAAAATAAAACGAACTGTTAATATCGATTATTAACTTTTCGATTTTGTTCGTTAAATTGTGTTCTTTATATATTAAGATGTAAATATTTTAGTACAAAAATTGTAATGGAGGTATGTAAATGTTTATTTTTTTCGATTTTGAAAGTATAAAATGTGCATCAAAAAAATAATTTAATAAAATGTATAGCATATTGAAAAGTGTGAAGTGTAAGCTGTTATTTTCCGACAAAAAGATTGTCTGAAACTTCTTCGAACGTTACGTATTTGTGTTAATACTACACCGTTTTAAATTTTATTTCCAACATAACGAAAGGCTTCGACATTATGAGGTTGATATATGCTTGCACGGAATAAAATTTTAATATCAATGTTCGCATAAAATTCTAATATAAGTATAAAACTTTGGAACTTGAAATTAATTTTCAATATTAAAATAATGGTTAACATAGGACATTAATAATACGAAACTTGTTAGGCGGAAAGAATTTACTGTCAACTATGTACCAAATTCATTGGTTTAAGAGTACGGAAACTTTTTTATTAGTATCGTAAATCGTAGACCTGATGTTAAACTTTAAGGCACCAAGAAGACATTTTTTTTCAGTTTAGGACTTGTTTAATATCAGTTTTACATCGAAAGCATCCTTTTATACTCGTCTGCGTAATGTCAATAATTTTCTTGTTAACTTTTAGATGGAAAGTTTTTACAAGTGCATGTTTTTATATGCTAACTAAACAAAGGAGAACATTATTTATATATATATATATATATATATATATATATATATATATATATACACGCACAATGTAAACACATTTATAAAATAATGCTAAACATGCAGATTCTTTTAAATATTTCTTTTTACACAAAGAAAATAAAGTATCATTATGAATATTTTTTTAGATAATAGATAAGTTCTATTATATAACTTCATTTCTAACGAACTCAATTCAAAATTTCAAGTTATAAATGAAATGTTTTTTTTTATTTAGATAATAGGGATCAAATTAAAAATAACGTTATTTTTAATCAATGATAAATAGTTAATTTAAAAATTATTTAAATTATTTCCAACATTAATATATATATATATATATATATGTTAATATTTTTGCTTGTGTGTAAGGGTAAATGTTTTTATGTGCCTATTTTGTCTGTAGTTGTACAATGTAATGAAAAACGAATTTTAATTAACCTGGAAGTGTTGTATGTATGCTTTTATGGAGATAAATATATTATGTAGATTATAGAGTTTATTAACACTATATCGTCGTAGTTCCGGTCCATTGGACCATCTTTGAATATGTACCTTTAATAATAATTTAAAATCATTCAATGGACCGAAACGATAATTATATAATTCAATGATATATTTTCAATTTCACAATTGTTGTTATTAAATTTATATTAATTTCGCATTATATACATTTTTAGATAAGATCGGCTTGTTACAAATAATAAAACGTTATGAATGTGTATGTGAATGTGTACATACACACACACACACACACATATATATATATGCATAAATGATTTATTTAATGGTTTTGATAACAATAAATGTTATCATTATAAAAAATACAGATTGTTTTTATTATTTTTATTTACTAAAGATTTATATTTTCATTACTTTAAAGGCGTGAATTATTCAAACATCGTGTCGAATTAATTATTATCAAATAGTTCATCGATATTATTCGTGAAACTTAAATGTGTCACAGTGTAAATAAGAAATAAATATTTGGATGTTTTTTTTTAATTCATTAACTGTACAGAAGATTGGGAATAGACACATTTTAAAAAAAATATAATTAAAAACGTGAAAGCACGCATTCCAATTAGAATGAATAAAATTTACGCATATAGGCGATTGTTAAAAAAGGCAGTAATTACAGTCTCTCGATGTAACGCATTGAGGCATGTAAATTGAGAACTGATATACGATTAATAAGTATGTGTCATGAATGAGTACGCAGAATGTGAAGCGTTCTATTTGATTATGTTTTATTAACTAGTTAACACTGCCAATAGGTGTAAGTATCGACAGCTCTTTACGATAACATCAATTTAGTAATGTCATATAAGCATATACAGACAAGGAATTATTCTTGATTGCTTCGTTCATATAAAATATTCATGTACGAATAACGTGGCGTGTCATCTTTTGGCATTAATTTATTGATGTGAACATGATATTAAATGATGGGCAAGATTTAATAGGCATAAAAGAGATAAAAAGCAATTGTGATGTAGAAGAACCTGTACTGTTTTTGCTTCCAGCGTATTTAGGTTTATAAACTGTAATTTATATTTATAGAAATTTATAATGATGAACAAATTTAAAATCCTTTTATTTACTACCAAATGTACTTTTCATTGAAAATTATGTTTATTTAATCTCGAATTATCTTAAATAACAATTCTTTTATTTTTAGTTTATTTATTAAAATTTGAAATTTACTTTGTATCAGAAGATATATTAAAAAAAAATACGAAATAAATGCATAAATAATTAAAATTTAGTACTTGTGGAGTTCTATTAAACAAATAAATTTTGCTTAATAATTATTGATTTATTTGATATATCAACGGGTGTATTATTGACGTTCTTACAAACGTGTAATAATCTTTTTCAATGAGTGTTCATATTTTATAATACTATCAAGAAAGTATACCTAGTATCATTCAAGGCAGGTGGGCCAACATAGTTTGTTCCGCTCAACTAGTTAGACATATCTGCAAGGCAATCTGCTTTTTCCGCCTGATTAGGCATTCTATGAGCTACTAGGTTTGTTCAATATTGTTACTATAGCTGACTGTTGCAATACAATTAAAAAAAGCTATATATATATATATATATATATATATATATATATATTATATGCATTGATTTCATTGTGCATTGAAGAAGGGATTATTTTATATTAAAATAAATATTTCATATCTTATATTTGTTAATGAAGTAGGATAATGAAATGTATTCTTTAAAAAAAATAAAAAAAAACAATTATGTAAATAAAAATAGTATATCTAGCGTTTTTTTAAAAAAAACTTTAAAACGAGTGGATAGTATTTTAACTTTTCTAAAATATTTTTTTTTAATATTATGATGATTATCGATAAAAAAATTCAATGTATTTTTTTCAAAAAATATAAAGTTTATTAAAATAGTTTACAGAGAATTGACATTTTCAGAAATCAATGATTATCCGAATTGACAACAAGAGTAGGAATTTGTATTTGACAAGCATTTTCAATATGTTTGCATGAATCAGCGGGAGGTAGGTGCTTGCTTCAATAGTATAAAAATTATACTTTGACACATTTAGTTATTTGGGGTCTTGTATGTGTCAGCAACAAAGGTTATCAGAAAATATCTTGATATAGGTGAATATATTGTACGTATGCGTAATAAAGTAAATTAGTTTTTAAAAATACTATCCCTGTGTAGTAAAAATAATTTAAGACTGTGTTTTTTAAACAGTCTTTTATTGACTAGTATTCTAAATTCAATATTACATACACACACAGATATATATATATATATATATATATATATATGTATGTAATTATAATGTGTGCGTCTATAGTGGGGTTGGTTGATCACTGGTGTACGATTTAATTAAATAGTTTAAATTCTTGTCCTGTGGTACGAGGGAAAAAACAATGGATATAGACAATAATTCTAAATAGTCATAACACAATCCTCGAGATGTACACGTAAGAAATAAAAGACTTACATTTTTTTGCTTCATTTTATAGAAGTGTAGCACATGTGACAAGAAATAACATAACACATTTCACAAATTGTATTTCTTGTGAACCTTTTTTTCTTCTACGACGTACATGTTGAAAGGTACAATAAAATATAGTAAAGTATTTCTAATGGAAAAACTTCACTGAAATTACATTCAATTTATTCGCTTCAATTAACCAATTGCGACGTTCTGTTTACATAAATCACAATGGAGTGACAATACTTTTACCTGCGGGAATACTAAATAGACGTTTACAAGTGCTTGCGTTAACTGGACACTGCAGTGTTGTTGTTTATTCAACCCAGTCGTATGACCGTCTGGTGGTTATTTGTACTTATTTTTAATTATCTAATTAACGTCTCTACAAATGCAAATCAAGGAATTTACAATCATGCACACATACATACACACACATGTATATATATATATCAAATTTAGTTAAAAACGAATAAATAACTTTTGTATTCTGTAATCGTTTAATGTGCATGTTGCTATTGATTTATATAAGTCTACATATTGTTTAAAATAGAGTAATGATTTAGTTTTTCATGGTTGTTTTGAATAACATTCACTTAATTAAAAGCACAGTGATAGGATTTCTTGTTCTTGTGTGCATTGGAGATATGTTGAATATAATGTCATGTTATTTTAAAGAAATGCAAAACGTGTTTGTCTCTGAGCTGGATGATACGCCACACACGATGTATGTAAACAGATGGTCACGTTTGGAATTACATGTCGATAAAGGACGTTATTGATTCGAAAAGAACAAAAGAACCAACAATATTACTTGATGTAGTGATGCAAGAGATGATTTTGCAAAGTATAGTTCAAAATCAATATTTGATGTGAAATATTGAATTGAATACAGTATGAATTTTATCTCACCTTTTTTACACTATATTCTAAATCTGCAGTGTTAATATTTGTATCTCTTCTTTTTTATTTCTAATGTATGCCTTTTTAAATATATGGCAATAAATAATTTAATTTATGATATATTTAGAATCATATTATGTTGCAATAATAAACATATATTTTTTTGGGTTATATTCGAAAAACGCGTTATAAAATAAAATAGTTTATTATTATAAAGTATTACATAAATAAATATGGCGTGAATGTCGATGAAAAATACCAAACTTAATTCATTTTTTATAACACAATTATGCTTACTATTAAAACTATGAATATTTAATAAAAATATGAATTTGTAAAATGAGTCGAACAGAACACAGTAATTATACACACGTGTGTTATCTTTAATTCAGACAATTGAAGATGAAATTGTTCACACCATATTTCCATACGATTCCAGTATATACTCTCCTGTTTAATAATATAGCACATTTCTGATTCCAGATATTGGTATCACGTCGAAATTGATAGTAAAACATGCATAATACTAGCCAATTATAGATTCGATTTGCTCATCGTGTGCTCTCTGTAGGCTATTTATATCTTTATACGTGCACTTGCTTCTGTTCAGTTTTTTAATCAGTCACGAATCACTGGTTCAATCGTTCGTTACAGTGGTGTTTCTGCATGTATTTATGAAAGAAATGATATTCAATAAATGATTATATATATTGTTTTTGTTGTTGATTGTAAAAAAAATATTTTTTCTATTGTATATTTTCTTATGATATTTTACGTTTTTTATGTAAAAAATACAGTATATCACTAGTAATTATAAATTTCAAGGTTTGCGATTACAGTTAAATTACTGTAAAATTAATTGAATTGCATAAATACTTAACTGCAGAATCTATAACTATATTTTTAATAAGTTTACTGCGTTGTTTGCAGGAATGTACATGATTCTTTAAATTCAAAATTATTTTAAAACAATTTGCAAATAAATACATGTATATACGATTGAACATGGCATTCGTTTAGGTGTTAGTACGGAGTGATTCAAACCTGTGTTCAGTTGAAGATTTTTTTTATTTTGTATTTGTGTTCGGACATTAATTACTTTCATCGTCGACGCGCCCGTAAATTCTAAATATCCTATCCTAAACACATGTGTACACGTATATGTGATTGGGTAAATTTAATATGTAATGTATATGTATATATATACATACACCCACGCGAACATATATATATATATATATATATATATATATATATATATATATATATATATATTAGGTTGCTGCAAAAATATTTGCGGTTTTTTATCATTTTAAGTTTGTCGCCGATTTTTCTAGTTACCGTTATCTTTTGTTATAGTCATGTGATACATCATTGTAAATAATGGAGTTAGCACTACTGACTTCTTATGTCTATTATTTTCATTCTTTAGTATTGTTGGATATAACTTCTTAAATTAGTCATGGGAAAGAAGCAAATTCGCGCGATATTGTTGTATGGGCTTAAATTGGGACGTAAATCAACAGAAACTGCTCGAAATATCAAGTTCGTTTTTGGCGAAGAGTCAATTAGTGAACGTACAGCTCAACACTGGTTCCAAAAATTTCGTAATAGAATCGAAATCCTTGATGATGAGGAGGTTCGTGGTCGTTCTACAGCTATAGATAATAATAAAAAATAGGGACCATTATTCAAGCGGACCCACTTAAAACAACTCAAGAGGTGGTAGAAGAACTCAATGTTGATCATTCAACAGCTGTTCGATATTTGAGCCTAATTAGAAAAACAAAAAAGATGGATAAATGAGTGTCGTATGAACTAAACGAAATCAAGCAATTCAGTGATACGAAGTGATTCAGTCTGCTCTGCGCTTCTTTTGTGTAACAAAAAATGATCCCTTTCTTGACTGTATTGTCACATGTGATGAAAAGTAGATTCTCTACAACAATCGGCGTTCATCATAGTGGCTAGACCAAAGAGAAGCTTCATGAAAAAAAATTATGGTTACTTTTTGGTGGTCGGCAAGTGGCATCATTCACTACACCTTCTTAAATCCTGATGACACAGTAACAACAGAAAAATATTTCCCAGGAAGTCGAAAAAATTCATGAGAACTTGCGCATCTTTTATGAGCAGCATTATTCAATCGAAGAGTACCAATTATTCTTCATGATAACGCCCTACCATACGTCTCACAGATGATTTTAAAAAATGAACTGTGTTATGAAACCTTACCTCACACCCACTTTATTCTTCGGTCCTGTCTCCGACAGATTATCATTTTTTTAAACATTCGAGTAATTTCCTACGAGAGAGAGTTTTCAAAGATCAAGCATCAGCTCAGAGCGCTTGTTGAACAAACTTGTTTCCCCTTGAGAAATATATGTGTAGGTCAGTGGTCTTTATTTTGATTAATAAATATAATTTTTATTGATATATGTATCATTATACTCGATACGTAAAAAAACGCAATTATTTTTTCGCCAACCTAATATATATATATATATATATATATATATATATATATATAATATATATATATATATATATATATATATATATATATATATATATATATATATATATATATATATATATATGTATGTGTATAGATGTGTGTATTCTGTTGAAGAATATAAATTAAAATTCTTTTGAAATATTTTCAATCTGGTATGGTTATTAATTGTATGAAAATCAATTATACCGACATCATTCATCCACGCCACTGTATCCATTCCATTATATCGACATTTATGAAAGACATGTTATTTAGAGGGAAATAAAAACACACACAAGTGTGTAAAATTAATTTCTCGGAAAATTCATTACTGCAATTTAAGTACCTGCATATTAACATAATTTTTTTCACACACGCACGATTGATATGGTATTTTTATGTATCAGCTTCCTGAAATGTTCCGCAACGTTAACAGTAACGTATTTGTTGTATTGTTTCCATCAACTGAGTTAAATGCTTGGAAAGCCATTGATTAATTAGTATTTGGATTTTTAGGAAAAGAATTATATCGATTGCTATTGTTGATTTCATTTCATGTGCATTCATTTCACGTTTTAAATCATATATTTGCAAAAAAACACAAGCGGAAGTAATCGATGAAAGTATAAATTTATTAAATTTCGAAATGTGTTTTTGGTTTTAAAAAATATTTTTTAAATTTTCGATTGAATTGAAACTGGATTAAAACTTGATTTAGAATTATTCACGATGTTTTTATTTATTTATTTATATCAAAATTTAAATATTGTTGACTTTATTGTAATTGTAACGATAAATTATTATAATTTTTTGGAAATAAAATCAGTTAAGCGTCTTTTATTCTTATTCTTAGAAGTAAGAATAATAATTAACTAAAATGGTAGCATATTATATACATCCACTTTAACTTTAATTTAACTTTTCAGTACAATAATACTTTTTATTTTAAGAATTAATGTGGGTACTTACAGAAATGATATAAAAACATTTTAGAAGACAGACTTTTATTTTCACTTTGGACAGCTTTGGGAAAGAAATGTAGGTGGTGTTATTTCAAGTAGGTAGTAAGTTGATTTGCTTGTAAGATGGCAAGAAAACACAAATGAAAATTATAAACAAATTCTTTTTTATTTCACTAACATACATACATATACGAAATATATATATATATATACATATATATATATATATATATGTATATATATATATATGTATATATATATATATATATATATATATATATATATATGGTTCCATTGCGCAGTTTAGTTTATTTTAACAAGGTTCAATGCGGATATTTACAGAAAAGAACAATTCTCGAAGACGAGTATTTATTTTCACTCTTTTTGATGATTTCAGTTCTAGCTAAAAGTTTGTTAGTAAATTGCTAAAAGTTGCTTTTGTAAAACAAAAATAAAGAGTCAGGAAGAACAAACAGAAACAAAGACGATTATCCCGAGGGCCGCAGATGCTTAAGATTAAACAGTTACTGCATCGTTTAGCACATCGTCAATACAGTTAGGTGTTTGTAAGAAAAAAAAAGTATTTTTATGTACAATTAATACATTATAAAACAGTATAATTTTTCCTTATATTGATTTATTTTTAAAAGAAAGGTATAACCCGAAGATTATCCGTGCATATGGCTGTAACTGTAAATTTTTCACTATATAAGTTATAGTAATGTTGATGAAATGTTTTTTTTCTTGTAGAATTTTAACTAAAGAGATGTTTACACATTTATTTACATACATCCACACACATACATACACACATTTATATATATATATATATATATGTGTGTGTGTGTGTTTGTATGAGAGTTTTACTGAATACTATTAGAATTGATTTTGCTTTTGTACAATTTAATTGGTCAAATTGTCTAATAAATTGCAAAACGTAGCATTAGATTTGATTATTACTTTTTCTATTCTATTTAAAGTTAATAATTTTTATGTATTTATTTGTTAAAAATATTTAATACCCAAGCTGTTATTATATATTGTATATATATATATATATATATGTATATATGTGTATATATATATATATATATATATATATATATATATATTAATATTCGTACACTAATGTATTTTTTATGTTAATAATTCTTCTTCATTATTATTTATTTGAATTATTATTTATAAATACTATTATTTGATATTTATAGGCAATTCTTTCAAAAGGAAGGTTACACGAGATATTTAAAAAAAATTGATTGATTTTGAAGAGTGAAATTATGTTTGATTGATAATAAATAATAATTGAACATTTGTATTCAGAACGGTACATTAATCATAACAAATATTCTGCTCATTTGTCTGTAATCATGTTGCTAATGTCTTCTTTTTGCTTCATATACTCCATAATTTAGTTATCTGTATTAACAATATGGCATGTAATTTAAAAACAATTGCTACTCAGTCTTAATGGCATTGGCGAATTAAAATATGAAAAAGTAACGCACATGTTTTTTCCCTTCAATTATTATTTAATTGAACAATAATGTTAAATAACAAAACATTGAAATAAAATAAATATTACTTTTTAAATATGACGATCCTTTCTACTAATTTAGTAATAGGCAAGAATTAGTCTGAAAAGTGAATGGACAATTAAAGAAATTAAAGTACGTTATAGTAGTAAATAAGTATAATTGTAATATTTATTTATGAACACAGTTTTCATGATAATTTATTGTCATTTCCTTGGGCAAAAGTAATTATTGTACAAACGTAGAAATACATTTTTATATATAATTATTATGTACACATATATGTTATATATATATATATCTCATATTTTTATCATAAAACAATAAATGCAGAGAAAAATATGTGATTGAATTTCACAAGTTCTTGATCTTAACAACGTGCATTGATACGTGGTGAATTTTCTATGATTTTTAATATTATCGTATTTCAAGCGTAAGTTATCTTCTGAGTTCTTCAATAAATACTTCAATTATTTCCAGTCGATTCAAACTTTAATAGCTGTAGTGAAAAAAATCATAAAGGTTTTTACTATAAAGCATTGTCTTTGTGACAGTCACCAATGCGAATCGTTGACATTGTCTAGTTTAATTCTGATCATCTGAACAACTACTACATAGCTTCAGGTATTTTTGCACAAGCACGGTATGCGCACTTCAAGGTAGATTCCTCTGGGATATCAGAATCAAGCAATCTTTGAGAAATGAAGGTACAGTGCTGACTCCCTTCAGGCAGATGCATGCCTAAGCGTCATTATTCACATGCCGCTTGGCAACCTTATTGTAGTCAACAAGTGCAATCATTTGTAGTATTATTTGTGATATCAAGTATGCAATATGAGTACCGTCTATATTTAAATATCGTCATTTCTGCGAGCTCACCGAACGTTATTGTAATGCAAATTTATCACTTATTATGATCCTTTTATAAACCTTTAAGATTCTGATATTGATATTTTAAGCTAATTTATTATACCGTTATTAATACATACTTCATGCAGAAGATGTTCAAAAGTTTAATAACATTTTATATAGGAACAGAATATTTTAAAAAATCATAATATGGAATACTCCATTTGTAAATATACAGAACTATAATTTTATAAAATATTGTTTATTTTTTTTATATAATAAAATTTACGTTACAAACACAAATCATCTAAGCATATATTTATATTTTCAGCATATAAATTATTTTAGATTATTGAGATTGTGTTTAAAGCTTCTGAAGTTTCTATTAGTAATGCGTTTTTTTCCAAACAATAAGTAGGTGACAAATAGGACAATACGAGAATAAAATATATAAAATAAAAAAATGATTAATGTATTTTTAAAATATAGAAAAATGTTTTATTACTTATAT
Organism: Acanthacorydalis orientalis; assembly: GCA_034766995.1. NCBI lineage: Eukaryota > Metazoa > Arthropoda > Insecta > Megaloptera > Corydalidae > Acanthacorydalis > Acanthacorydalis orientalis. Next base: position 51,616,764 of record CM068315.1, on the reverse strand, counting down.
ATTTTTTTTGAAAAAGTGACAAATTATATATTTTGAAGCTTCAACTTTTAAAAATAAACAATGGATGTATTATGGAAAATCTATTTTCTTATTGTTAATCAATCTTTTAATTTTAAAATAGTAAAATCACTTTTTCCAAACTGTTCTTTTCTTATCGGTTATATTTTTGTTGAAGCACTATTCATAACAACGATTTATTTATTTAAATGTGTCCCGAATAGTATTTTAATTATAATATTAGATATAAATTGACTTGTTTTTCAAACTTGACGTTTCGTTGAAAAAAAAAGCAAATGAAGGTAAAAGTTTATTTTATTTTCATTTTTGATTCTTATTTCGTTACTAAAAAGAACCGTGGTATGTATTAATACATGGAAATAATAATGTATAAAAGTCACGTAAGCTCCATTATTTATATATATATTTCTCTTTTGAAGATATAAAATTAAATCAAATTTTCAATATCGTGATGTATGTTACTATAAAATATTGTTGTTGATATGGTTATGATTTGTTCTGCTTATAATAGCGTGTTAATAATTGTATTTCAAATGAAATACATATGATATGTATAATGTAGATTGTTATCATAATGAGGCTCGAAAGAACAGAACGATTGGCTTCTGGTAGAACTCGTATAATAAATAGTATCAAAATTTTTCATTTATATAAATGCATTTATATTAAAAATTTCATATTAGCTGTATTAAACAGAAAAATATTGTATACTTTCAAATAAATTGCAAAAGTAAACCGTAACATTCAGAATTCTAAAGCAGAAAATTCAATAATATTTAAATTTATATTCGTTAAAGTTTAACGGGGTTTTATCAATTTATTTTCATTTTCTTTCCCAACTCATGAAATTATATATGTATAAAATTAAAACAGTTTGCTGATGTTAAATACAATTTTCACCTGAGATTCAAAGTCGATTAATTTTAATATACAATATGACAAGGAGAAAGAGCTAGTGACAGCCAGCGTTTTTTTAGTATAAAATTGTTGAACCATTTTAATAAAATGTTAAATTTTTATATTGTTAATGTAAAGAAATATGTGTGTATTAAAAAAAGTCATTATTCACAAACATGTATATATATATATATATATATATATATATATATATATATATATATATGCATATATGTGAGTGTTCAAATGAGAAGGATTGAAATAAAATTTATTGTAATAAATTATAATTTTGTTATGAACAGATTGGAAATCTCATGTAAAGAAACGCGACAGAATTAATTTCTACCAATAAACGAAGCGAAAAATGTAGAATACTTAAAAATCTTAAACGAGTATGATTTATGAGAGAATCGAATAAAATTTTATCGGTTTGGTAACTTTTTCTCGATACTCTGTGCATAACGTCGTTCAGGAATATAAAAAAAAGAAAAACGTTTATTTGAGAGAACGCACTTATTACCTCGACGTTTCCATTAAGAAGTCGAAATAACAGTTCATAACTCAACAAAGTTTTCTACTTTCAATTCTAGTACAACGCCATGTACGAGAAGTCTTACTCGTTCGAGTGTAGTATATATCTGGTAGAGCACTACTGTTCTCACCCGACACACTGGGGACTGCTTAACGCCCAGGCCACCGTAGTACCGAACTGTCCTAAATTAGCTTTAGCTATTACAATAAATTCACCATTCGACTTTGCGTTTGGCTGGGCTCCACACATTTACACTACTTGTCCACAAATATAATTTGAAATTTTCAATGAAGAGAGACGAACGAATGTATTGATTTGAGTTCAGGAAATATGGAATCAAAATGTTAAACTGTAATGAATGTTGACTATATTTATTATTAAAAGTTGATTTAGTACTAGCATATGTGTTTATATATTACGTTTTTTAAACAATACTTTAGTTTTATGTTTGGTAGAGTAGCTGAAGGGTTAAGAACGACACATTATAGAAATTGTTTATTCTGTAAAACATTTTTATGGTCTTTAACATTTTACATGTAGCACGGTATTGTAATTATATATAATTGAAAATATATGTTTTAATGAATTTAACATTTTTGAGATAAAATAATGTGCACTTTAGATTTTCGAGTTTTAAAAGATATATGTATTCTATCACCTTGTCCTTTTTAAATGTTCGATGAAAATAAAAAGTTTAAAGTTTAAAAACTGAACTGCATTACGTTTTAATTTATTATTTTTTAAAAAAAATTCTTATCAAAAAAGAAAAGACTACAAATATGACGTTTTTGTTTATTTCTTTCGTACTATATTTATTTATGATCCATTTTTTATCAAGGTTACGTTAGAATGTATTTTTTTAACAAGAATGTGGAGTACTGCTCGAGATAAATTTTCTTAACGAAAACTGACGCACTTCAGATTGAATTTGAATTTTGCGAGTAAACTACGGAAATAAACCAACAGATAAACGTGTTACGTGTGTGTATATATATATATATATATATATATATATATATATATATATATATATATATATATATATATATATTTGAAACTTTCTCAAAAAAACTTTATGCACGTTTTTTATTGGATTATTTCGGGTACACCTTTAAAATATTATCTTTCTTTATCATCGCTGTCATCCTGTACACGAAATTTGTATTATCAGAAACATTTCAATTATATTTATAGGTAACTTATTGTGATCAAAATGAGATATATTGACATGTTTCACTATATGTGAAGTAACAAAAAAATTGTGTTTAAAATGGATCATTGAATGGATTTAAATATTTTTCTTTTCACAATACTTATACGAATATCAATTATTTAAAAAATAGTTTAAATTCTAAAAGGTCTTCGACAAAGTGTTTAATATTCAGCATCCCATTTGTTAGGCTATTGTGCCACTATTCGGATAAATTTAATAACGATACTTATTACACAAATCGTAAAAGATAAAGTGTATTTTGATAATCCACTTTTCGTTCATAAAAATAGATTTCATGAAAACGAAATTGTTTTTAAACTTAATAATCTTTGGAATCATAGATATATAACGTACTTTTGAATAGAATTTTAAAACATTTCGGATATTAATATGATTTGAATTTAATGTTCATTTTGTTAACTTAAAAATTAAAAATCTTATAACTCGTTATGTTTGTGTATCTGAATAAATTATAATCTATTCTCATTATCTTTATGGATTTTACAGTATTTGAAAACTGTTTTTTTCTAATTCGGTTTATGAATTTTTATTGAAACTTTTTATTTTTCAAAAAGTGAAATTTTAATTTATAGATACATAAGATCTTGTTGTAAAAGATTATGATTTTTGAAAATTAAGAAATTGATATTCTTCAATTAGTTCGTATGTATATAAATATATATATATATATATATATATATATAAACACTGGTATATTTTAATTGTGCTATGGATTAAAAATATAAGTTAAGTAAACTATATTTTTGATATACGTTGCTATTCGATTGTATCGTAGGTGTTTCCATGGGTTTAGAATATGAGAATATTATTTTATGTAGTGCACTTCACTTGAATTTTTAATTCCTTACACTATATATATATATATATATATATATATATATATATATATATATATATATATATATATATAAATATAAAACAAATAGAACTCCTTTTTGTCGCATCTTACACAGAAGAAGGTTATTTCATGAAAAAATATTTCAACTATTTCGAATAGGTAACATTGATTACACATTTGACAAATAAAATAAACGCCAAAGATGCGGAAACATTCAAAAATGATGACCATAGAGCAGCAATATTGCAAATCAGTGAAGGGTCGGAAATGATGCGTTAACCAATTGCTATATAATTTTATTGACTTCGTAGAACTGTTTTAGATATTAATCGAAACCATGGCTTTATTGGAAATATTTGCGCATATATATACATATATATATATATATATATATATATATATATATGTATACCTATATATATATATATATATATATATATATATATATGCTTGTACGTATGTATAATTTATTGAAAACTTGCTAATATTGAACATATACATTAGTAGGTAGCTCACAAATTAATTAACAGTTACTATGTAATTGAGAAATGTATCATGATTCGATGAATATTTATTTCATGTTTAGTGAACTGTTTGAATTTTCTTACGATTTATGTTTTTTAAGTTCATATTGTTATTTTACCCTGTAAAGTTTATTAGTAATTAATATTTATTGGTTTTATGAACACTCGTTAAAGAATGCATAAACATTTTTAATCGGTTATAATTTTATATAAAAAAACGACTTTCAAGCAAAATATAACCGATACATTTTATAAAATACAAGTGTGCGTCTCTATCTAACAGAATATATGTTCGATTTGTACGATGTGATGTTAGTGCAAGAACAAGACCCATAACGCGTCTAACTTTAGCAATTATCGCATACTGAACCACTGTGTCTCTGCCGAGCTCTGACCACTAATGCAATAATGTACACTCTCACTGCCGATACCTTCTTCTAGGGTTATATATAAATAGCAGGAGTCAGAAACCATAGGACCGACCCCCCCTTATTGTCGTTCCTTTCGTAAGTAGCAATTATTTTGAATTGCGCCTTTTTTATACGTTTGTTGTTCCGAGTTTAACTTAGATTTTTAATTAAATACATATAAATTATTATTCAATATTCAGAAAGCATATTTGTATTTCCAGGCTTCGGTTGTAAAATCAATAATCGAAATATATATTTAATTCTCTGTGAACTATTGTTCTGTTTAAAGAGGATGAAATTATAAATTTAGTATAGAATTTAATATAACACTTTATTTGTAAGAAAAATAAATGAACAAATTCACACACATATATGTACGTGTATATGCTCATATATATATATATATATATATATATATATATATATATATATATATATGCACACATTCATATGTACATGCATATATAGAGTGATTCAATTATGGCTTCCATATAGAAGAATTAAAAAGGAGCGTAGGGCTCAAGAAAAGCCATGTTAGATTTTATTTAGTATTTTAGGTCAATTCATTATTAAAATACAATCAGAATGAAATACTAATTAGGGAGTGATTTTAATTTCGGAATTTATCTTGAACCAATAATTTTTATTTCTGTTAATAATTTTTAATCGATGTCTTGAGATGTTCATGGTATATAAAAGAATATAGATGATTTTATTTTTTTATTACTGCTGTAATTTATTAATTTTGTCTAACTAATTTGCATAGGATATTATAAAATGCACATCAACAATATGATATTTGTAAAATGCATTGCATTTTTGCATGCGAATAATATCGAGAAATAAATAATACATTCAAGTTCTTGGTATTGGGAATAACATTTTTTTTTAATTTTTGGGTTTTTTTTAATACATTCATGTGGAATCCTAAGTTGAATCAGCATATATATATATATATATACACACACACACGTACATATACATATATATCACTGTGTTAATAGTTCGTGATAACGCGATATAAATTCCGTTTTAACTAATTATATTCATGATTAGTATGTAGTGAAGTAGGGTTTTTACCCAAGGGTAACATTTGGTGGATATGGTCATTTGTTTTGCAAGATTGAACTCATCCAAGTCCTGCTTTGTAACCTATGAATACAATTGTTACATTAATAAATACATATAATATACACGTTTGGATTACTTAACAGTTGATTGTTATATAAACTTCAAGTTACGATTATTGTAAAGTTATATATGCTTATTTACACTAATAATAAATTCATAGTCTATTGTACAGTTGTATTAAATGTTAATCGAAATCATGTCTTATATTTTCATAAAAAGGAATATAATTCTAGATGACTAAAGACTGTTGTTGTTGAAAATATTGTAATATAAGCGGATATATGTTGTAGAAACTGAATGATTTTAGTTTTGTTACCCTATTTAACAAATTTGATTCGAATTATGGAATATTTTGTTATTTTAGTTTAATAAATTGTCAGTATTTAATTACATTAAGGGAAAAATACAAATTTTAGTCAGAAAAACATACATAGAATTAAAACTTGAGTTAACGATGTAATGATTCTTGTGTAAATAATTTGAATGCTATCAAATAATATTTAGGTATAAATATTATAGAACATATATTGTTACAACAAGTATGTATTTTAATATTGAGTTACATGTATATATATATATATATATATATATATATATATATATATATATATATATATATATATTGTTATTTTACAGTAATTTGAGGCTAGAAATTTTGTCGGCTTTGCACTAGAGAGATATTGTAAACGATTGTACTAAGACAACAAATATTATATTTGAGTGTTTGGTAGATGCGTAGAAGGTGCTGTAATGAGATTTTGCCTTTGGCATTATATTTCCTCAGTTTCTCTTATTAGACATCCGAATATGACTTTATAAATATGTGTGTATATATATATATGCTGACGCACGTCTGTATTAAGAGATATTTATTTCCAGGTATTATACAAACATATTTCAAATAATTTGAAATTAGGGAGTGGTTTCAATTTAGGAATTTCACTGGAACTAATTATTTTTATTTCTGTGAATAATTTTTAATCTGTGTCTTAAAAAATTTATGGCATATAGATGATTTTATTTTTTTTTATTATTACTGCAATTTATTAGTTTTGTCTAACTAATTAGCATACGATATCGAAAACTGCACATAAACAATATGATACATGTAAAATGTCTTGTATTGTTGCATGCGAATAATATCGAGAAATAAATAACATCTCACAGTTCTTGGTACTGGATTGTTTTATTTTGATTTAGATAAATAATTCCGTTTAACACTGACCTGCACGTAAATTCCGTTTCGCCCAGACATAATTCCAGACAATGTTGACGTGAAGACACCGAATGAGTGGCACGTTCATAACCTACCAGATGGTAACCTTGCACTCGATCAATGCACCATGCTCTCTCGCAAGGCCGGACACCCAAACAGCTTTTTTGAGCATAAATAGTGAATACCGGAAATTGTGACCTTGTCAGTGCACCTGAAATACATATAAGAAAACAAATCAAGCTTATGGTCAATTTTATTTCGATTTATATTATTTATCTAAATATTTCAGTATATTTGGATTAAAATAAACATTTTTCAATAAATGTGATATCTTATTTACATGTTGTCGTATTAAAGTTGATTTTAGATTCGTCGTCAGTAATAAATTAAGCTAATTATTTTTCTAATTCAACTAATCAGAATACAACTTAATTATATTTTATATTTTACATGAATATGAAACTGTTTGAGTGTGTTAGTGTATCAAATAAACGGTTATCAAACTATTATTATTTAATTAGAAATTTTGTTTTAATGATATATGTTTGGTTTTGACTGTTGTTAAATTTTGTTTAATATTGCTATCAAATATCCAAAAAAGTACATTAATAATAAGATTTTTTTCTGCAGATATTGTCTATAAATTTAACAGTTGTTAATTATTCGATTAAAATCAAGACGTTTTTATAAATTATTTACTCCATGTCGCATTGTTCTTTCTTAGACATTTGTCTAAATATTGTTATTTAAAATTTTTAAAAAAATATTTGCTATATAATTAGTTATATTTTAAAATTATAAAATAATAATTAAATATAACCACAGATATTTATATTTCTATAGTTACGTACAATAACATATGTAGATTGATTAAAAATATACATTAAGTATTTAAAATAAAATATTAAGTACTAAATAATTACTATTGACAGAATTTATAGTATATATATATATATATATATATATATATATATATATATATATATAATATGGGTGTACTACATAAAGATTTGTTGATTTAACTTTAAGGATAAAGATATAAATCGGATGAAATATATTAGGCACTATTATAGTCTTTGAAGTGCGCACATTACAATAGCCTTTGAAGTTAACAAGCTTTTATGTTCAAAATAAATAAATGGAACAGATAAGAAGCAAATATATGTTGTCTGAGATATAAGATACAAAATCGAAACATATGTGTTTTATTACAGCTGCCACTTAAGGTATGAATGCCTTATCAGCGAAGCAATTATTTTTATAAATTACGAATAAAGTACTCATTTGTACAACATGTTTTACACATGTTCGTTCACTATAGATTGTCTATAAAATCGGTGAAATTTTAATTAATATTCTATCTTATTGTTTTTTACGTACATATTACAAACAAAAGTTGTGATATGAATTAATTTTACACACACATGCGCACAGTCACACACATTCATGTACGTTTGTTTAAATGTATTCGAATTATGAAATGTTCAATTTGGTTCACAAATACAAATTAGTATTTCGTAATTGCATATTCGCCAATTTGTTTAATCAAAATAGAGGAATTATCGGAATCTCATTGCATTTAACTAAACATTGAGTATGTGTGTGTGTATACATGTACATGCACACATATATACACGCCCACATAAACGAGAAGGTCTATGCCTTTGTCGCAAATATAACCACATGGATGAAGAGCAATCATATACGTTGGTATTATTATAATAATAGAAACGGAATAGGTACGAACATAACGATGCGGTAACGGCTATGTTGCGTAACACAGGAACGTGTGTTTTGTAATAACGTTTGTACGTAATTGTTGGCGCCACCAGATTCGGTGTGCGACCAACAAACTGCACGTTCCGAAAGTGCTTTCGCCATAGTCCAATCGGTTTACACCACTCGTTCGAATCGACCTGTCATACAACTCGAGTAGAATATGGAGAATTTCTGTAATTTGACCGTGTCAACGGGTTTGCCAGCATATTGTTGTTGTGTATATTTAGAGAAAGTGTTGAAGGGGTTTAGAGTGTTAATCGAAATGTCCTAGGTTTTCTCTAATTTCTAAATAACGGTTTATCCTAAAAGTTATAATAAACACTCATGTTCGTATTCATATTGATAATGTTCAACAGAAATTAAATTCATATTGCAATAGTGTATTCTATTATACGAAGAAAATTTTAATGCCATTCATTGTATTTGATGACAGGTTGAATTGATTATACAATTTTATAAACTAAAATATGTCTTCTGAAAAATATTTCACAATTATGTGCAACATAAATTAATATGTATTGTGTGTGTGTATATATATATATATATTTGATGAAAAAATATTTTAATTATTTTTTTCTAAGATAAATTTTTTGAAAGTTCGATTAAAATTAAAATAACTATCAATAATGTGTTGAGATTTATAAAAAATTTACACCTGATACGATATACATTTATTGTGAATTATTTTTTCTGAAAATAATATTTTTAAAGTGTACCCTTTCTTTATTTTGTCTTTTTTGAAAATACTGCTTTTGGAATTTTAAATATTTTTTACCAGTAAAATATTAATTGTTTCTAGTACCATGTAAGCATGCTTAGTACTTAATTCAAACACATTTCTCTCTCTCTCTCTCTATATATATATATATATATATATGATGAAAAAATATTTTAATTATTTTTTCTGAGATAAATCTTTTCAAAGTTCGATTAAAATAACTCTGATGACTAATGTGTTGAGATTTATAAAAACTCTTACACCTGATGCGATATACATTTATTATGAATTATTATTTTTTCTAGAAATAATATTTTTAAAGTGTACCCTTTCTTTATTTTGCCTTTTTTTAAAAATGCTGCTTTTGAAATTTTAAATATTTTTTACCAGTAAAATATTAATTGTTTTAAGTACCATGTAAGGATGCGTAGTACTGAATTCAAACACATTTATCTCTCTCTCAGATCCCCTCCCCCTCTCTCTCTCTCTATATATATACCTAAATATATAAAAACTACGATTACCCTTCATGCCCACTGCCTGCAATAATGACAGCCGACAAAATTATTTATATATACAAATATTGTACATATTTTGCTGTGAATGTCTGAACGTCAGAATATGTTGAAAAATAAGTAAAACAATATATGTATTAAATGGTCTTCAGTTTATATATATATATATATATATATATATATATATATATATATATATATATAATACAAGTTTACTGCACTTAGATTTTATTTAATTAATAAGTTAAAAAGCATAATATTAATTCAATTACATTACTTCACTTTTATTTTAAATCATAGAAATACGAAAAAAGGATGTTTTAAATTTATATTCTGAAAATTTCTAATTTGAAGCAAAAAAGTTTGAATTATGAATTTACGAATTAGAGATTGAATAGAAAGATTTGTTCAAATAGTATTTGCGTGTGTTTGTTTCTTTCCTCTTTAGTTATATTTTTATATTTAGTTATATTTTTTTAAAAAATAATACATTAAAAGTTTGTTTTTGTTTTGGTTGACAATGTTTTTCATAAAAGCATGAATAAATAATAGTTAGTTTCTGTAGCAAAGAAAGATTTTTAACTTTTCTCGAAAGAAAAGTAATTTTTTTAGTTCTTTTGTAATAAAATAGATAACGTCTAATAGAAAAATAGTTCTAATTGTCCTGTGAAGTATTTCAACGACAATTTAATTTTTGTAATTAGTGGTTATTCAGTTTTTTTCACGTATTTTGAGCTATTTGATCACTAGTCCGTCGTGCCAGACCGTATCGAACGCTTTTTCAATATCCAGGAGGACCATACCTGTACAGCGTTTGTGGCCTCCTGTGTAGTAACTTCATGGGCGATTCTAGCCAACTGTAATGTTGTGGAATGAGCACGTCTCAAGTCGGAATGCCCAGACCTGAGTAGTTATTCAGTAATTGTTTTCCAAGTATTAAGTTATTTATGTTTTTCGATAAAATTATAGGGGTATAAACGTTTGTCTTATTTTTAATAATGTTAAGAGTCTTGTTTTTTCAGTACGTTACTATTTTGATTGTACTGTAAAAATAATGTTGTTTTAAAAGGAAAAGTGTTTTATTAATTAAAAATAGTTATCATATATATATATATATATATATATATATATATATCATGCATGGTGAATCAAGTTTTATGGCTATATCATCTTCGCATATAAATTATATCCATCGTGTACACAAGTAATGGATCCAAATTGAAATATGAGTTCATAATACCATTTGCATTTATATATTGAAATAGCGCATTTAAGCTTTGAGAATGCATTTATCGTTGCTATATACACGAGATGGTTTGGGAAGTTACGGCTGCTTCGTTTGCGGTGATGACTGTAGTTGCGGCTATGACAGCAGTGTTGGTGATGAGTGCACCAGGTGCAGAGCGATGCAATACATTGATGCACGCGAATTGAGAATAATCGACATTCGACCTACTTGCTTGTACCATTCATGGATGTGAATGCTCGAAGCTTGGATCTCATCACACATGTATTGAATGTTACTGCATGTCTATATAGTAATGATGGATGTGAATCGTTCTCTAGACAGTCATGGATGTTGGATTAATATATATTTACAATGTTGAATCGAAAATAATAGTTCAGACTGGAATTCTTCTTTTCAACTTTCTTAATTCAATATAATTTCTGCTTTTTCCTTGTTTAATACTTACGATTTGAATAATTAATGATGGTTCAGTGCGATTTATTTAATATTTAATTTTATGGCAGTATTGCATAGATATTCTATGAATATTTGTAGTGTAGTTCGAAATGATTCAATAGAAATTCTTTTTATATTAGTAAATAGACCATCAAAATTGACAGGAAAATAGAAAAAAACATAGAAAAAAAACTATTAATTGGATTTCACAACATAATATACTTAAACATAAAAAATACTTAAAAACAAAACTTAATGAATTAAACTTGAAACCTATGAGCTGACAAAGTAAACATTTCTCATCACCATAGAGATGTTGGTTTTTATTATTAAGAAAGATAGTTTGTTCTAGTTTCGTCATATACATAACTTTTTTTATTTTGTAAATGAATTAAAAATATTTTTATACAATATAAAAAAATAATATTTTTATCACACAAGCACAAGTAACAAATTCACTTTTAAAACACATATTAAGTTGTGTAATACTCGCTTGAGTAAAAATATTCGTTTTGTTACGGATTAATGATTTCGTTAAACGAAATTAGTAACCAAAAATAAAAATAATCCAAATATCATTTCTATAAAAACATTCTCTCTAAAAATACTAATATAAAACTGAAGTATTATCTTGGATTAAAATTTTTATTTTACTGTTTGGACAATATTCAATATATATACATACACATGTGTATATATATATATATATATATATATATGTATATGTATATACATTTATATTAACATATTCTGAAAATTAATTACGTGATAATGTGCGTAATTAGAATATTAATGAATTTAAATGAAACTGTTTTGTTTCTTCGTTATGAAACTTGTAACTGTATTCGGATTTTTTAATATCATTACTCCATTATTTTAATGTGTCTATATATATAAAACAGTTTTAACTGTTTAATTTTTATTCAATAAAATAGAACAGGTTATGCATTGATCATTAAAAAGACTAAATATAGCTAAGTTATGCCCGTCATTAAAACACCCAGGTGTATGTATGTAAAGATATGTGTGATTATATATATATAGAAAGTTTCTGTTCACAATCACTATTGATGGATGAATGGATATTATGACTGATAATTTGATGTCTTAATTATTTAAATGAGTCGTTTGTCTAATATATTTCTAATGGGATACCATGCATTAAATTAGTATACAATAGGTATCATTGTTAGAAATATTTAGTTTTTTTTGTAGACAGTTATATTTCTTTATATGCATTTTAAATTTTAATTGTCTAAGTTTGTTCCCAATAAAAAATAACTGTCGTGAAGTCTATAACGTTATATAAAAAATATATAGATTCATATTTCATTCAATACTAATCAAGGTTAAAAATATTTCTAATGATGTTCTGTGCATAGTTTTTAAATTAGTTGATAGGTTTGATTAGGTTTGGTGCTGTTTTTTAGTATTTTAATGTTTATTTTAGGGTAATTCGAATAACCGTTATTTTGCAATGAATTTAATAAAAAATGTTCTGTCGTATGTTTATAAATTGACTTTGACAGCGTTTTGAAATTAGTAAATAATAATCTTTATTAAGAAAGTAGATCTAATATTTTAATATAAAAGAATATTTGACTAGTAATATTTTATCTTAATTGTAAATAATGACATGCTAAAATAGAGTGCTAGTTCACATTGTATATAACTTTACATTTCATTCTAATGTATTATATAGATTAAATTTTGCATACTAGAAATTCTCTGAATAATTAAGAATTTTACTTTATCTCTAATATAATTTGTTAGTTTAGCTGCAACTAATAAATATTTGATAATAATACAATTCTGTTTTACTTTTAGTGTAAGTTGAAATTGTAATCTAACCATAAAATTGATAAAGATAAACCAAATATATTTTATTTTTTACATGTAAATACATTATCGCATATATATATATATATATATATATATATATATATATATATATATAATAAAATATTGTTTACTAATTTAAATTATTTTGATTTTTTTCAGGTGAGTTGAACACATTATAGATGAGATTTTTTACTATGGTATGTAAATTTTATTATAACAAATATCGGAAACATTGATTGATTTCCATTATTTTACAAAAAGTCAATTAGCTAATGTATTATGGAATGTAACGATCTCTCCATATATTTTAATCTATTTGTTGTATGTCCATCTATGATCTATAATAGAAGGCGTGTGAGTTGTGTAGTAGTAGTTCTATGTAATATGCCAAACTCAATTTACATGCATATTGAAGTATTACCGAGATGACGTGTTTGCATGTGGACGAGGGTCACTAAGAAACGTATAAGCATGCACTTGTATAAAATGAGATTTTATTATATTTGAGCTTTGAGAATGTTTAAAACATGTTATAAATCGCTATAAAATATATTTATCCATCATGTATTTATATTGATTTACGTGCATGGAACATGTGAACGTATAAAATGTTATAACAAATGCACAAGTTTTAATTTATTATTTTTGGAATAAATTATTATTAGAAGTAATTGTAGGTTGGCTGCTCGACTTTTAATGAATATATTTTATATAAATTCTTTATTATCGTATTTTTTTCAAAAAAAATATTGAGTTAATACGGATATAATTGAGGATTTCAAATTTATTTTATAGTGTGTTCCCGGGAAAAATTTTAATTAATAGTTGATTTTAATAGTATGTATATATATATATATATATATATATATATATATGTAGATTTTAATACACACACATACACACAGTTATTGGCTAAAACGAGCAAGTCATTAATATTAAAACTATAATTTAGTTATTTTGTGTAACTTATATTGTAAGTTAGTACAGAGTAGTTAATTATTATATTTTAGTGTAATATTATTTATAGATTATAAAGTACTTGTATCATTTGATTATTTTTGTAAACCTCTTTATAGTGTATTATTAAACTTTCAATTTTAATCAGTACAATTAGAAATCATATCGTTTTAAGATGCAAAGTAATCCTATATTATTTATTCTTTATTATATGGCCTTTTTTTTTGGTAATAGTAGTTTTTCGAGCGAGTTGAACTATCCATTATGTTTTTATAACTTCAGGTTAATTGACACTTTTTATGAATCGTAATTTGTGTACAGTTAACTCTCCTATAACGCCATTAATTCGTACCGCGTTAAATGTAACTCATAAGTAAGTACATATGAATCAGGTTGATTCGTTCTGCATTATATGAAAACTGCATTCTTAGAGCACCATGTTATTAGTTTTGATAAAAAAAAAACAGCAATACTGCATCGTTTTTACGTTTACACGGGAATTCTCTGATAACTGAAATTAAAAAAATCGTGATGTACGTGCATGGAAAAAACCAGTGAATTCCCCAGAAATTTCAACCGTAAAAATGTAATAGAAAAATTCATGCTATGGGGAAATTTTCTAAGCTAATTAAGTTGTATTATATAGAAACCGTGTTATAAGAATACCGCGTTATAGGAGGGCTGTCACAATTTTTGTTCCGCATTGAGAGTGCCACGTTATAGGAAGGTTTATTGTATTAGATTTTTGGTAATCTGATTAGTAGTTATTTTTTTATAAATTTTATGAATTTTGTATCACTTACGATGAAACAGTATTTACTTGATAAAACAGCACTTATTTACTATTGAGTGTACCGGTTGTAGAAATTTATATACCTTTATATTTAATACAATAGAATGGAATGAACTTACGATTGCAATTTTCTAATTGTAGAATTTTTTGAATATAATCTCTATTATTGCATATATTATAGTTTTGTGTGTAATATCTTTTTCAAGTGTTGGGTAATTATATAAACGCATATTTAGTTTCAATATTTAATTAATTACACATTAAACGTTATATATATATATATATATATATATATATATATATATATAATATTAAAACACTGTCTATAAAGCAAGCCTACATTTATGTGTATGATAATTGATGTTATAAAAAGCACTAACGAGTTTTAAACAAAATGAACAAGACCGAAATATATTAACGAAAACATTGATAATATATATAAGTAACGTGTATCAGTGGTATACCAATAAGATCATAAATATGAAAATTGAGAAAACAGAGACTCTATTCAATATTTACTTTGCATATTTTTATGGAGTTGAGGGTCCATCTATTGATTTATATATTCGTGCTTGGAGCGTAGAAAGAGGATAATATTCAGTCGTTATGCGAAATCGTTATACAGATTCCGAACCGCATCAACCGAGATTGAAATAGTGATATAGCTTTTTTGGAATCTTTCAATATCTTCTGTTGTAAAAATATTTGAAGTTTATACAACTTCAGAAAAGTTTAATGACAAAAGAATTTCGTTTACTGACATTCATTTTATTGACACATTATATCTGTGTATATCAATTCTCTTCTTCTTTCATATGTGTTCTTTCTCGCTTATTTTACTGATATATATATATATATATATATATATATATATAATTACTAATTTTTTTATGGAGTAAATTAACTTTGTTTAACCTAACAATTATATTTGTTTCTAATTATTTGTATTCTAATTAATATCAAAATTTCTAATTTTATTTATTTGTATATGTTTTTTTTTATTTAACAAATATGACTTAATTTAGGTGTTAAAATATAGTAGTAACTTGTGTGTAAGTAATATTTATTTATATTTAAATAAAGGTCGTATGCGTGTCATATGTGTGCATTTGAATATATATGATATGTAAAATTAAAAATGTATAAAACAATTTTTTTATTACATTCGGATAATCTATGAAATATTATTTCCATTTACAATGTTTAATAAATACAATGGTACATATTTTAACGTTAAAGGTGTATCATCCGGCTTTTTTTATTTAACCATATATTTTTTAATGTGGTTTTTACTTATTCATTCGTTCCGTTATTTATCATATAACACGTTTTTACGACCGGTAAACGTAGAAAACAGAGGTTTCGCATTGTTAGATTCTTTAGATTTAGTGGTTAACTTTTCACTCGATATTTGACAAATTGATTCTATGTGGTTTTTCATGAAATTCAATTCATTGAATAATTTAAACTTCTTTGATGTTCTGAATAAACTGCAATCTTTACAAGTTTTCATATTATCTCCTAGTCAAACATGACAAGACTCGCATTGTTATTTAATATTCGTTGATAAATTTGCGCGTTTTCGTTGTACGAAACATGATATCAATGTCGTTTATAATAACGTAACTTATCGAATATCACAGGCAGTGAAATTTATAAGCTAAGTCTCGCGATATTTAAATTTATAATAGTATCAGAATGCGCTGACGTCGAATATGTCGTCTTATTTTCGTCTGTTTTATTGTACATAAGAGAATCACAAGATTCAAGAGGACACATTTCCGAAAATACGGCTGAATTCTGGTCTAATTTTGTGTTGTACAAAGATAATATAATTTTATTAGAATAACAGCACTTGTTAATTACTGTGTCTAAGAACTGAAGTTCCAAGATGAATATTATTTTATGGTATTTTAGTTTTGATTTTTAACTTTTTCATACAAATAAATTCAATAAATGAGAACGTAATAACGATTTATCAGTAGAAAAGTGTTATGATTAATATTTTCAGAAAAAATTAAACTAGTTATGATGCGTTTTTGACAACTTTTAGCGTGTAACGATTTATATTCATTATTTTCTTGTGAACTCGCAATTATATAATTAAAAATAATCTTTTTTTCAATATTATATTAGTTTTTTCAATAGTTTATTCATTAAAAAAAACTTATAAATATATTTTTTCCGTAACAAAAATATTTTAATTAATGTTAATAACTATTTAAATTTATTCAATGATAAAAAATCATTTTAATTAAAACAAACTGATTAAATATCCGCTTTTTATATAAAATATTATATAAATGTACATCTTTTAAAAAAATGCATAAATCATTATTTTCATTTTTCATTCAGTTTTTAATTTACTAATTAACTATCCAAATATTATATATATTAAAAACTAATAAATTTTAATAATATATTAAAGTTGATTATATTGTTATGCATGTTTCGTTTATTATGTATTACAAAAAAAAATGTTAATATGTGTATTAATGTTCACAAATAATGAATA
>CM068315.1:51571661-51596661 GCA_034766995.1 Acanthacorydalis orientalis | reverse complement strand
GTTATCTTGAAATCTTGAACGTCACACAGGCATATTTTGATGTTTACATTATTTGTTGCCATGTCGTTTATTGAAAGATTAGTTAACAGTTATGTTATTTATATGTATATAAACTTATTTTATACTGTTTCATTAATAGGAGTATTACTGTATTCCTTCTTTCTAGCTATCTGACATTTTGACTGATATTATTCATCAATATTTTGTTAAATACTCACAATAACTTATTATTATTTTCATATTATGTATATGAAGATATTGTACAATAGTTATATATATATATATATATATATATATATATATAGAGAGAGAGAGAGAGAAATATAAATATTACTTGTTGGGAAATTGTAATTAATAATATATTTCTTGTATCCTGAGTAATTTTAAAAATGCAATAATTTTTAATTAATTTGTGTACTTTAGATTTTAATTTTTTTTTTGAATTATATATATATATATATATATATATATATATCATAGAGAGAATATACGTTTAGAAATAGTGAATGAAAATTCTTAAATAAATATTTTCTTCATTATTAAACTAATTAATTGTGCATTAGGCATAAAAGTATATAAAATGACAGTGTTAATATATTTTTTTAAAAAAAATAAATATAGACTGTATAAAAAAAACCCTTTTCGACGATTAATTTATAATTTAAGGTAAATATTAATATTATTTATAGAGAATATTAATTTTATTTATAGAGATGCTTTTCATAAAAATATTTTTGTCACCATTATAAAATATTAACACTGAATGGAAAAGTGGATTTTATTAAAAGATGTTTATATATTTTTTAAAGAAAAAAATATGCTATCTTTTTAAAACGTGAACAGTTTCATGTTGATCTCTTATTTCTTTATTTAGAGAAAATATGATGTTCCACGATGACTTTTTAACATATAAATATTTTTATTTTCGTTTGTGTGAAAGACGTAAATAAAAAAATGTAATACCAAGTAGTTATTAAATAGAGGCGTATATCAAAATTACCATGTAATAGGAATTTAGTTGAAATAAAATATTTTCGCATTTCGTATAAAAGCATTTCATTTCCATGTAATATTTCAAATTTAATATTTTATGTTTTTATCTCCAGTCGACACATCTCAATGAAAAAAATATTAATATCGATTTCATAAAATTTAATCACAGTATCATAAAAAAATATGACAATGTCATTCATACACTTTTTTTATATATTTTCTTTCTTTTTACTTTTGTATTATCAATCCTTTGGCAAACATCATATGTATACAAGAAATACAACTAAAAATATCATTCTGGCCAACTGCCAGAAAACCAAACACTTAACTATGAAATAAATCTTGTTGATTGAAAACCATAAAAAAATTATATATTTTTATCTGACAAATAGGTTATTAAGCACTTAATCTGTCACATAAGAGAAATTGTTGTACTATCTGAAATAAATTCTATTTCTCGTCATTTTTATTCCAGTTCACAAATTTCTCTCTTTTTATTATGAAAATTTTAACAGCACCAGACAATATGTGAATATTTCGACTGAAAGAATTTTATTTTTTTTTCGTTCATGCGATGAACGTGTTTGACTTTGTACAGGTCCGTGTTTAACAGTTTTTTTTTTTCAGATTGAAGCACATTTATACATTAATAATTATATACATGTTTTACTTTGATATTGCCACACATTTGTGTATTGAAAAGAAAACAAACTATGTAGAGTATACAATGCATGTGTATAATATATTGTTATTGGTCGATTTAATTTTTGATTAAAACTAAATTAATTTTTTTTTGAAACTGATCTTTTAACGGTATAATTAGCTTCTCTGTAAATGAATGTCATATGTGTGGACGTCACTTTTTCGATTCTTTTAGTAAAGATATTCTTCTTTTCCACATTTTTATGTCAAGCCGTTCCTGCTTTGGTCACTTTTTGCTTCGATTCTCACATCTTTTACTCGCTCGCGTCAGTGATTTGACATATGCATGTTTGAAATCGTCTTGGTGTGTGGAACTTGTGATGTGTATACCGATTACCATATCAACGCACGATACACACACTCCTCAGTCAGCGAAATGCCCTTGGAAACGTGGGAACGCATCGATTTGTATTCTTCAACGATACTGTCGTGTCCCGGTGTTCTTTCTACTCGTACGTTGAAATGTGGACAAATACCAAACATTTGTATTTGACACTTCAATTCACTGGTCACGCATAAATGTAAGCGCTTCACAATTTCCCTCCCCACATCGTTGGATTACGGACAAATATTTCGTTGCGACGAAAACTTATTTTAGACATATCGTTGGGCGTTGCGATTTATGTAATTTTTATTAAGATATACTTCAGTATACCTCTGTAGTTTAGAATTTGAATCAACACACACATTCTTTCAGGTACATTATATTATAAAAATGATAAATCAACAGAACATTTAATATTTCATCTTGAAGGATTATTTGTTAAAATCATTACATACTATATATATATGTAAACAGAAAAAGAGTTATGGTATAATTATTGTGTTTTTAAAATAATACTTAATGTCTACAAATTCTGCGAATAATAATTAAATTACACTATTGAATGTGTACTTTTTTCTATTTGTCATTAACGTGCTGCTCACTGATTAATTTTTTTTAGAAACTCTTCATACTTATAATAATGTCAATACGTTTTTCATTCTTTCAGTAACAATTTTATATTTTAAAATTTCTTTAGACCTTCTTTTTGTAATTTAAAAAAATATTCTGATTATACAATGTTTTTTTATGTGATTAATAAAAATTATTCAATCAAAGTACTTACCTACAATTATTAAATATGACAAATTACGACACAATATTTGCCATCTTTGACTTTTGTGACACTATTAAGTTCAATTTTTCTAATTACTATTTACTTTGCATATATTAAATTTCTAAATGTTTTGATTAAAAACGGATAATTAATTACGTCGAACATTAAATTTAAATAAATGTTATAATATTTCGAACAAAACAATTATTATTACTAAACTGTTTAAATTATATAAAATATTTAAAGTGCGAATTAAATTTTTCAGTATATAGTAAATAATATTTGATAGTTAAGTTTCAAGTAAATTTATTAGTTATTTTTAAAGTTCGGATACGCTTCGAGTTGTAAAATATGAGAAACAAATTTTGTTTGTTATTTACATTATATATATAAATGCATGTGTGTGGTGTCATGTGTGTATATTTGCAAGTATTTAGTGTATACAATCAGAAATTAATAAAAATGAACAGCAATATGTTAATTTTTTTTTGATAGAAAAATAAATGAATGTATTTCAATATCGTTACTTTTAACGAAGTGAAAATATAACAGAATTAAATATTTATCCTTCAGTAACAAAATCTTGTAAAATATAGAGACGAGAAGCACTCCGTTATTCAGATTGTTAAAGGTTAATGTGTAAATAATTGTTCAAGAAATAATTAACATGCGTTTTTCAAACTTAAGATAACAGAAGAGGGAACAAATTTGAATAATGAATGTTTGCATAAGAATAAAAAAATGAACGAATGATTCGTTTTTGATTTGTATTTTTTCTTATTGATTTTTTTATTTGTAAAAGCATTCATGGCATATATATATATATATATATATATATATATATATATATATATATATATATATATATATATAGTAGTTTGTTTTTATGCGTATCTTTTTAATACGGTTTTCAAGTTATACGATGCATATTTCATGCAAATTCAGGCCTTCTCCGTTGTATATACCATATATGAGGTGTATGTTGTTAAAAAAAATTGAAATTTGAATTATTATATTTTTAAATTTATAGTTTTTAATTTATTTATTTTTTATTTTGGACTGTTTGAGTCATGTTGTATCTGCTATCGCTGATTTCGCACCATTTCGCAGATGGTATCGAATATTATCAGATAGTGACCGATAACTCTGATGAAAAAATGTAAAAAATAATTGTTACTTTTCAATAAAATGAAATGAATCAAGTTTTATATCAATTTCTTTTAGATTTTTGAAGGAATTTTGTAGGCATTCTTATTTTTCTGAATTTTCATAAACTTTTTTATGTGATTTTGGGTATATTTTAACTCATTGCTTTGGTTTTATGCAGTTTTAGAAAATTATAGAACGTTTCTCTAATTTTTCAAAGTAAGTTATATCTTTTTGTGCGATTTTTTATATGCGGTTTTGTGTGGAATGTGTCTACCGCATAAAAAAGACTTGGCTGTATATTTATATATATATACACTTATAAAGATTTTATTATTAATCGTATGTTCGTGTTACAAATTCTACGATTAAAATAACACAATTATTTTCACACATCTTTTACAAATATGTTTCGACGTTCCCTCATAAATTCTGTCATAAGGGAAACGCTATTTACATAACTGTATTCTTTGATCGCTTATACGAAAAACTCTTGAAAATTGATTAGATTATTTTTCTAGATGCGGTACTCTGCAGTTCACGCTATGAATACTTTTGTAGGGCACCGTTGTTTTTTTCTTCCTTTACGTTCTTTCACACACATACCTCCAGAGTGTATAATAGAAACGCGCACATAAACGCATAGACATAAATGCCCAAAGCACGCCTTTGACGCAGACACACACATGTTGCATATTTGCGTGTTATGTGCGACATGCATACAAATAATTCGTTGTTACGGTGAATTCCATAAAATTTAAGTTTTCACGAAACTAACTTGGATTTGTTTATTTATTTTAGCAACGTGTCTGTATTGAGTGTGTGTGTGTGTGTGTGTGTTTATATATATATATATATATATAATTTACTAAATATACATTCTACACTGCTGACATATTGATATAATAACAAATTTACTGTTAAGAATTTTGAATTTTAGTAACGACATATATGTATATATATATATATATAAAATCAAATTAGTTTGTGGATGAAAATACTGCAGGAAATAAGATTAAAATTATAAAAATGAAATATGTATCAGAAAATATCTTGTTTTAAACTTACTAATTCTTTTATTTTTTAAATGACTAATTTTACATCTTTGTTAGACTTGATTTTGATTAAAATTAAACTAATATATTTTATTTTGTTTAGGAAATAGAAGTTTTTTTAGGAGATAACTTGATTAATATTCGGTTGTCGAAAAAAAAAACCGTTAATGAAAAACAAAATATTATACCAAATAGAAATAATTTTTATTTTTTTAAAATCAAATTACACGCAATGAGAATATTTAATTTTTGAATCGGTGGCGTTTCTTTTATTTTTTTTATTAAACCTATCGTTCGTTGCTTAAAAAAATCCAGACAAAAATGTATACTATGAACACGAATTGAATGAATTCTTCAATTACCCAGTAGTGCTTATAAATCATATGAAACAATTATTTGT
Source organism: Acanthacorydalis orientalis (assembly GCA_034766995.1). Lineage (NCBI taxonomy): Eukaryota > Metazoa > Arthropoda > Insecta > Megaloptera > Corydalidae > Acanthacorydalis > Acanthacorydalis orientalis. The sequence goes on along the minus strand of CM068315.1, from coordinate 51,591,265 downwards.
TTTTCGCAATTATTGGGTTTGTTTAATTTATTTTTGCTTAAAAATTTATGCGGGCTATTATGTGCTTACGCTTCGCTTTTTAATTGAACATCTGCGCTTAAATTAACTGTTTTTCATAATGATTGACAATCATTAATAAAACTCATGTCATTGGTTGCTTTGTTGGAACTCTGATTGTTTTTTTTTTCATTTCGTTGTATTGGACTTACCATTTATGTTGTCCAGGTTATTACTATTTTTTGTATAATTTAAAAAAAAATTAAAAAAAGCGGGTCCCTGTTAAAATTTTGAATCAATCAATTTTACAATGACTCTGGATATGTTTACGGAATGGAAAATTCCATTACTGGTTATTATTTTCTATAATTTTAAAGCGTTATAAAGTAAAGATGTAAATATGATATTTTAAAATTGTTATCTGTTGTGTATATTTTTCTCTACTGTTGGGTAGTTGGTATGTAAAATTATTGAATACTAGTAAGCTTATCTGCGTCATGCATATGCATATACAGCAGTCATATATTCCGTATATTAATATAAATTCCTTTACAGTTTATTACGTATACGGTGTAGTTTTACTTAAGTCTATTTTATATGCAGAATACTTTTTATGTTAAATACATGCTAATCTGTTATAAAAGTAAACATATTGATAGAGATATGCATTATATTTAATATTTTTTTGGATAGTGATAAAATTATGTTAGAATGTTCTTTAAGTATATTATTATTTTTATTTATTCTTACATAATTACTCAATAAAAGTATATATATTTTTTTGGTAATCGAGATGATAAATAATGCTTTTTTCTTATTTCATTATTTTTAAGAATTATTTTATAAGTTTTCACAGGTTAATTATTGAAATAGAGAGTTTATCTAATTTACTTAAGTTTTGTGAAAGCATTAAATGTACTTCAATTAAAAAAATATGTTCACGAGACCGATTTTAAAATATTATACATAGAAAGTAATCAGTGAAATCAGTTATTATTTTTTTATACAATTTATCCATATAGGAATAAAAAATAAATACAAAGATACCTTATAAAAAAATTGTACTTTTAAAAAGGACACTGTAAATGGTGCGCATGTTGTCCATACTTATCACTAATATCATTTTGATTTTAAATAATTCTGTTAAAATTGTACTAGTGTACATATTTTTAATAAATAAATTAACTTACCCGGTAGTGCATCAGAGTTGGAACTGAACAGTACGCATAATCCTGTTTCATAATTAACAGCACGGCAAGAATCGTTACCCTGGCAAGTTTCTAAACAGTCTGTGAGCATCAAAGTACCCGGGATTGAATCCAGAAGATTACCGGGTGCAGAAAATACATAACCGGTTATCAATTCAAATCCAATCATATCAGGGTCACATTCTTCCATCATACCTGTAAAAGTAATATTTTATTAAAGAAAAACGTAACACTGTATCACTTCATATATATATATATATATATATATATATATATATATATATATATATATATATATATATTGTGCGTGCGTGTGAGTGTTGGCGGTATATTTTTGCGCTCAAATAAATGTATGCATTTATGTTTTATGCGAATACTGAGATATTATATGCCTGATATGAGATACGAAAATTAACTACAATAAAAAGAATGAATGTTATTTTTTTTACTTATATAGATTTGTATATAAAAGTACATGGTAAATCGAGTTGTAAAACGTCTTAATAAAATACGACGTGCCAAGATTTGAAATATTTGTTGAAATATTGTCCCATAAATTCATTTATAAAAATGAAATGTTCAAGCGTTTTATATATTGAGAATTTTAAATATGTCTCAAGAATAATTATTAATAACCATATTGGAAGCAGTGTATTAAATTGATTGTTGAAGAACGGGTTTTAAAACTTGTTGTCGATATCGAATGTCAAACACCTGCTATAAATATTATATACTGTTATTTAATATAAACAAATCGTAAAAGATACAATTTTTTGCATACTTTTTAAGGAAATTTATTTAAAATTAAACTGAGTTAAGTGGAAAAGTATACACAATAATTAAATTACATTCATATATATATATATATATATATATATATATATTTATATGAATATATATATATATATATATATATATTTATATGAATATATATATATATATATATATTTATATGAATATATATATATATATATATATATATGAATATATATATATATACAGTAATCCTCGTATAAAGCAAATTTAGGTTCCGGAAAAATTTTGCGTTATAAAAATCGTGTTATGCGAGACTGTAACACGTTGTATAGCTACATACCAAATTTGCACATCCACAATTTTGTATTTTTGTGATTATACATGTATGTGCACTGCACATGTATAAAATGTTCTGGAAAACTTCAGACTGCGTTATGCAAGGATTGCTACAATTTGTGGACCGAGTTATATAAGTACCGCATTATCCGAGGGATACCTGTATATGTATATATATATATAGAGAGAGAGAGAGATTCAATTTAGGATTCCACACGAAAGTATTAAAAAAATTCAAAAATAAAAAAAAGCATGTTATCCCCCATTTAGTATTTTAGTTCAATTGTATTTTAGTATTGAATTGAAATAAAAATTAACATAATTTTTCTTAACCCCTGCGTTCCCTTTTAGTACTTCCATCTGGAAGCCTTAATTAAATTAGCCTATATATATAAATGTATATATATATATATATATATATATATGTATATATATATATATATATATAGATTACATATATATATATATATATATATATATATATATATTTCTGAATTATGTTTTATTTTTCAATTTACTGTCAATAAAATCCACTTTAGTATTTAACTTACTTGATGGCAATGATCCGGGCTCTGGTGCAGATACAACTTCTGCATCATCAAAATCTGCTGGAGTGGATTCACTGTTTGATGGAAACAATTCCTCATCTGCATATATATTACGTACTGATATCGCTATTAATAAGAATACTATCCGTAAAGATATCATATTGCTGTTCCCGTTTGACATTATCTGTAAAAAAAGATTATGTTTTACATGCTTGTTGATATCAACTATTTATTTTTTACAATTATAGACACACGTTTATAGGTAAAATATTTTTTCGAGCACATTATGTATTTAATATTTTATAAATAATTATCTATGAAAAACGTTTTATAAAGTAGTTTCTGAATTAAAATAAAAATGTTGCTGAATTCTTAGAAACTTAAAATGTAAATTAAAAACAAATTTAAGTAACTTAGGTTTATTGCATAGCTGAGAAGTAGGTTTAGAATGTTATTTTGATTAACACAAATTATTTTAACATTCTTATATATTAAACTATATTTATATATTTTTTTAATATCTGTCTGTGTGTTCGTTTTGTTAAAAAAATAAATGTAAATTTAAATTTCAAGTATATCGTTTATTTTATAGTCAATTATATATATATATATATATATATATATATATATATATATGAAAAAATAAATATACATCATTTTATAGTTGTGTATACGTATGTGCTAACATATCCTGCATATTATACTTATTCAGCGAACTCGTGTTAATAAGCCACTGAAATAAAACAAGGAAGTGTAGTTTCCTATACGTTAAAGGTAAGTGGCAATGTGAAATAATTAGACACTAATTAAAAGTTTTCTCTGTACACAAGAAGTGCCTTATGATAACGCATCGTGTTGCATTTAATGGAATTACTCTTTCTACCCTGTGCCTGTGCTCGTTCGACTCAAATTTACATTTCTAATACATGACGCGTCGCGATCATGATTTGTATGTATTATCTATTTACATATGCAAATTCCTACTTGTACATATCCAGAGATCACGAAGATAAATAAAAGGAAATACGTACTAGATTTGTCTATGTGTATTATATACGTAGACATACATATAGAAATTTAAATTTGTCGGTAAGACTTGTAAATCGAAGAAATTAATTTAGGAATTAAAATTCTGAAATGAATTTCTTACTGATAATTAGTAAAATGTTGTTTATCTATTTGATTGTAAAATAAATGTTTTATGTCTCATATTGGATTACTGAACTTCGTTTTATTTGTTTGATACATTATTAATAAAAAAAATAATAATCAATATTTTTCATTTACTAACTTAAAAGAAAATATTTAAGAAAGAAAAATTTCTATGAGAATCATAGAATATAAAGATGCTTTTTTCCAATTTCGTAAAAGTATAAGATCATTCATGTGAAAAATATCCCCTATTACGGGTTTTCCCTTAAACGACTTGAAATGGTTCTTCAATCCCCAATTGGGATATTTGAACTGAGATTTAGAATTTTATGTGTCTAGAATGAGATCTCAGTTTTTAATATTTTTTTTATAAATTAAATTTTTGAATTCTTTTTTCGCGATGACTTCTTGTTATAATCGTTTATCGAATAGAATGATGTAACAACATATGAATAATAAAATTAAAAAAATAAAAGTGCTATCGTGAACTCATTTAAAAATTATTTTAAAAAAATATAACAAAAACACATTTCCACCTGTATAAAATTCATTAAAAAAGTGATTGGTCTTCTTTGAGTAAATATTGCGATTAATGAGCTTTCAATTGAATAGTGTTGTAAGATAAAAAAATAAAGCAAGTAAAAATAGTAGTACTGAAACCGCGAAAATCTTAAGCTACTAAAAAAGTTTTGTTTGTAATTAATTGTTCAGCATGTTTAATAGTAAATGAACAGGTTTTTTAAAGATACATGGTAGGAATTTCTCCTTCTCTGTCTTTCTCTTTCTCTCTCTCTCTCCATATATATATATACATATATATAAATATATATATATATATATATATATATATAGAGAGAGAGAGAGAGAGAGAGAGAGGGAGAGAAAGATAGAAAGATATTGTATGTACATATATATATATATATGTGTGTGTGTGTGTGTGTGATTACATACACATAAGCATTTTAAATTCGTTGATGATAATAAGTACTATGTGATATGTTCAAATCCACTCATTGATTAAAAATAATAGATTGGATTTATTTATTTTCCTTTTCGTGATTTATTTATTTATTTTTTTGATTCGTGTAAAGGAAACATAAATATCAATCCAAAATAAGTTCTCAGAATGTTACCAGCAGATTTATTTAATACTAAGATTATTCTATGCATTTAGAAACGAATACCTGAATCTATAAATAGTTAATATATTCGAGCGACCGTTCTCTACGCAGTTATTTTTTTAAAGCAGATCGGTTTAAATTTAGCAGTCAGTGATCTTTTATATTCCATTTAAGTAATGTTTTTTTAATCTCTTTTTAAATTTAATTTTGGTCTGTATTTTATTGCTAATATGTTATTAATTTCATATTATTACTTGAAATTGATACTTAAATGTTATGTGAAGATGTTTAACTAATTACTTAGGCTATAAAAGAACAACTTGTTATACGGTATCGTGAAAACAGAAAATTAAACTCATAAAAGCAGATCTAACTTATATTGAAATATATGTTTTATTTATTTAGAGATCCATAAAAAAATAATTTCGTTTTGAGTTAATTTTCTTCACTGGAATATTGAAATAAATATTTTAAAACGGATTAGGTTAGCTTGTCATTCAGTTAAATTGTGAATTGAACCGTTTATAATTCATAACCGTATATATATATATATATATATATATATATATATATGTATGTGTGTGTGTAATTAATTCAGTTGTTTGCATATCTTAGATATGTAAATGTGTTCGTTAATTTTTTTATATTTTTATTTTTAAAAAAATTATTACAATTTTTTTGAATAAACATGAAGTTGTGAAATGTCTTATAAGAAGTATTTAAAAAAATTAAAGAAAATGTAATTAATATTTAGTGGAATTTATTTTTCTTACATTTATTAAGAATTATATAAAAATTGTTTACTTTGTATTTATTTGAACATAATGAATATTTATTAGTTGAATGTATTTTTTTTATCTTTATACTGTCTTAAAAATTAAAATCTTTTTAAATTCGATGAATACTTTCGCTGTTAAATGAATTGAATTTAAATTGTTTAAATTCTCAGTTATTTCAAGTGTTTCTAATTAGTACACAAAATTCTTACTATTTGGAATTTATTACATTATTAGAAATGATTTGCCTTCTTGTCGGTATTTTAGTTTTTTAAAAGATGAAGTAGTTGCTTTAACAATTTTTAATTTATTATCAGTCTCTTGTGATATGATGTTTCAAAATGTATTCGTTAAAGCCAGTCTACTGTATTAATTTTGAAATTAAATTGTTTAGAGGTCTTTTTTGATAATTTATTTTTTAAATATTTTTTAACAGCTCATCAAATTATAAGCAATACATAATATATTTAACATTTCTACTTGTTAGTGTAAATATAGAATAAATAAAAAAATGTAAGAAAATATAATATTTAATAACAGAAATTTTTCATTTTAGTGTCGTAACATAATCATTATTTTTTACAATATTTTTAATTGGGAAGATACAATAACCTATTAACTTTTAATTTATTTACTTTTTATTTAAAAATATTAATTCAATGTATGATAGATTAAATAAGACGTAATGGTGTTTAAAATATTAAATATTTTCATTATTTTATAATAATGAAATATAAACAGAGGTGTGTAAACAAGTTTTCAGTTTTGTTCTGACTAGTTCTAAGCTTTTAAAATGTTTAGAGTTCTTAAAAGTATTTACATCATTTTAAAAAGATGTATAAAGATGTGCTAACCGGTTTATAAAAGGGAACTAAAAATACTTCTGATAATAGACTATGACAGAAGTCTAAAATATATATATACATATATATATATATATATATATATATATATATAAATATAATATCCTTTTTCTTAGGTCACTGTCGTTGTGCGAAATTAAAAGTAATACGACCGTTTACCTTACAGAGTTTTATCAGTTCATTGCCATCCGTGAAACCTCGATGATTTGCTTCTGGCTATAATTTTGTTTATGATCCATATCCGTTACCCAGCAATATAATTATGAGAATAAAATAATCAACGGTAACAAAAAATAGCATGCATTTCACTTTCGAATATTAATTCCAAATTTATAGATCATAAATTTAACACCTATATCATTTTAACGACACAAGTGAGAAATATAAAATAAAAATAATTTGTCACAGTGCATCTTAATTTATTGATTTTATTACATCATTACAGATGGGAAGTTAGAAATCCTTGTACCATATTTTATATATATATATATATATATATATATATATATATATATATATATATATATATATATATATATATAATTTAGAATTATATATAACAACTTATGTCGTTATTTGCATGTCAAAGTATTTGTTTTTAAAAATTTATTAAAATACAGTTTTGACAGAGTGTAAAATAAATAATATTTTTGTATACAGTTAAAGTATAATCAATCTGTTGATTTTATTTCAAATGTATTTGTACAATTATTAATAGCATTTTTATAACATACTTATATTCCTGATATGCAATTATGCCTATTGTCAAATAGAATAATAATTAGAAATATTTTAAAACAACGTGCAGTTAGTCATATATATATATATATATATATATATATATATATATATATATATATATATATATATGGGTGGGTGTGTGGCTGTATGTATATTGTGAAAGAGAAAGAATATATCAATATATTTTTCATTTTATTGAATATTACTATGTCTGTGCGTTTTATGAAGTTAACTTTAATAATGAACTTCAAATGTGATTTAAAAATACAGAGAATACTTTTTTGTTAATGCAACTCATAAAGGTTTAATTTTCTTTGATAGGATAGTTGTAAATTGAATTAATTTTCTTGTTTTCTAGTTTATTTTGAGAATGGTTGAGAATTTTTCTATTTATATTTAGTTTTATTAATGGTTTTGATAAGAAAAAAAAACATTTTTTTCACTATTTTTTAACTAAAAATTAATTTATAGTTCAATTATTGTACTTGTGCATATTATATTATTTGATTTAAAATAATTTTGGTTTATTCGAACAGGAAAAAATGTATGTTTATCAAATGAATGAAATTTTGAAGTGTTCTATACTTTGTTCGCTTGCAATTAAATTTAAACGTCCGAGGTAACAAAAAAATGTACTTTTATTAAAAATTTCATATTATACTGGTTTATTTTTTAGTTTTAATCTAGTTATAAAGTACATATTCATTTTGAATATATACAAAGGAAATGGGTACGTGACTATGATTTATATTTGTAAATGAACTGATTGCCAATTTCCATATGATGTTCGTTTGCTTGATTAATGAATGAGTTAAGAAAATATACATGTATATCAGCTTTAGAATAAGTAATTTTTAAAATAGGGTTTAGTTATATATCGATTTGATATTTATTAGTTTTTTAAGAGATTACAATAAATTATATATATATATATATATACATGAACTCACACATACCCGTATATGTGTATACATCTATTTATAACTGATATTTGAAATGTGTCATCACTCAGTAAGAAATTTAAATAAATACATTTTTTTTATCTAGTATAGGCCAAGTGAACCATAGATAAATCAATAAAACAGGTCGAACAAGTATTTATTAAAACTGTCTAACGGAAGTCAAATAAACATTTAGTAATGAAAATAGTTTTATTCAAATAATTTTTCAATAATGTCCAATTTAATCTGCTGTCAGCAAACACTGCACCCTTGCTTTATCTATATTATATGACTTGTCTGTATGCTTGTTACTGTGTAGATAATTGGTTTTCAATCAGCAACCATTGTTTCGAACTCGAACATGTTTATATTTCGAAATGTTGATTACAATTGTATATTACGATATTTTTGGTTATATTTTTTTATGAGAATATTATTTTTCAAATAATTTCATTTCCAGTCAATTGTTCTCGAATTTACCATATGTTTTAAAAATCAATATACATTTCAACAGTTCGTACACAATACAAACAAGAATTTTTCTAATACATATATATATATATATATATATATATATATATACATACATACATTTAATAAGTAGTTAATAGGTGTGATTCTTATGCTTACTCACTTTATGAAAATGTTATATTTCACGCGATTTATAATTTTATATTTAAACTGATAATTACTTTTAAAGTGTATTAAATTTATGACACTTATCAGTAAATAAGCTTACTCATTAAATCCTGATGTTTTTGCAACATGCACCTTTTAACGTACGGTCGTTAGACGAAAGAAAAATAACTTGATAAAGAACTTACTCCTGGCTTTATCTCAACTTTATTAGTATAATGCGCATACTTGAAATCAATAAGTAGTCAGTAAAGCAAACTGAAGTATATATTCCTGTAAGAAATTTCATTACATATATATATGTATATATATATACACATTTGTGAGTGTATATGTCTAGTAATAATATCAACTCTTTTCAATTTAGGGCGCACATACGTTTCATTACCGGGAACTTTCAACATAAAGACATTAACTACGAAGAAAGATTGATTAATGAGACATTTGGATCATTGCATGGGAAATGCTAAAACGATGTTGGTATAATATTATCTTATACTCATATACTCATTCAAATTAGTGTCATTAAAGATTGAAATGGATTTGGGAGGGTATGTCATTTTTCTTGCTACGACATAACGTAGATAGATAGATAAATCAATTATACGTGGGTACGATATCAATATTGTAACCGTGATTAAATTCATACGCTTATGGAAGAGTGTAAGTTCATCTTCTGGTCTCGAATTTATTTCAGTCGAAATAACGTGGTATGTTTTGCTGCATTAATTTTCGATTTGTTCTGAACAAAAAGTATTGTAATATATTTTATTTTAGTTAATGTATATATATATATATATATATATATATATATAAATTAGACGAAATCATTATAAAACAGTAGTGTATTCATTGAAGGAAAATATTGTGATCTAATAACACACACTAATATTTATGTGCTTTACCGAAGTGTGTGGGGTAACAGACTTGTGTGACATCGATAAATTGCATTGTATAACGGGAAGTCAAAGACAGACTTAATATCCTGAAAATAGATAAATGTTTATGCCTTCGAAGATAATATATGTGTATGTGTTATTATATTATGGAAATTTTCTATTTCTTCAGTGGTGTTCCCAGTGTAAATAGGAATAATGTATGTTTATTATATGTACATATGCTTCTTGTGTACTTTATTTAAAAATATGTCAGTACATGCAAAAACTATTAGCTAAGAAGCTAGAATTAATTGTTACTTTGATAACTCCATATTATAAACTGGTACTTCGTTAATACGTTGTATAATGGGTATAATTTTAATAACAGTAATCTATATTAAATATAGATTTCGATTGATTGGATACGTTTTTTGATTTAATGTCCAGTTGTTTTAAATTGTTCGTTTTTTATAAAATCACTATAATTATAATGTATCAAATCCAATACATTTGAAGAAAAGTAAATAGATCTATATATCATTATTTCATTTATATTTATTGGAATATATAATTAATATAATTATGAAACTGTTTCAGTATAAATAATGTTTACAAGTATATTTTAAATTAACTACACAGTTAGTACTCAGTTGACAAAGTAAACTTTTAAAGAAATGTATTTTTTTATTAACTATAATTTATTTCTTACAACTTGCTTTTTAAAATACATAATGTTCTAAAATAAAATTATATAATTTTAATAATCTTGTAAAAAGTCGAGCTGTAAGCTAAAAATAAATATCAATAAGCAAATCACAAATCTTATTTTTTAATAACAATAAAACGATTTGACTACTAAATGATTGTTGACGTTTCTTAAATAGCTTTGAGGTTAAATAGGTTTGAGGTTAAATAGGTTTGAGGTTTTCTTAAATAACCGAAATAAAATATAAACATGTAAAGAAATGAAATAAATAAAAGGAATATAAAATAATTAATTTTTTTATATGTATTTTGATTCATGATATTCTAAGTGGTAAGTGACATGTTTGAAATGTTTACTAACTAAATACGTATCATTTATTTTCACAATATCATAGACTTTTTAAATATATTTATCACTTTTTACACATGTATAATTATTTGTAACCGTAATGTGTATGTGTTAAATTCTATTGGCACAAGTAATTTGTCAAAGACTTTGATGGTTATTTAAATAGCAGTTTATTCTCATTTAAGATTGTTTTAAAAGATAAAAATGAGCATGAATGTAATTTAAATACGTTAATTATTACTAACTCCATATATATATATATATATATATATATATATATATATATATATATATATATATTGCTATGTTCATATTAAATAAAATACAAAAGACAGATATTTACATCAAAATTGTACAAACACTTTTTTTTGAAAAGTTACAGTTAAAACTTTTCTTATATTTTTATTCAAAGAAATATTTATCTTAATTAGTGTTTTTATGGTGTATGTGAAATTGTATAAAAAAGTAATAATACAAAATTCCGGGTTATAAAAATAGTTATCATAATTTATATATATATATATATATATATATATATTAAAAAGATTGTTATAGACTGTTTTAATATCGATGTTATGATCAAATTTTAGTACACATAGTGAGAGTAATACTATTAACGTTTTTTACGACTTAATAAAAATGTAATTCTATTATCTACAGATATAGAAAGCATTCGAATTGATTACAGGAACTATAATTATTCCGTATACTGTAATTTTAAGTTGTGTACTATGTATGGTAATGATATGATTATAGAACGCGAAAATACATTAATTCTATAATTTTGAAAATAATTACTCTATGATTTATATGTTGTTATCTATCAGTATAAGAAATGTTGGTGTGGTCCTCGTGTCCACTTACTTCTTTTCATGACAATTATAAAATAAACAATTTATTTTAGTCGGATATTTTACAGTTACTGGAAATATGTTCTTCTTGTGTATGTTTTACACTATTCTGTTATTATAATTTATTTATGATTAAGAATATGTGTGTGTGTGTATATATATATATATATATATATATATATATATATATATATATATATATGTATATAAATTGAAAAAGATACAATATGGAAGATTTTGTGAAAAAATACCTTTGTGAAATATTTTGTAAATATTAAAATATTATATTTCTGTAATGAACCCTGCGTTATTTTATACTTCGGGTTTTATTATAGAATTTTAGTTATATGAATGTACATTTATATATGTATATATATATATATATATACATATATATATATACGCACAAAAATATGTGTAAATAGAGTCGGAAGTTCACAAAATGCAACAATTTTTTCTCTCCGTCAGTACGCTTTGTCTCTACTGACATAATTAGAATTGTTATATTGCGTGACATTTATTACAACTAACATCATGTGCCGTTTTTCGTTACCGTTTCATTAATGACACATGGAAATTAAAAAAAAGCATCTGTTTTTTTCCCTATATTTTTCATACACTAACATATATTTAGGCACTTAAGACTGTAGGTAATCCAGCCTTAAATGAGCAGTTTAGATCTCAAAGAAGTTAATGGTTTTAAATCTACTACAATGATATTTCGCAACAGTTCTTTGCTACTAGTACTTTTGCCGACAGACTATTTGAAAATATAACCGAGTAACATCTGTGCAATAGATTGATTTAATTCTACATTTAATTGGTTAAATACCGTACTAGCTGTCTGCATTTTAGAATTATTATTTTTAAGTCTGTGTAATAATTAGTCTCTTTTGGAATGATGTCAGTCGAGAGATATAATTTGACATACATTTTTGTATGTAAAATTGTATTTAAATATGTACTTTTTTCTTAATTTCTTAAATACGGTTCTATGATTATAAATCACATAACGAGTTTAGTTTTGAACTGTAATCTATTTTTATGTTGAACACATTTGCTCATTAAACTAATAATTATTATTAATATTTGGTGATATATTTTATTTTCTGTATTTAAAAAAAATATTTATATAGAGTTATATTTTTAGCATTTGTTAGGAAACTGAACTGGACTTTTTGGAACTAATATTGAGCTGTACGTTCACTAATTGACTCTTCGCCAAAAACAAATTTGATATTTCGAGCAGTTTCTGTTGCTTCACGTTCCAGTTTAAACACATGTAACAAAATCGCGAGACTTTTCTTTTTTCCCATGAATAATTTAAGAAGTTATATCCAACAATACTAAAGAATGAGAACAATAGACATAAGCTGAAATCAGTAGTGCTAATTTCATTGTTTACAATGATGTATCACATGACTATAACAAAAGATAACGGTAACTAGAAAAATCGGCGACAAACTTAAAATGATAAAAACCGCAAATATTTTTGCACCAAACTAATACCTTATTATAAGTAAAATCAGTCCTAGTTAGATTTCTATAGACGTAATAAAATCATGCTTAACACTTTACTAACTGATAGCGAATGCATACGTTGTTATATTCGAACATTAACAGGAATGTGCATTTGTACATGAAATTTATAATTTTTAAACTAATGAATTTAACGACAAATTGAACAAGTACTTCTCTATTATCGTGTTTTATGCAACGTTTAACTGGCGTATAATTGTTGACAGCAAACGCTGTTTAATAGGCGTTCAGTGTGTTTGTGTTAAGATTCATAGATAGGTACACAAAGTTATGAAAATTTTATTAAATTAAAATATTTGATAATAAAAACTAACAGCATTACAGTTGTAGTGGAAAATTATAAATAGTTCTGTTTTACAATTTTGATTTTTATTTGTTTATTAAATTTATCTGATTATAATTTATTAACGAAAAATAAAAAAATAATGAATACGAAATTAAATTAATTGTCCAGTCGAGAAAAAATATACAAATAATGAAAGCTAAAATTCATATATTTACACTTATTCTTGAAAAAGGCATTATCTTATTTATTTTAATTTATTATTTTATTATCTACAGCAACTTTCTGATGTGAAATATATTCAAAAGGAAAGAAATATTTTTAAAATCAGTGACGAGTAAAAGTTAATATATAATTTTATATGATTTTATATAAATGTACGATTACATACAATATACTACTTAGCAATTATAGTTTAAATCTATTTGCTTCCAGTGCATAATGTTGATTACACATGCTGATAATAAAGATTTACTTGAAGTGTTGGCTTTATTAAAACAAAAAAAATGCTTCCTAACTGTTGATGTCTACGTACGGTTGTTTTGTATAGAAAATTATGCGCATCTGATTATTACGTTATTGTTTTGCAGGAAATTAACATGATCTTATAGTAAAACTTAGTGTGAACATAACGGACTTATGAATGAATTTGTAGAATGCATAGTTAGCGATAAAATCAATTACAAATAACAGCAAAAGAAAAATACAATCAATAAGCCATGAGTGATATTTTCATTATCAGTTTTCGTTTTTTTTTCATTAATTTTAATTTGCAATTCATTTCTTCTTTTTGTGATGATAATGAAAATGAGTTTGCATTGTTACGCTTGTCAGAATCGACTCTGGTATGGAACAAAATATATAATATTCGAAATCATTCGCTTTACATATTCATTTATATTTATATATACGTTAATATTTTCCTAAAGAATAGTATGTATGTGTAGAGAGAGTAAGTATATATATATATATATATATATATATATATATATATATATATATTTATGCATTGTATATAATTAAATATATGTTCGCAGTAATTTTTTATGAAAGGCTTTATAAATACGTTTGTTATATTATTTAACTAGTGATTTATAATAACATTCATATATTATCTGGTATGAATTTAAAATTAATAATTAGACAAAATACATACTTAACGTCAAAGTTTGATCAATCATTCGTAAGAAACAATGAGTCTTCTTCTATTTAATGTTTATGTCATGTTAAACATGTGTTCGGTATCTATTGTAAAAATCATCAATCACGAAATAATACAATAGACATTAACCAGAGGTTTCATATACTTTGTTTTCATTGGTAATTCGTAAAATTGGATGTGCGGAACACCCATTATGCCACCTTTTAACCTTGATCATTGCGCTTGAAAAGAGTCTTAAATATTTTAAATCCCGTTTATTAAACGTAGCAGACACATGGTCTTTTTCAATAGGGTTGTATTAAAAAAAATTAGTAATATAAAAATAAAAAGTGCAGTGTCATTCAATAATATTAATTTATGCAATAACAAATAACGTTGTACTTCTAAAATTATTAATCTAATTTGAATATCAATTATAACAATATTGCAATCGAAATGCCGTATAAACTTAAGATCTCATTGCAAATTTTGAAACAGTCCTATCTGTACATTCAGATAACGGTTAAATAAATAACCAAACAGTTATAAATCAGTTATCACAAATATCTTACTTGAATATAGTAACACGGTTTTCTGGAAAACGAAGCAGTTATATTGACATGTGAGAAGTGGTAACTTAACGGGTAAATGTGATATATAGTATCTGAGAAGAATGTACAGTCATTGAATCAATTCATTTTTACCTGTTTCTGGAGAAACGTATGCACATGAATAGGAGGATGTTTGGAAATACTGTAGGTCACAGATGCATCGTTGTCATCGCGAAACTGGTTGTTTTGCAGAACCGTTGCACTTAATGCGATGACCGAACCACGCGGTGAGTCAAGAAAGGTTGGTTTGTACTTGTATTCGTCGGTATTTACGAGAATAGTTGTTGTTTTATGTACCGATTATTTTATTAAACATGATAGAGGTTTATATGTCTTGAAAACAGATTTATATTTTCTGTTGAGCACGTGAGAAGAGATTCATTTTTTGAACAGTAAATAACTGAAAACCCCGTTCTTCAGCGATTAATTGTCGTAATGAATATATTTAATTTATGCCAAAAAAGAGATCATATGCAGTGTGTAGATAATTCTTTTTCCGCCTTGTATTGGTTCGAATGAATTTAAATATTTTTTTCAGACATATAGCCAATTAAAAAACTATTTATATTTTCTCACGTCAAAGGGCTGCTGTTTTTAATGAAAAGAAGATGAACTATTAACATGTATTGCAAATTTGTGTAGTTATATAATTGTAATTAAATTTGTTTAAGGTACGGACTTTTTTTCTGGTTTAAAACTTGTTACATAAAGTAATAATGAATGGATATAAAAATTATATGTTGTTACGGTTAATATCGGTTGCTAGTTTTGCACTTAATTTTAATGTAAATGAAGAAACGAAAGTGATATCTCTTTATTCTTGATTCTTTTTTAGAATTTAATTGAAAGTATTAAACATTGAAATTATTTTGTTTTATAAACCTATACATTAAATGAAATTGGAATTTTTTTTCCAAGATTTGTTTGCAAATTAAACGTTTTTCCAATAATCTTCTAACAATAAAAAAATTATAGACAAAATAATGTTTATATTTTAGTTTGAATATATATTAACTAAATAATATTTTCTATAGAAAGTATCGTTTTCAGCTCTGTTTTTATTCATATTAATTGTTAAGATCCGAGTATCAGTATTCAGTATCAGAAGTAAAAATTACTTTAAAATCTCAGCTGGCCAGTGCATACGATACAAATTTTATCTGTCGTAGTTGGCCAGTGTATACGATACGAATTTTATCTATCGAAGCTGGCCAGTGCATATTAACGATTTTCATCTGTCTCTCGCGTTGTCAACAAACAGTATCGGTTAAAAAATTTGTTAGTCTCAGTACAATTCAAAATAGGATCTGCATTGATCATTATTAAATAAAGTACACTTGTCATTAAATTAATAAGTGTGTGCAGTTTGACATTACAGAAGGTCTGCATATGTTTGCTGCACCAACTCACACACATTAATTGTTAAAATTGTTAATATTCTCATGTCAAAGTGCTGTTGTTTTTAATGAAAATAAGATGAACTATTAATATGTTCTGCAAATGCGTGTAGTTATATAATTGTAATTAAATTTGTTTAAGGTAAGGACATTTTCCTGGTTTAAAACTTATTACATAAAGTAATAATGAATGGATATAAAAATTATGTGTTGTTACGGTTAATTACGGTTGCTAGTTTTGCACTTAATTTTAATGTAAATGAATAAACGAAACTGATATTATTGTTGATTCTTTTTTTTGAATTTAATTAAAAGCACTAAACACTATAATTATTATTTTGTTTAATAAGCCCATACATTAAATGTAATTGGAAATATTTTTCTTTCGAAATTTGTTTGCAAATTAAAGGTTTTTCCAATAATCTTCTAACAATAAAACAGATAAAATAGTGTTTATATTTTAGTTTGAATATATAATAACTAAATAATATTTTCTATAGAATGTATCGTTCTCAGATCTGTTGTTCTCATATTAATTGTTAGTATTCTTGTTACTAACATCATTATTCTCACAACAAAATTCATTTCGATTGATGTTAGCAATTTTGATCTTCTGTAATTTTTTATATTGTTTATATGTGTCAGATATTTCTCTGTTGGTTTATTTTTATCATTGTACAGCATATTATGATTATAATTTTGGAATATGACAGAACGATTTTTATTTTTACAAACATTTAATACATATTGTTGTGGTATGAGAAAGGTTTTGTGATATAAACTGGAAATTTTGTACGGCTTCTATTTTATGATATAACGATGATGTATATTAATGTATACAGACTCACATGTGAACAACATAATTATAGTATACGAGGAAAAAAACATTTATTTGTTGAAGAAATGTGTTAATTTCATATGTGATTTCGTATAATATCGCACTGTTTTTATCAGAACGTATTTCAATCGTATTCATTATTAATGAAATTTTTAATATACTTTTTTAAATGTTCATGAGATTTTTACTTCAGTTTATTTGTTTGAATTATATCACCGAAATTTAATTTATTGGAAATCAATGTTAATTTTTACAATTTATTGTTTATGTACTTGTATTTTGTCATAAATTTATTTTTTGTTTATGAATATATATATATATATATATATATATAGTTTTTATTCGATAAAGCTTGTTTAAATATTTTGTTATACATTTTAGATAATGATTTAACAAAATATGGTTTACTGTTTATATATTTGAGAGTAAGAGTGAGGGAAAACATGCAAATAAAAAATAATTATCTGAAGGTTTCAAGGCAATGAAAGTCTTACATCTGCTATTGACAGGAAAGGAAATCAGTTATAAAATTATTCACATTGTTCTAATTAAATACACTAATTTATTTCCTATGACAAAAAAAAACAGTTGACATTTGTTTTGAAATGTAATAAAATAATAAATCAAACACATGGATGTCTAGTGTCTCTTTGTTTTCATGAAAGAATATTGAACTCTGATGAACTTCGACAGCTGGAGTAATTATTTTTTATAGCATTTAAACCCGTATGTTTTATTAAAAAAAAACATTTTATGATACTAGACCGTGTTTCCGATAATTTATTTTTATATTATTTTTTTTGTATTTCGCTTTCTTTATTTTTCATAATTTCATTGTTTTTTTCATAATGTTGATTTTTTTGTTTAATAATTTTGTTTTACAAGTATAGTTAAGTAAAAACTATATAATTTTTATTGTATTCAGTTAATTTTATATCTCTTGATTCAAAAGTTATGTATCATTTGAAACAATTATTTTCAACACGATAATCATTAAGAAGAATTGTTTTTTATTAAAATTTATAATTCATTTGGGTATATGGTTACACAATAAAGTGATGTGATATATTTTCATTGCCTGAAGCTAATCAATTAAGATAGAGAACTGCTTATAACATCCAAATCGTTGCATGCGCTTCCATTACAGCTGCTCGAGGACATTTACAACTCCAGCTTGCATTTAATTGCACTGTGCACTCCGGACGTGCCGTGAAACAAAATAATAATTTTAGTAATTTAGTATGATGATATTGCCATTGGTCAATGCGAGAAAGGTCAATCTCGTTTGTAAAAGTGTTTGTTTGGAATGGAACAAGGTTACTAGAATTCGGAAAACGTTATTTCTAATCCAAGTGGGATAACGAAATGTGTTATTTTCATACTTAAATTAATGACCGTTGATGAGTGACTGTATAGAATGTTGTATGTGATGAACATCACGTCTATATTTGTAAACGATTACACAATTACACATTTAAAGCAACGGTTATTATGCTCAGATGAATGACATTTCTAATTAATGGATGTAAATTATAATTTCAAGTTTGTACTCTAATATTTACTCGTACAGTAATTTATCAGAGAGCGGATGTTTGGGCGTTTTCAAACCAACAAAATTTTAAATATGTTGTTCTACATTGTGAAGTTGTAATTAATTAATATTAAAATCATCTATTGTCTATTTTATCAATTTATATTATAATTTCAATTTGTAACTCACATATACATAATATATATATATATATATATATATATATATATATATATATATAAATAAGTAAATATCTTTAAGAAATCATTTAAATCATAAGTTGGAACAGAATACTAGCCTAATTGGTGATCGGTCCAATGATTTTTTATGGTGACTGGTTTTAATTTTTGAACCGAAAGATTCGAAAATTAGAACCAATAAAAAAAGAATTATGTTAGGTTTTTAC